>CM077079.1:52851182-53420627 GCA_039513925.1 Platanthera zijinensis | reverse complement strand
AACAATGCAACGGTCAGCTTTCAGCTGACCCAATTATAACAATCCTACCCCTTTCTTGGGGCATGAGCATTCTTTCCCTGCAAGCATGGCATCAACAATAGCAACTATGTGCGCGCAGGCACATTCAAGCCATCACAACCATCAGCCGCCCGGCCCGACAGTCCGTGCACTCAGGGCACATTTTCGGTGTACCGGAATACCAGGGTCAACACCACCGTCTACACGGTCATTGAGCATTTCAGTCTTTCCGGCGCGCGGGCCTAAGACTCTCATTAGGCGCTCCAACAAAACCTATACCAGGCTTCCAAGTCGGACGGACCTAACGCAGGTACGGATCAGCCACCCCCCGTTGCTCAAGTCGCCTAGCCACCTCGAATACGGAAGTATCCATGGCATTTTATAGGCGCGGGTCGGTTTCACCTTTCCTGTTCGGCACTCAGCCTTTTTATCGAGTTGCAGCCCAACGGCTCAACTACTCACAAAGTGGCAACGCACGGCCACAAGAGTTGCCGCCAACCCTCTTCATTTCCTGGACATCGTCCAGTACTTCCTGCCACACCAAGCAACAGGTAGGAACAAGGCATCACAAGCCATAGGCATCACAAGCCATTATCACGGAGCCTTCTCCGATATGCAAACAAGCATCACCAATCCAGATTCCATCCAGATGGGCTTCACACAGCATGCCTAGAGCCGTACTCCAATTCCGGCCTCTAACAAGGGGGACTTCACATATCTACCCCAAGGGACACCACAACCCACCGCACACTCGCGGGGAAGGGCTTTCCCTATGCAATGCAGAAAAGAAGGACTTCACATGTCCAAGGAGGGAGATCGTTACCCTTGTCGATCTCTTCGGTGCCATCGCAAACTAGCCGGTGAGATAGAACCGCAGCAGTCTTGCCGTCACAACGCCGGCTTCGGATCGCGAATCGAACCACGGGAGCTCCGCCGGTGGCTTGGTCTCCTCCTCCTTCTTCCTCTCTTCCTCTCTCTTTTTCTCTTCCTTAAGAATAATGAAGAATGAAGATTCAATCCTCTTTCACGACTTATCCAGCCCAAGAAACCATCTGAGCCTTTGGATCAAAAGAGAGGAAACTGAACGGCCAAGATTTCCCCAGAATCTCACTTTTTGGCCGACACGGCCTGTGACACGCCCGTGTCACAGGCCGTGTACCCCTTCAGCGGTGCACACAGCTTGAACCGACTGAACCACACGGGTCATCGACACGCCCGTGTCGGACCTGACACGCCCGTGTCAAACCTGAGACACGCCCGTGTCTCCTGCTCCATCGAGCTGCAACCAGAACACGGGTCGGAACACGGCAGCTGACACGCCCGTGTCCAGCCTGACACGCCCGTGTTCCCGGCCGTGTTCAAGGCCGTGTCCGGCTCTGCCCGGAATAGGCCAATTTTGCAAAATAAATAGAACACGCCCTGGGACACGCCCGTGTCCCAGGCCGTGTCACCCGACACGCCCTGGGACACGCCCGTGTCCCAGGCCGTGTAACCTGACCTGCTACTCAAATCTCAAGTTGAGTCTATTGGGGCCTTTTTGGGGTGTTACACACGGTTTACCGAGATCACAATGCATGAACGTTCTATTTGGGTGATCGTGGACCGGTTGACCAAAGTAGCACACTCATTCCGAATAGAAGGGACGATTCAATTGAAAAGTTAACTAAACTTTATGTTGAGCAGATCGTATGACTGCACTATGTGCCCCGTAGCATGGTTAGTGATCGAGATGGGTGTTTCACATTGAATGATTGGAAGCTTATTCATCAGTTTTTGGGTACCAAGATGAAATTCAGCTTGACCTTTCATCCTCAAATGGATGGTCAGACCGAGGGGGTAAACAGAACAATGGAAGATATGTTTCGCATGTGTACCCTGGATTTTGGGAAAGGTGGGAAGATCATCTCTTTATGATCAAATTTGCCTATAATAATAGCTACCAAGCGAGTATACAAATGGAACCTTTTGAGACCTTATATGGTAGGAACTATCGCACTCCGTTAGCTTGAGTGAAAATAGGTGAATCAAAGCTTTATAAATGTAAGGACATTAAAGATTTGACTTCAACGAAACGTTTGATTCGAGAACGATTGCTGATTGCGCAAGATAGGCAAGCAAAATACTACAATATCAAGCACCGAAACATGGAGTTTGCGATTAGCGATTGGGTTTATCTCAAGATTAAACTATTCACGTATCAAGATTCCGACCCTCAAAAAGCTGAGTCCAAGATATCTTGGACTGTTTGAAATTGTTTAGCGGATTGGAGAAGCTGCCTATCGGCTGAAGCTTTCAGCTGAACTCAATGGTTTGCATAATGCGTTTAATATATCGGTGCTGCGAAAGGCTGTGCAAGTACCTACACAAGTGGTTGTTGTGTATCAAATCTCGGTCGATAGTAGGTTGATGACGAAAGTCAAGCCGATTTCTATCAAGGATACGGAAGTTAAACAACTACGGAACAAAGAAATTAGAATGGTCAAAGTCCGATGGGATAACTGCAACCTTGAGGAGCTGTCAAGCGAGCGAGAGAAGACTTTATGTGAAGAGTTCCATGAGCTGTTTTGTTGAGGTTCCTTTTATATGTTTTGTACTTAAGTTTTATTTCCTATTAATTGTGGATTTCGATACGAAATCTCTTATAGGAGGGGAGAATTATATTGCCCCAAATCTCATAAAAATAATAATAAATTGGTCACTGGAGGTTACCGTCTGGCGGTAGACCTAGCACTGGCAGTAACTAGCTGAATTTGATTGGCCAACGTCTCTAGTCAGTACTGCGTGTCTGTTGTCTATTACCGCGCGACGATAGCCGGTGAATAAATCATCGGTTGGCTAAGGTTAATACCTTCCAACGGTAGAAAGATACCGCGTAGCAGTAATGAGAGCGGCAGGGCGATGCTGGATGAGACCACCACCACTGCCCAAAGTTATCACACAGAGTTAGCAAAGATACACCTCGACGGCAGCTCTCTGATAAATGCATGAAATGAGATTTATTTCTCATTTACTCTCCTTCTCTCTCTCTCTCTCTCGGTTCTTGAGGAAGGAGAAGGGAAATGCCAGGAAGCAAGGGCAAGGGTGATCCGGCCATATTATGAAGGCATTCGTGTGGTCAAATTCACGAGTCAAAGCCAGATCCACAGAGAGGAAATTGTGGTGATCAGTTCAATCTGGATCAAGTGCAAGCTCATGGCTCCTAAGCGATCGACAAGGGTAATGACCTTTCTCCTTGGACAAGTGAAGTCCTCAATTTGCATAAGTGCATGGAACCCCTCACCAAAAGGTAAAGAAAAATGGTGATTTCTAGCGGGTAGATCGTTGTGATCCCCGGTAGAAATTGCATATAGAATCCCGAATCAAAGTATGGAATAGGCATGTTGTGTGAAGCCAATCTAGAAAGGTTGGTCTTGATTGGTGATGATTGATTTGCATGCTAGAGAAGTCTCCATGGATAAACGTGTAGTTTCTGGGTGTAACACCTCTATCCGTCACATAACATATAGTAGTAGGTCCGGCCGGGGCCCGACGTCATATACTACGGACAGACCGGTTGGTTAGTTATTGAGACCATTCAACCAATCACAATGTCCTGCACAAAGCACCTAGCGGAAGCTAATTATTAAGTTGCATTGATAAAAGAACCCAGCCAAGCATGAATGTCCACTACAATAAACCCATAGGAATGTATGATACACAAAATATTGGTCGTATGGAATTACAAAAGTTTGCTTAATAAAAGTGTCTTCCAAACCTCGACACGCAGGCCGGTCACACATGAGTAAATAAGAAAACACTCAAAAATTCAGGCCTTCAAGGGATGGCACAACAGCTTGGGCTTTACCCCGCTATTTACCGCTCGGCTCCGCAGCACCTGCAAGAACCAATCTACCGCACGGTGGTAAACAAGAGCAACGGTCAGCTAAAGCTAACCAAATTATAACGATTCCGCCCCCAAACCGGGGCGGCAAAGCTCCTTCCCTGCACTTGTTAGCAAAAAGGGCAACATAGCGAATAAACATCACATCCCAGGTGCACGCTCGCACGACCGTACACCCCGTGCTCTTAGGGAACTTACTCGATGATGTAAGTTTGAACCCCATCCGATCCTTGACTCACCACCACCCCAAGGGGCGGCAAACCTCGTGAGCATTTAGTCCTTTCAGCCGTAGCCTAGACTCGATCTCCAAACCTCGGCAAGTCCCACATAAAATTTTAGGTCACTTTAACCGAGCAGATGGAGCGGGTAGGGGTCTACCATCCCATTGCTCACCCCGCCATGACCATTTCGCCTTTGACGCGGGCCAAGCTTTCCCCAGTCCCAACAATCATTCAAACACGGTACATAGCCTCGCTATATACCCGGTTGGCTCTCAGGCCACCGATATGGATGAAGTTTGCTTCCACCCAGATTTCTTGGTGCACCCTGGGGTTAATCCCCAAGACTCCCTGTTGCAATCTACCACATAGAAGCCCGAAAATAACACAAAGGCACGGAGTCTTCTCCGGCAAACCATGCATAGCAAAACATCACAGATCCAAACCAACATGTCCGGGTAGGCTTCACACATCATGCCTATATCCGTACTACGATTCCGGACTCCAATAAGGGGGACTTTACATATCTACCCCAAGGAATACCGCAAACTCGCCGCACACTCGCGGGAGAAGGGTCTTCCCATGCAAAGGAAGAAGAGCTTCACATGCTCAAGATGAGAATCGTTACCCTAGCGTTCTTCCATGGCGCCATGGAAATCTATGAGGATGGAAAGCACTGCAATTTCCTTCCGTCCACGGATGTGAATTCGGCTCGCGATTTGGAGCCCCGAAGCTCCGCAGGTGACCAGATCTAGCCCTTCTTCCTCCTCCTTACTCTCCCTTCTCTCTAGGTTTAGAAAGAGAACCACTCAAGAGAAATGAGGGTTTCTAAACCCTATTCCCGGTTATAACTCATCAGAAACAGCCCCCCACCGTTGGATCTCAAACCAAGGAAACAAACTGCTGTGATTCAGCCTGAAATTCAAAAACTTGGGCAAAACACGGGTTGCAACATGGCCGTGTGCATGGCCGTGTTACTCATTCGCCATCACTCCGAAATCCCGACCAGAACATGGATTGTGACACGGCCTCCGACACGCCCGTGTCACATGTGACATGCCATGTTAGGGCCTGTGTCATGCCCCGTGTGCACCATCCAGGAATTTCCCGAGCTGGACACGGCCTGTGACATGGCATCCGATAGGCCCGTGTCACAAGTGACATGCCCGTGTCTGTGCCCATATCACGTCCTGTGTGAATAACTCAGAAAACTCTCGAGCAGGACACGGTCTGGGACATGCCCGTGTCCTAGGCCGTGTGCCTACACCCGACGATCGTTGATCACCAAAACGTCGACCACAAGACCCGTGGCCGAACACGCCCTTGACACGCCCTTGAAATGCCCGTGACACGCCCGTGACACGCCTGTGTCACGCCCGCGTCACCTGCTCCAAGTCCTAGACTTGGCTTAAAATGTCACCCGTCCCTCTTTTGAGTTTCGAGGTGTTACAACTCTCTCCCTCTTAAAAGAATTTTTCCCACAAAATTTCTAATGGAAAGAAAACGGAAAACTTTAAGCGGTACTTGAGCAGAAAAGCTCTGGGTACTTCTCCAACATAGATTGCTCCCATTCCCAAGAGAGCTCCTCTGGACTACAATTTTCCCAACAGACCTCTACCATCCTGAACCCCTTTATACGAAGTCGCTTGACTTCAAGTTCTTCAATACGAACGGGCTTGACCTTAGTCGTCAACCCCTCGTCCACCGGTACTTGATCATCAGTGATCAAGTACGAAGGCTAATCCACCGCCTTCCGCATTACTGCTACGTGGATTACATCGTGTAGACTACTCAACTCCACCGATAGCCTTTGGCGATAAGCTGCTTTACCGATCCGCTCCAGAATCTCAAATGGCCCAAGGTATCTCGGGCTCAGCTTATTCAAGCGTCGCTCCCGTGAGACATTCTTGAACGGCTATATATCCCAATATGCCAACTGCGAACTCCACATTCCGATGCATGGCATTATAGTATTTAGCTTTCCTCTTCTGAGCGATCAGCAACAGTTCTCGTATGATCCGCACCAAAGAAGTAGCACTCTCCACCTCCTGCTTCTTGTACAACCTTGCCTCACCCGTTTCTAGCAACGATAACGGCGTACGACACTTCCTACCATATAGGGCCTCGAAGGGCGCCATCTGAATACTCGCCCGGCAGCTGTTGTTGTACGCAAACTCCACCAAATACAGGTGGTCTTCCCAATGCTTCTCGAAGTGTGGAACACACATGCGGAGCATGTCTTCCATAGTTCTATTGACTCTCTCAGTCTGCCCATTTATCTGCGGATGGAAGGCTGTGCTGAACTTCAATTTAGTCCCCAGCATCTGTTGCACCAACCTCCAATCATTGGACGTAAAACACCCATCGCGATCACTCACGATGCTGCGAGGCACACCGTGCAATATGACTATATTATCCACATAAAGTTTCGCCAGTCTCTCCACTGAACCCTGCTTCCTATGTGAAATAAAGTGCGACATCTTTATTAACTGATCTACGATCACCCAGATGGCATCGTTTCATTTCTGCGACCTTGGCAAGCCATGCACAAAATCCATCGATATGTCGTCGAACTTCCATTCCGGAATAAGCAAGGATTTCAAGAATCCTCCCGGCTTTTGGCACTCTGCCTTTACCAAGGCGCACGTTTGACACTTAGCCACAAACAGTGCCACGTCCTTCTTAAGCCTTGGCCACCAAAAAAGCTTCTTTAGGTCCCGGTACATCTTCGTGCTCCCTGGGTGGATTGAGTACTTGGTATTATGAGCCTCGTACATCAACTCCACTCATATATTTCCCCCGCTTGGGACGCACAAACGATGGTCCTTCCTTAACAGCCCATCCTCAACTAAAAACTGGGAATTTGACCCATCCAATGCTGCATCCATAAGCTCCTTCATGGTGCCATCTAACTCCAATGCCTGCCGAACGCGATCATCTAGGTCATACTAAACTTCCGTCTAGTTCAACAATGCTTTGGCGCTAGTCTACTTGTCCATACAACAGATCTCCAATGCCTCCAGCTCCCAAAATAGCCTCTCATCATGAACCGACAACCAGTTAGCTTGGGCGGGAGCCCTGCGACTCAACGCATCCGTAACTACATTGCCCTTCCCGGGTACATAATGAATCTTGAACGTATAGTCCCCCAAGGACTCCATCCATATCCACTGTCTCATTTTCAGATCCTTCTGACCCAACAAGTACGTCGGTCTCTTGTGGTCGGTATAAATATCGACCTTTTACGCAGTACAAATAATTCCTCCACAGTTTTTTTTTCAAAACACACAGCCGCTAACTCCAGATGAGGGACTAGACAATTCCTCTCAAGCTCTTACAGTTAGCGCGAGTCATAAGTCATAACATTACTATGTTGCAGCAGCACGCAACCCAATCTACTGCCAAAGCCAGTTCTGTAGATCTCAAAGCCTTTGGTTATACTCGGCGAACTTAGCACTGGTGTCGTGGTTAACCAACACTTTAACCCGTCAAAGCTTGGGCGCACTCGCGCATCTAAACAAACTTTTAAGTTTTTCCCTGACAACGTTGTGAGGGGTAACTCTATCCGTGAGAAGTCCTCTACGAAGCACCTGTCATAGCTGGCCACCCCAAAAAACTCTGGACTTCCGTTACAAACACAACACAGGCCACCTTTGTATCGTGACTAACAACGCTGGATCCACGCACTCCCACTCTACCAACTATAGGACCGAGGAGCGTTACCAAGGATAACCCAAGACTCGCATTTTGAGAACTTGGCGTATAAATGGTTCCTCCTTAGCATCCCCAAAACAAAAAGTAGGTATTCAGAAGTGATATTCTTCGCACTTCAAGTACACCAATGCGTCGTCAATGAAGATGATCACAAAAAATTGACTAGGTACTCCATGAACGTTTCGTTCATCCGGTCTATGAACACTTATGGCGCATTTGATTGCCAAGATGGCACGATCGTAGACTCGAATTGCCCATTCCTCGTGCTTAACGCCATCTTTGCGATATCACTTACCCTTATTCTAAGTTGAGGGTAACCGGACTTACGATCCACTATTGAGTCCACCGAAGACCCGACTAGCTGATCAAAAGATCATCGATCATTGGGATCGAGTACTTTTCCTTTTTATGCCAACTTATACAGCTCTCTACAACAGCTACAAAGTTGCAAGCTCCCGTCCTTCTTCTTGGTAAAAAGGACCGGTTTGCTCCAAGGCAATGAGCTTGGACGAAAATACTCTTGCTCCATCAACTCTTCTAGTTGAACCTTTAACTCTACCATCTCCTTAGGCGCCAAACTATAAGGCGAGCATGACACAGGTTTAGCACCTGACACTAGCTTGATCGTGAAGTTGATCTCTCGTTGCGGTGGGGCTCCAGGGAGACCAGCAGGGAAACACATCAGGATATTCGGATACACCCGATAAACTATCCAATGTAGGCTTAAGATTTGAAGCCTCCCATGGTAGCAGTACTAATGCTTGGATGTCAAACTCCTTATCCCCAACCCGTACCTTTACGACACAGACTCTCTCTCTCTCTTCGTGTGCATTGAACAACCACTAGGCAACTACACATCCAATTTTGTCCTTTACCATCGAAGGAGGTACTCCGATACGTGATATAAATCCTTCGGACCAAAGGAGTGTGAAGCTCCCGTATCGAACATGGCTCTCGCCAGATTACCAACAATCCAAACAAAGCCTAGAACCTCCAGTCCTAAACTAACACGCATAAGGTATCAGGTATAAGAAGCTAGATTGCTATCAATTAAACCATACCTGTCATCCCGACATCGGACACATGGCCTCCTGCTGGCCATGGATTTCCACTCCCGGTTGGACTTGAGTAAACAGTGATGTGGTGGACGCCACCACCTTGCCCTTCTCCTCAGTTATTGCCCCCGGCTTCTTTTCGGACATTAGGCGTCCACTTCGACAATCCCGGGCATAGTGTCCCGACTTTCCACAGACAAAGCATGCATCCGGGGTTTGTGCTGTAGTCGCTCCGGATATGCTAGAGGAAGGGACTAGACCCGACCTCCTAGCCTTCTTGTACCACCTACGATACCAAGATTTTGAGGTTGGCATTTTGAACATCGTTTCCTTTGCACCAGAGGCTTCGACTGCTCCTACCATAGGTTTCATTGTCTTCTGAGCACCCTCCCAACAATCTCTGGAAGAGTGTCCTTTCTTTCCACAAGAATAACAATTATAAGTGACTTGGCAAGTAGATGATCTAGCCTCTATCCTCAGTGTTTTACAGTAGGCAGTCCTTATAAGATCTGCAGGGTTTGGTAACCTATTCACTGGTATTTAGTGAGTTTTCCCCAACTTTACTTACAAAGCTCTAGCCGACTCCACCAAAGCTCGGAATCCCAATAGCTTTGGTCCTAACAGTAGGATACGCAACTCGCTGCGCAGACCATTATAAAATCTATCAACTATAGATTGCTCGCTTTCCCATTCAAATCCTGGGTAGCGCCTTATCATAAGTAACGTCTGCAAGTATTCGTCAACTGAGTGCGCTCCCTGGACTACAACCATGATCATCTGTTGTCTTAATGGACCTCCAAATGCCCTTTGCTCAACCATACCGCCCGGTGTTGGGGCCATTTCAGGGACAGAGGGTTGCACATTTCTTCCATGTTATGCATTGGTCACAGCGAACACTGCTTCAACCACCCTTCTTATTGTTTCCAAAGATGTAGGGGTCACAGGCACGTCGCTTGGTGCAGTACTTTGCTCAGAAAACGTGTGTTCAGACTGCAACGCTCCACTTCCAGACACCTATAGTCGTACAAAACACCAATAAGTGCCCAAACAAAATTACAAAAACCAATTATAGGAACACGCAGGTTCCTCAAACATGTTATTTTCGTTCCTAAGTGGACATTCATGGGTTCTTTTCATGTTATAACGATGACGCACACACATGTGCTCACCACCCCTTAAAGTGAATTCGTCCACGTATTCATTTAAGCTTGACCGAAACCAGTAGTCTGATACAAATTTTTAACACCCCTATCCTTCACATAACATATAGCAGTAGGTCCGGTCGAGGCCCGACGCCATATAATACGGACAGACCGGTTGGTTACTTATTGAGACTATTCAACCAATCACAACGTCCTACACAGAGCACCTAGCAGAAGCCATTTATTAATTTGCATTGATAAAAGAACCCAGCCAAGCATGAATGTCCACTACAATAAACCCATGTGAATGTATGATACACAAAATATTAGCCTTATGGACTTACAAAAGTTTGCTTAATAAAAGTGTCTTCCAAACCTCGGCACGCAGGCCAATCATACATGAGTAAATAAGAAAACACTCAAAAATTCAGGCCTTTGAGGGCCGACACAGTAGCTTGGGCTTTATCCCGCTATTTACCGCTCGGCTCCACAGCACCTGCAAGAAATAATCCACTGCACTGTGGTAAATAAGAGCAACGGTCAGCTAAATCTTACCAAATTATAACGATTCCGCCAAAAAACTAGGGCGACAAAGCTCCTTCCCTGCACTTGTTAGCAAAACAAGCAACATAGCGAATAAACATCATATCACAGGTGCACGCTCGCACGGTCGTACACCTCGTGCTCTCAGGGCACTTACTCGATGAAGCCAGTCTGAACCCCATCCGATCCTTGACTCACCACCACCCCCAGGGGCGGTAAACCTCGTGAGAATTTAGTCCTTTCAGCCGTAGCCTAGACTCGATCTCCAAACCTCGGCAAGTCAGACGTAAAACTTTCAGTAACTTTAACCGAGCATATGGAGCGGGTAGGGGTCTACCAGCCCATTGCTCACACCGCCATGACCATTTGACCTTTGATGTGGGCCAAGCTTTTCCCAGTCCCAACAATCGTTCATACACGGTACATAGCCCCGCTATATACCCGGTTGGCTCTCAGGCAACCGATATGGCATAAGTTTGCTTCCGTCAAGATTTATGGGTGCACCCTGGGATTAATCCCCAAGACTCCCTGTTGCAATCTACCACGTAGAAGCCCAAAAATAACACAAAGGCACGGAGTCTTCTCCGGCCAACCATGCTTAGCAAAACATCACCAATCCAGACCAACATTTCCGGATAGGCTTCACACATCATGCCTATGTCCGTACTACGATTCCGGACTGTAACAAGAGGGACTTTACATATCTACCCCAAGGAATATCGTAAACTCGCCGCACACTCGCGGGAGAAGGGTTTTCCCAAGCAAAGGAAGAAGAGCTTCACATGCTCAAGATGAGAATCGTTACCCTTGCGTTCTTCCATGGCGCCACGAAAATCCATGCGGATGGAAAGCACCGCAATCTCCTTTCCTCAACGGATCCGAAGTCGGCTCGTGATTTGGAGCCCCGAAGCTCCGTCGGTGACCGGATCTAGCCCTTCTTCCTCCTCCTTGCTCTCCCTTCTCTCTAGATTAGAAAGAGAACCACTCAAGAGAAATGAGGGTTTCTAAACCCTATTCCCGGCTATAACTCATCAGGAATAGCCCCCCACCGTTGGATCTCAAACCAAGGAAACGGACGACTGTTATTCAGCCTGAAATTCTAAAACCTGGGCCGAACACGGGTTGCAACACGGCCGTGTGCTTGGCCGTGTTACTCATTCGCCATCACTCCGAAATCCCGACCAGAACACGGCTTGTGACACGGCCTCCGATACGCCCGTGTCACATGTGACACGCTGTGTCAGGGCCCGTGTCACGCCCCGTGTGCACCATCCAGGAATTTCCAGAGCTGGACATGGCCTGTGATACGCCATCTGACATGCCCGTGTCACATGTGACACGCCCGTGTCTGTGCCCGTGTCACGTCCCATGTTCATAACTCAGAAACTTCCCAAGTAGGACATGCCTTGGGACAAGCCCGTGTCCCAGGCTGTGTGCCTACACCCGACGATCGCTGATCGGCAAAACGTCGACCACGCGACCCGTGGCCGAACACGCCCTTGACACTCCCGTGACACGCCCGTGACACGCCCGTGACACGCCCGTGTCACCTGCTCTAAGTCCCAGACTTGGATTAAAACGTCACCCGTCCCTCTTTTGAGTTTCGGGGTATTACACCGGGGTCAAGGGGTGTGAAGGATGTTGCAGTGATAGTACTGGAGATACTCTCTAGGAAAACAACCAAAATTGGGGAAGAAACGAGATTCTGTCCCCTACCGCGCAACATTAGAACTACCTCCGGCGATAGCTCCTAGAGAGCTATGAGAGGCATGTCTCTTGGAGACTTGGGGGCAATTATTCGAAGCTAAGTGGCTTAAGAGCCCAGCTAAGGTGGCTGTGAGTGCCAGCCTTATTGTGGGTGCAAAGCTTGTGTCCGCGAGATAAGGTTGGTAGCATGATAAGATTTTGAGCCTAGAGAGCCTAACTATTATGGATGTGAGAGCCATTGATGTGATATTTGTGATCCCAGGACTTGCGGACATAGTTGGTGGCAATTTAAGCTGAGAGCCTAAAGTGCCCAACAGAAAGGCCAGAGCGTTAAACGGACAAGTGGTGGCTGACCTGCGTCTTATCATTCGCCATGATTGCTTTGGCTGTAGACATTGTCATGTCAATTTCAGCAATAGGAGGAGTTGAACCGTACAAATGTTATGTCATTCAAACTAGATCGCCTAAATTAATTGACAATGGGCTTTATTCACCATATTCATGGAGGAGCAGACTCAAATCCTCCAAAAAGTCCAGCATGAAAAATATATATTATAAAGAGGTGTCCTTGTTTTCACAGGCCCAATCGACATGCCAGGGGTGGACCCCGATGTCATATGTCATCGACTTAACTTCCATCTAGAAGCTCATCACATTAAATAGAAGAAAAGAGTTGTGAAGATGATGTTGGAGAAGCCAACTCCGGAGGATGTTCAAAAGCTTCTAATGGTAAACTTCATTCAGGAAATTTATTATCCCGATTGGATTTCGAACATTGTAATGGTTAAAAAAGTCCAATGATAAGTGATGTACGTTTATAGACTTTACAAAACTGAATATAGCGCGCCCAAAATATTGTTATCCCTTGCCTTAGATAGATTCTCTAATAGATTCTGCGATTGGGATCTCTATTTTGAGCTTTCTCTGTTAAGAAAAAACCTTGTTATTTAACTTAACAAAGTATAATATAAGTGATTTTACAAGCTAGGATTATTACTCATGATGTATTGTGAGGGTACTATTTGTCATAGATATTCTAGGAAGTCAGTAGAGTCAAGGGCATGAGCTAGACATTCTGAAATAGAGAAGATATCAAGGAAAAATCTATATGTGTAGACTAGAAGTAGACGCAACTTTGACTAAAAACTGATGTTACCTCGACTAGAAGTCAGAGAAACATCATAAGATAAGTCGACACCACTATAAGAAGAAAGTTAATGCATATGTCAAATGGATATCGATGCAACATTGACTACAGAATCTAGTAGACTTAACTCCAGTATTAAATGAAGATCTCAACGTAACTTCTATTGGAAGCCGACACAGCGTTGAGTGTACATTGATATGGAAATTACAAGGAATTTCTTCAAGCTTATTTCTGGAAAGACTTTATGGAATTATTTTAAATTCTCAGATCTACTAAAAGAAGGTTATAAGAAAGGAATTCTTCATCATATTTTGTAGAGCTAATATGGAGGATCTATTGAGGAATTATTCAGAATTCACAAAGAGGAGATTTGGAAGAAGATTATACAATTCCTTTAGAAGATGGTTTTCTAAAATAAAGATAATTTTGAAATTGATTTGAGGCAGAAATTGACAGAAAATAAAAGAAGAGAATACGAAAAATGAGGAATCACACATATAAAATATAGAAGAAAAGAATACGAAAAATGAGGAATCACACATAGAGAATATAATTTGACATAGCATCTCTTCTTACTTTTCTCTCTTCTTTTATGATGCTCCTACTACTACAGATTTTGTGAAGAATACAAGAATTCTCTTTGGATCACAGAGCTTATAATCCTTGAAATTTTCTCAAGCAAGAATTCATAATAAATCAATGGTCCAATACACTTAGTGTTTACAACCATCAATTTCCTACTAAGAGAGGGCTAATTATTGAAGACTTCTTTCTTCATCTCTTCCATCTTTCTCAATTCTTTTGTTACACTTATTGAGTAAAGAGTTTTTAAATCCCTCTTCAAAGTATTCATTTTGTGGTTCTAAGAGTCTCATTATCAAAAGATTCAGTCTTCAGTAGCTCAAGATCTCCTTATCAAAAGATTAGATGATTGATTAGAAGAGTCTCCTTATTAAAAGTCTCAAGCACTAAGATATTGTGTTCCTACCAAGATAGTAGAAGAGTGGATGTACCCAGATTTTAGGGAACCACTGTAGCTTCAGTGCTTCCATGTCGGTGATTTTTTTTGTTTATTATGTTAAGTTGTGTTTTCATTTGTTAAAATTGTTCTCTAGATAATAATCAATGAGGTGCAAATCTCGTGGTAACTAAAATATAGTAGATAATTTAAGTTTAATTTAAAATCTCTATTCAACCTCCTCTCAAGAATTTTCTATAGTTTTAAGTTAACTATGCATGTACAACTCCGTATTCGCTGAGTCCCCCCCCCCCGACGAAGCAAAGGACCCTCACGTTCAAGGTAGTCAAAGGTAGGCAAGTGGGGCAGGCAGACCCGAACTCGCCCAGAAAGAGTAAAGGGATTTCGCCAAAATAGGCGGAAAGGCTCTCGCCAAATCAGGTGAATGGAATGTGAATCCATACTCGCCCTTTGAGGAGCTGTGGAGGCGAATGCTTGCCTCACCCTGTAAGACCCCCCTTTTTTTCTTTTTCAACCACCGGGGTCATAGCCCAGAATTGCCGCCATGCGGTGGCACCGACTAACAGGAAGGCCGCCACTACAAAATGCCAATTCTGCAGGCCCTTTTCGATCACAAAGAGAGAGAAGTAAGAATACATAAAATGTAAACAGGTCCACAGAAATACACATATAAAATAAAATCACATCCAGTCCATTAGTAATATCAAATAGAAGTACTGCAAAGATACAGTTCAGATGAAATATAGATAAACGGGCTCGAGCCCGGTACATCAGAGTCCTCACTACAAATCACTCATCGCGGAAGCTATAAAAATACTAATCACTCACGGAGCTTGTCGCAGGTTCACCGGTGCTAGACTGACCCACCTCCATGCGCACCGTACTCCGTTGGTGCTGGTCCGTGGATCCCATCCAAATCTCCTGTAATGTTGTTGTTCGAAAACCATTAGTCATAAAGACTAAGCCTTATCATCCCCTCCCCCTCCCCCCACGGCTCCTAAGCACCGAGCGGAGAGGAGTAAAGGGAAGCTACAAAGGTGGAGAGTAATCAAGCAGATGACAAAGGAGCTAATCTAACAACTATCATGGTGTATAAATAACTATCTAGAATAAAGTACATCTAGCAATTCTACGGTAGTAAGTAATAAAGTAGACATGTAGTAAGTAGCAAATATATAAGAAGACAGATAGAAAGCAAGTAAGTAAATAAGTAAGTAACCTTAACTTATATGAATGCCCATACAAACTTATAAGTTAAGGGGTCTTCTGTAAGGCTCCCATCGTATAAAATCTCTCATACCGATTTATACGTTGGGGTGTCGGTTGTATGCAAATATGAGTGTAGCGATATGCTATGCCATGATTCATGCAAGTGCAACTCACGCACACGACTCTATGCGCACAGACCTTTAGTTCCCCCTGTTCGGGTAGCTAGCTTCACTCCCAGGAACCTCCGTAGTGGAAAATGGAGGCAGTGAGTCGGGCCCCCCACTCCTAGGCGGGTATCCACACTACTGGGCCTAGCCCTTCCGTAGGCCCCTAGAAGAACATAACCTAGAGTATCCGCGTACTTATGCTGGCTATATCCGCCAGACTTTCTTTGGCAAAGTGTCCCACACCGCCGATTCAACGTACCGATGTCGGTGTGAACAATAATCAAATACCGAAGACCCACCATCTTATTCTGTACTCAAACCCTCGAGCCCTCGGCTCCACGGGCTGTCCCGTCCGTTCATCTACCTTCAGATCTATCGTCTGAATGGCAAACAAACCAACTTATTCTACCTCCCTATCTACCGGGGTGTGTGAAAGTGCAACCCTAATTATTCTAGTTGTTATTTTAATTTATTATTCCTACGGTTTACGTTAGCTCAGGACTGCCCCTGGTATTCCCCGTGAAGGCCTCTCAAAGGGAACTAGGAACTATGATGGCAGCTGAAGCCCACCGTTCCCTTTCGCAAGGCACTTATTGTTATTGGTTGATACCCGTTACCCGATCCCTTTTAGATTACTTTAAACCTAGCTCTAGAGAATTAAGCCTCTTCCTCTCCTACCCTGGGTGGACGATCTTTCGTCGTTCCCGAACACCACTTAACACTAGCCAATCTAACACTCTACTTATCTTGACTTTCAATAATGAACTTAACTTAACTTGCCCTATCCAAACCAGCAAACTACCAAAATTCCATCTCTCCAAGTTCATTACCCACTCTAGTTCAGTTTCTGTGGTTTTACTATATGCAGACCTTCCATGAGGTATATAAGGGGAGGTACTCCAAATTGTCTTCCGAATCTCCTATAATATTTACTGGAGGTCTATCATGACACAATATAACTAAGTCCAAGATTTCCAAATTTTACCTTTTTATCAGGCATTTAATTTATTTATTTTAAGCCTCCCAATGCCCTAGTATGAACATGAAGTGCACTAATGAGCTAACAATAAATCATCATAAAATCAGTAAAGATCCTATGAGGAATTTAAGCAGTAAACCAAATTTTGAAAAATTTCAGAGGTGTTTAGGCCTATATTTCCTAATTTACCATTTTAGACCACTTCTACTATATTATGAAGCAAGTACTGTAAATATGTACCCAAAAATCACAATAAAATTTCAGAGGCTTTATAGTGACCTAAAACTATTAGAAACCAAGTCCCATGATTTTTCTCTAAAATTTGGGCTCTGAATTTATTTTAATGTAAAATACTAATTTTTCCTAGCTTAGTGAAGGAGACACTATTTTTAATTATCTAAAAATCCATTTAAAATTACAGGGTGACTATCATGGTTTGAAACACCCACTGACCAAATTTCATAATTTTTCAAATAATAATTGGGCATTATTTATATTTTTGACTACATATCCCAAATGGTAAGTTAAAGAAGCAAGTAAACAGAATAATCAAATAAAACTCCCAAGAAAAATACAGAAGGTATAACATGCTATAAGATGCCCTAATCCTAGATTTCATAACATTCCAGTGAACAGAAATTCCAAAATCATCAAAATAAATATCTAGGGAACAACTAGGGTTGTGAATAAAGTACTGTATAAATTAACCCAAAAATCTCAAAAAAACAATATTATGGCCATTTAGACCAGGAAATCACCCTGCCCTAATTTTATTTGATTTGTAGTTCATTTGTCAGCATAATAGTTCAAATTAAGATTGGTGCCCTAAACTAGGGTTAGGATTTTCGGTGGCTTAACTATCTCCAAATACCCTAAGATTTTGTTTAGAGAACTGTAATAGACCTATGGTCCTCTTCACTAAATTTCAAGTCAGTCCAAGGTCATTTGACCCCATGACCTTCACAACCACTAAGAGCCATCCTTAGGGTTTGGCCTTGGATCCTAGGGCAAATCTACTCCAATCCACCTAAAAATCCATGAGGAGGTGCTAGAGGGCATTCCTAGTCAGTGGTAAAAATCTCAGCCTTTGTTGAGGTGATCTGACTACTCAAATCTCAAAGTGCACTTTTAACCTAAAAACCCCTTATAGGGCATAGCTTAGGGTTGTCAATTTCCTACCTATAACATCTCCAAATGAGATTAAAATTTATGCAGAGCCTCATGATGAACTCAGGGACCACTCAACAAGATTTGGGAGGGTTTGGAAGTCATTAAGCCAATTAATTAATTTTTCCTAAGATTATAAAATTTTTCTACAAACTTTAGAAAAACATTATCCAAAAATTCTCATTTTTGGACAGGCTATAGGTATATATTGGATAGACTCCCATCCAAAATTTCAGATCATTTGGTCAAAGGATGAAGGGTGGGCACAACTTTTAGTCTTTGCCTAGCTCTAGGTCTAGATCCCACAAAAAGAGGTGCCCTGGTCAAACTAGTTGACCAAATTGACCAAAATCAATTTTAAAATATAGTAGACCCATAGGGCTACAAATTTAATGTTGGTCATTTCTCCATAAAAAGCCCCTAAGTATTTTTCCTAATTTATCTAAGGTGGATGTTATTTTAATACAGAAAAATGCTTATAAAATAAAAGCTTAATTAACTGCACAGATCTTGAAGCAGGATCTAAGGGCCCTGGAATCGTATTCCTCCTCCAGCCAAAGGTCACGATTTGCCCGACCTGGAGCTACTTCCAAGCGCAGATGCCGGCCGTCCAGCCTCCTCCCTGGCCGGCCACCGCCACCACCACCTCCGTTGAGGTGGTGGCCATCGCCGGGCTGCGGCGCAGCCGCAGGAGGTGCTTTTTCCGGCGAGCCCGAGACTTCATTTTTGCGGAAAAATCGAAAAGAGAAGCTCTTCCGATCGGGCTCAATTGAGCCCGAATCTTAATCCTATGGAAAGCTAAGATATACCCGTAGAGAGAGAGGAGGGGAGGACCTTGTTCGCGGGCTGGAGGCGTGCAGACCGTCGGGATGCCATTGGTGCGGTGGTGGCGTCGCCGGAACTCTCAATAGTACAGTCGGAGGCTCGGAAACTTCAGGTAAAAGCTGGGAAAACCTCCTCTTGGGTCTCTGAGGGTGTTTAAAAGCT
The DNA here is from genome assembly GCA_039513925.1 of Platanthera zijinensis. NCBI lineage: Eukaryota > Viridiplantae > Streptophyta > Magnoliopsida > Asparagales > Orchidaceae > Platanthera > Platanthera zijinensis. Next base: position 53,401,715 of record CM077079.1, on the reverse strand, counting down.
TGGTCAAGGAGGGGGAACGACCAAAAGCTGGTGGCCATTAATGGCCCATTATATCTTGGCTCGACCATGGTGGTGGGGGGCTGAAACAGCTCTGTGATAGCAAGCTAACGGCTGGAAACTCCTCCTCTTCCCTAGAGGAGTTGGATCCAGCCGTAAAATGGAAGGGGGAAGGCCACGACATCTAATGCCATTGATGGCAATGAAGCCAAGCTCTCGGCCATGGCCGTAACCGCCTTTTTACAAAACCGTCGATCCACGTGTCAAGCTTGATCGGTCAACTTAATTTAAGTAAGACTTATTAGGTCGTAATAGGAGAAAAATGGACCACTCCCTAGAGCGGCCCGATTCAGCTGAACCAGCACCCAGCCAAAACAATTCTGCCAGAAAAGACTAAGTAAAATGGCGTTGAGTGAGCTCTGCTCACTCAACGCCATCCTTGCTACGGCGTTGAGTGAGCTCTGCTCACTCAACGCCATCCCAGATACGGCGTTGAGTGAGCTCAGCTCAGTCAACGCCATCTGGATTAATGCATTGAGTGAGCTCTGCTCACTCAATGCCATCCAGAATATGTCCTTTTTAAACGATGGCGTTGAGTGAGCTTAACTCACTCAATGCCATCCAGGTTATGGGGTTGAGTGAGCTCTGCACACTCAACACAATCCAGATAACACCAAATGGCATTGAATGCGGTCAGTGCACTCAACGCCGTTCAACTTATGGCATTGAGTGCACTCAATGCACTCAACGCCATCCCGCCTGACAGATTACGGCATTGAGTGAGCTAGGCTCACTCAACGCCATCCAGTTTACGGCATTGAGTGAGCTCAGCTCACTCAACGCACCCTAGACGACACCAGATGGCGTTGAGTGTAGTCTGTGCACTCAACGCCACCTAGCTTATGGCGTTGAGTGCACTAAACGCACTCAATGCCATCCCGTCTGAAGGATGGCGTTGAGTGCAGTCAGTGCACTCAACGCCATTCTTCCTGAAAGATGGCGTTGAGTTCAGCCAGTGCACTCAACACTATTCTGCTTATGGCATTGAGTGCACTCAACGCACTCAACGCCATCCCGCCTGAAAGATGGCATTGAGTGCAGTCAGTGCACTCAACGCCATTCTGCTTATGGCATTGAGTGCACTCGACGCACTCAACGCCTGAGTCCTAAACTTATTTTAAGCAAGTTTGACCCACTATTTACAGACCAAGGTGATTTTCACCTTTCTTCCTAAGCTCCCTTGGTCTTTTGGGTTTCCTAGGGGTTTGCCGTGACCTAGTCATGGCAAAACCACCCCCCGGGGGTCCAACCGAAAATGGAATGTTACACACCCTAGCATTTGATTCTTCAGGCGAGTGGTGCCTTTATGGACCACTCGCCCCATGGGGTCCAGAGGCAAAGTTACCTGGATGCCCTTTAATGTCTGCAAATAGCCTTTCAGAATAGTGAAGTAACGTTGTTGGCAGACCCAACTGGGCTGTATATAGAAAATTGGGACAGCGGAGTTACGCTGTTGGAAGACCAAGTTTAGGAATCTATAAATAGACCCGAGGGGGGACCTTTGAGGGCACAATTTTCTAGTCTTTTTTCTCTTTTAAGGCTTGTCTTGAGCCATTATTGAGTGTCTCCTAGGTGCCCAAGTTCAGCATTGACTTGAGAGGGGAAGTTCTTCTAGTCCTTCCGGGTGTGAGGCGGGAGCTCCTAGCTGGGAGCTCAGTTCTGTTTCCCATTTTCCTAAACCTTTGTTCTAGTGAGATTGCCTAAGGGAAGTACGTGTGAGACCACCCCTTCTTTAAGACACTGAACTCCACAAGAGACCGATTTTAGGTTTCAACACTTTTGTGCGGTGAGTGGGGAGAGTGGTAAGCACAAAAGAACTTCAGCTAGTCTCGTGACAGGAGGCGAAGGACACAGGTCGAGATAGGAGCACTCGCCACCCCTACCGACCATGGCCATGGTGGGCATGTTCGAAGAATTCAATAAGGAGGTCATGGAGACCCTGAACCACTAGCTTAGTGCCACTCGTGGCGAGTGCTCGACACTAGCCGTACTGGTAGTCGCACAACTTGCTCTAGGATAGAACGCACCAATCAGGCAAACCGGGAAGTAGAAAGAGGGTGAGGTAGTCGGGCAGGATCACGCCGGGAAAGAACTCTTCCCCGACTCGCCGAGTGTGGGTCTGTCTAGCAAGATGGCTATGCGAGAGCCCCCTACTCGCGTCTCAGGCGGGAGCCCCTTCAATGAGTTGGTTGTATCAGCCCCAGTTCCAGATGAGTTCAGGGAGCAAGAGATGTCCTACTATACCAATAGGGATGACCAGTTCAACACATCCAGTAGTTTGAGGACGTAGTTTCTATCAGGAAGGTGTCAGATTCTTTTAAGTGTCGACTTTTTGCCATATACTTTAATGATAAGGCAAGGGGCTGGTTCCACCAGCTCCGCACCAGCTCCATTTATATCTACGCATATTTGTGTCGGGCATTCCTACTGATGTTCTTAACTTCGAAGAAAAGGAAGAAGGGCACAGAGTTCCTCTTCGCGATCAAGCAGGGGCTAAAAGAAATCCTTACACCTCGTCCAGGAGGAATTACTCATCGTGGAAGAGGTGTCAGGGTTTACCCTAATGATGGATTTTACATTGGGGCTTTGAAAAGGATCCTTTAGGGTGGCATTAAAGCGGAGGCCACCATTGTCCTTCAAAGAGATAATGGAGAGACCGACAAGGGAGATCGAGGGGGAGGTAGCAAACCCCAACTTTGCTTGGAAGCTTGCCAGATTGGCAGGAGGAGAAGATCGGGAGCAGAGAGGAAGCAAGTGGCAGGAGGAGAAGAGACAGAATGAGCTAAGAGGGCATGGATTCCAGAGGCAACAACCGTTGTGGGGTCATTAAGACCCAACAATCAGTTTGCCTTGAGGCAGCAAGGGGTTCATAAACAGGGTCAGGGAAGAGGGTTCCACGGAGGGGGAAACTACTAAGGGGGACCAGGGAGGTTCAACCCCCTAGCATGGAGGCAGGTCCCAAGGCCACCCCTTCCCCTAAAACATCAAGCCATGGCGATAGCCTGAGGAAGGGGCGAGAGGATGACGAATGGTCGAGGAAGAAGGTGAGGAGCGGGGGTGGAGTTGTCATACTTTGACTTCCATCAGTAGGAAGGTCACACAACGACAACCTACCCGAAAGTTTTAGAGCTGAGAAGAGCAAGAGGGAAAGGTCAGCCACAACAGGCAGTACAGATCGAGGAAGTGGATACGGAGGGATAAGAGGACTGATGTTAAAAGTGAGTTGACGTAGGGGTGTCTAGAAGGATTAGAGTAATCCATGGGGGGTGGGGGTGGGGATCGAGGCCACTCATAAGGGGAGCTTCCAAAACATACTCTGGCAGAGTGTCGCTTCGACATCCAAGACCACGCCTCCCATGGAAAGGATCACCTTCATCTCTAGTGACATACCGGATCATGAAGATTCATTCTATGATGGTCTTGTGATTCAGACGGCGGTCGAGAACTTCATCGTCTCCTGAATCTTGGTGGAGAACGGGAGCTCAGTCAACGTCATCTTCAAGAAGGCATTTGACAAAATAAGGGTAGAGGCAAAGAGGGTGTTGTCCTCGGACGGACCGCTCTTCGGGTTCTCCAAAGAAAGGAAGGAAGTGGAAGGTGGACTAGGGCTCAACGTGACTCCAGGGGGACATCAACATGATTACCAATTTGTGATACTGGATACCCCCAGAAGCTACGATGCAATCTTTGACCAACCTCTCCTCAGTTCTTTCGACTGCGTCTCCTCATCCTTCCATCAATGCCTCAAATTCAACGATGGGGGGGGGGGGGCGTGCAGGTCCAGATTCAAGGAGAACTTAAGGTGTCCAGGCAATGCTACGTCACCGTAATCAATACTATTTTGTGGATGGAAGAAACCGAGGAGATAGATAAGATGATAGAGGAAGCAACAACAGAGTAAAGAGAGGAGCGGCCTTTCTTCCAAGGAGGAAGAGTGGAAGGAGAGCCGTAGAGAAGGGAGGAGATGATGGTAGTGGAGGAAGTAGTGGAAGAGGTGATCCCCGACAAAAGAGAGAGAGAGCAGTTGAAGAATGGGAGGAGTAGTCCCGGCTGGAGCCGGTAGAAGCGGTGGTGGAGATGGAGGTTCTCACCTAAGTAGGGGGAAAAAGGATGCGGGTCAACGGAGACTTGGGGTCGGAAGAGCAAGAGAGGATACTCGCATGCATCCAGCAGAATGTGGACATCTTCGCCTAGAGCGCGGAAGATATGTCTGACATTGATGCGGACATGACCTGCCACTGGTTGAACCTCGACCCGAAGGTTCGTCCTATCCTCTAGAAGATGAGCATGGCTGACAAGCTGGAGGGGCCAATCCAAGAGGAAGTAGAAAAACTCCTCAAGGCCTGTTTTGTGTCAGAGATCCCGTTTTTAGGATGGGTCTCTAATATTGTAATGGTAATTAAGGGGAATAGAAAGTGGAGGATGTGTGTAGACTTCTACTTGTTGAATAAAGCATGCTCCAAGGATTGTTATCCCTTGCCTCGAATCGATGTGCTGATTGACTCAGCCGTCGGTTTTTTTGTAATGAGTTTTTTGGATGCTTTTTCAGTTTATCACCAAATTAGGATGCACCCCCCAGATGTGAAGAATGTGTCCTTCATTACGAGCCGCAGATGTTATAACTATAATATGATGCCCTTCGGGCTAAGGAATGCACGGTCTACCTTCCAAAGGATGATGGATAGGGTCTTTCAGGGGCAAAAGGGGAGGAAACTGGAAGTGTATATGGATGATCTACTAGTGAAGAGCAAGGATATAAGCTCTCACCTTCGGGACTTGGCTGAAACTTTCTCCATCCCGTGAGCATTCAAGATGAGGTTGAATCCCCAGAAGTGTGTTTTCAGGGCAAGCAAGGGAAGTTCCTGTGAAACTTCCTAACCCTAGCTAGAGTAGAACCCAACCCGGACAAGGTAAAAGAAATCATGGAGTTGGGATCATCGAGCAACTCTAAGGAAGTCCATTGCCTGACTGGAAAGCTTCTAGGGCTAAGTAGGTTCCTTTCCAGGGCAGGGGAGAAGTGCTCGCCTTTCTTAAGGATATAACGGGGGAATCAAAATTTTGAATGTTCTAAGGAGTGTTAGGAGGCCTTCCAGTCCCTGAAGGACCAACTCACCAAGGCCCCTTACTCCAGGGACCGAGGGAAGGGGAAGACCTGACATTGTACCTCAGAGTGGGGATAGAGGTTATAAGCTCCGTATTGGTCCAAGAGGAGGGGAAGAAGCAGTTGCCGATTTACTATGTGAGCCAGGTCTTGAAGAAGGTGGAGCTCAAGTATCCAGTCCTAGAGAAACTGTCCTTTGCTTTGGTCCACTCAGCTCGAAAACTCTTGCTCTACTTTCAAGCCCACTCGATCCGTGGTGACTAACCACTCCCTACGCAACATCTTTGAGGTGGTGGAGCATTCAGGGAGGCTCACAAAATGGTCGGTGGATTTGAGTGAGTTCGACTTCTTTTTTTCCCCAAGCCATTTTGTTAAAGCTCAGGCGGTGGCAGGCTTCTTGGCAGACAATATGGTTGGGACTGAAGAGGTCGAATCGGGCTGCCTATTGGCTTGGAAGTTGTTGGTAGATGGGACTTCAGGAAAGCACTCCTTGGGAGCGAGGGTGGTTTCGGAGATTCCCCAGGGAACGAAGATTGAACAGACAATAATTATACACTTCCCTATCACCAACACACAGGTGGAGTATGAAGTAGTCATCGCAGGGATACGACTCACTAAGGAGTTGGGGGTGTAAGATGTGGACGTGTTGACAGATTCAATGGTAGTAGCCTCACAGGTTCGGGGGGAGTTCAATGCAAGGGAGCAAACCCTGCATCAATACTTGTCCAAGGTGAGGCGCCTAGTCGGGAGGTTCCATAGTCACCGATAATGGGCCGTAATTTGCCAGCGTCGAGTTTATCTGCTTCTGCGGACAACTCATCATTGACCTTAGGTTTTCATCGGTCCATCACCAAAGGATTAATGTGCAAGTAGAGGTGGCGAACAAGATCATAGCGAACGTGTTGAAAATTAAGGTTGCAAACTTAAAGGGAAGCTGGGTAGAGCAGCTTCGGTCAGTCCTCTGGGCTTTGAGGACCATGCCCAACAATGCTACGAGGGAAACCCCAATCAAGCTTTCACATGGATGCAAGGTCGTGATCCCCATAGAGTTTGAGGTCAGGAAACTGCGGGTGGTCATCGTAGTAGAAGGAAATGAAGACTGGAGAATCGAGAATGAGGGTGAGATGCGGCTCTCATTGGACCTAGTCGAAGAGCTCCGGGACCTAGCCGTCGTCAGGCACGAGGAGTTCAAATGTCAGATGGACAGGTACTTTGACAAACATGTACGTATCAAGCAATTTGTAAAAGGGATCTAGTCTTGAAGAAGGTAGATTCGGTCGGGAGGTCAGCGTTAGTAGGGAATCTTAACCCCAATTGGGAGGGTTTGTACATCACCGAGGAAGCCCTCAAATCTGGGGGTTATTGCCTCAAAAAGGTAGAATGGATATATAACGTCCTAATTCGTGCTAGACCCTTCTTACGTGTTTTTGAGTCAAGAGAGTTGACTTAGGCTCGGGATGCACTGGTGGGCAGGTGTCGAGTGATCATGACGCATCTTGATGAGCATCAAGTGTGTCGACTAAATTCGACTAGCGTCGAGTGATACTCGACGCATACGACACTTAGACTTGGAAGAATTTAGGCCTAGGCTGTGAGATCATGCCTGAGGTGATTATGTCGAAACAAGTACAATAAGAAGTAGAATTTGTCGGGTTTCGTCGAGTTATACTCAACGAATCCGTCGAAAATGACTTGGATGATTCAGTGAAATAAGTGTAATTTGTCGGATATCATCACAAATATTCGACGGATTTGTCGAGTGATACTTGACGTATACGATGCTTAGACTTGGAAGAATTTAGGCCTTGGGTGTGAGATCAGGTCTGCTGTCATTCAGTCGAAAAAATAGAATAAGAAGTAGAATTTGCTAGGTTTCGTCGAGTTATACTTGACGAATTCGTCTAAAATGACTTGGACTATTCAGTGGAACAAGTGTGTTTCGTCGGATATCGTCACATATATCCGACAAATTCATTGAGTGATTCTCGACGAATATGTCTAATAGGACTTAGTGTTTTTCAAGCTGGTTCGGTCGTATTAGAGAAACTCGTCGAAAGGAAGGCAATTCGTCGAATCTCGTCGGAAATACTTGACGAATTCGTCGAGTTGGACTCGACGAATTCGTCAGGTTTACCTTGAAGTGTTGAGTCGATTCGTCAAGACTACATAAAGGCTTCCTACGATTCCTCGAGTTTACACGACGAATTTGACTTTGAAAATTTCGGCCAGACTGTAGTTACGGGTTGAATCGGGTTCGGGTCCTGTGCTATGTTTGATCTTGTGGACAACCCTAGAGGGGGGAGGGGGTGAATAAGGGTTTTCCCGTTAAATAAAATTGAAGTGATTTTACCTTAGAAAATTGAGTACTGGAAGCTATAGCGGGGCGTTAGGTTACTAACGTGCGATGGTATGTTACAGAACTCGTTTTCCTGTGCAGATTTGGTTGTACACCCCACAGAAGAATACAAACTAATAATTACAAGAAATGACAAAATTAATAACACAGAAAATGAATTTAATTGCAGAAATTAGAATAATAACTGTTTTGACAATTACAAAATTTTTATCCCCATGACGCTGGAGATCGAAGGAGGTGAGAAACAAAAAGCTCTTTTATTTTCTATACCGACCCGCTCCACGGACCGGTTAGCTCTCTCCATTTCCCTCCAAGAAAGGTATTCGAGCTGGATCTTCACCTCCATGCAAGGAACGGTCTTAGAGCCCCGCTAGATCACCCGATCTAGATGTCTCAACCCTGGGATGATTTCCCACTGAAAATCCTTCCCGGATTCCGACGACCTTCACCGGTCGATGTTCCTCACCACAAGAATGAAAGAAAATTAAGATTACAAAAACAAAGTTTAAATAATCGAAGATTAAATTCTCCCTCTCGATGATTTCTCCGTAGAGTGATCCGTGGCCGGTGCTTGAGATCTCTGTGTGTTTGCAATCACTCGTGTCTTCATAATCGATTTAGTCCTTGGATCGTTAGAGTTCATTGTTCACGAACCGGAGGGAGGCAAAGTTCTTTTCCTTCAATGAAGACGATTGGAACGGAACTTAGAGAGAGGGTCGAACCCTGGAATGCACGAACATGACCTCTTTTCGTCTTAGGTCATCAGAACAGAAACCTAGGCGGCTTTATATACGTCTTCTTGAAAATAAGCTACCGCCAAAGGTAAGACTAGCGCTGGGCGGTAGGTTTGCACGCTTGCACTGGCAGCTGTCCTCCAAATTTGGAATAAAATAATTCCTTGAGCTAGCGTGGACGGTTGGACTAGAGAAACTCGGTAGTTTCCCAAGCAACTTGACCAATTAATTCAGGCTACCGTCCGACGTTAGCTACTACTGCTCGGCGGTAGTTTCCAAAGGAACGCTCCTTGTATTTCTTGTACCTGTAAACTTGCACACTCTACCAAACACAAGATATTATCGAATACAGCCTGAGAATTGATATTCTCAAACACAGGGAATGTGAAACATCGGTTCTAACAAACTCTCTCTTTTTATAATATCAAATCTCGTTCATGAGAAATAATAAATAAGTGCATGATAGAGTGAATATATATAAAAGATAATCTTGAATGTTCAGGTTTCAGGTTCTTTATATAGCTCCTCCCCTACACACATGCTCCCCCTATCTACATGTTCTACACGGTCCCCTATCTACGTGCACACATTATAGCAAGCTCCCCCTACATATGATCCTTCCTAACCCGTGACTCATACTAATGAACAATCTCTTCTCCCCCTTTAATAGTATCAACAGGGCGAGCCAGACCAAACAGACATGCGAGGTGAGTATATATGATGAGCGTGATATAGATGGTAGACAGTGTACACAATCAGTAAAGCAAGAGGTGAGAAACATAGGGGTGAACCAAAAAATGCAAATCAAAGAATATGACGTTCATGAAGCACACAAAAAGAGCGGAGGACACGAACATAGAGTCAATCGTTTTACAGAGTGTATGCGGATTGGACAACACACAGTGGACTAAGCACACAAGAAATAAGGCTACAATTCTACGAGAGTTATAGAGTTAATAACATTGAAACATTGTAAGCATCATAAAGTATAAATCGTGTGCTAGTACCTATGTGATAAAGACATATAGTGTAGTTTCAGTCCAATACTTATGCATGGAAGCTTTAAATACAGCAATGACAAGTGTACATGTAGCATCACAAGAGGGAAAACACCAAGTAGAAATATCTTATTTTACATGTTTTTATCTCTGTTGGGTATTGTATCCACAATATACCTGATTTGAAGAAGCCCTTGAACAAGCTAAGTTGAATTGACAATTTTTTTGATGATTTTCTATCAAGTTGTGCTTGCAGCTATTCCATGCTAAGTACACACCAATGTCAGGGTGCAGTGGGTCAATATACACGGGTCTGTGCAACGTAATCCCTCATTAAGTAGATCAGTGTGTTGACTCACGTGTGCTCTCTCTATTGGAGTGTACTTATTTTCAAGTACAGGGTCAAGGTAGATCAAGAGCAAAAGAGGAGCAAAGATGAGTCAAAGACTAAGTATTCAAAAGAAGGAAGGGAAATTATTCTAGGTCAAAATCGACGGGAATCACTAAGCGATTCTCGCCGACTTCGACGGGAATCGTTAGTGATTCCCGCCGATATAACGAGAATCAGTCTACATTCCCACCGACTTCCTTCCGGCTGATAGTTATCCAACAAGAATTCTGCCAAGTCTGAATCGACGGGAATCGCAAGTGATTCCCGCGGACTTCGACGAGAATCTATCTACATTCCCGCCGATTCGTCGAGTATCGCAAGCCTCTCCCGCTGATTTCTTTCGGCTGACTGTTTTTAAGACCGGGATTCTACTATGGCAGAATCGATGGGAATCGTGAATGATTCCCGCCGACTTCGACGGGAATCACCAACGATTCTCGCCGATTTTGCCTTAGGCATTTTTCCTCCGTTCGCTGGACCGAACCAAGAGGTTGTGCGCTGTTTCGGCCGGGGCTAGGGTTTCTCCTTGTGGGTCCCACAATGGACTTTAGGGTTGTCCTTAGGGTATATATACATGCGTATTTCGAACTTCTACAGTAACTCATTCACGCGAAATCAAAAGTAGCCGATGCCGTGCCCTAGCCGATCGCGGAAACCGACGATCGCCTTTAGCCGCTCGCAAGTTCGTCGTCGCCATTGATCGTTGATCTGTGTGCTTCTTTGATATTCTGACAACACTACCGAGGCAAGCCGAGCGTCTCACACATCTCTCTTGAGATCTTTTGTCTCTTGATTCGTTGAACAAGACTAGTTCTTCATTCCGAATCGGTGGAGTCGATTGATCCAACTGAGATCGTTCGTAGACCTTACGTGCTTCATCAAGAAGTTTGGATCTACAAAGTATCTCCGCCGCATTCACTTGCCGCCGCCGATATTGTCAAGATCCTCTCCAAGAGAGAAATCTGGTAGTTGACTCTTCGTTACTTTAAAGAAAGCCTCAATGAACGAAGAAGGACATCAGATTCTCCATAAGCGTTATTTGTATTTTCTTATACATTCTATTTTTGTTTTGTTGTAAAGGAATTTTTATTCCTAGTTGTAAGGGTTGGGTGCAACCCGTGGTGGTGGAGTGGTGACTCCTGTGTTGGAAGGGTTCCTTCCGTAGTGTGAGGATTGGATTTCAATCCGTTTGGAGAAGTGACTGAGTCGTCCCTTGGTGGGAGATATGTCGAAGGGGGAAAGTGGACGTACCCAAATCGGGGAACCACTATAACTTTTTGTGTGTTTTATGTGCTGCGTTTGTTAATTTGTGCAGGTTAATTTAATTCCGCAAAATACCGCACGTCACCTATTCCCCCCCCATAGGTGGATTTAGTCGACACAAGATACTTTCAAGTGGTATCAGAAGGAGGTTGCTCGTCAATAAGGTTAACACCTTGAGTAAGATCCCGTGTCTAGTGTCAAGAAGATCTCAGAAATGGACGGACTCAAGTATTCAGGAAAGATCCCAGTGTGCACCAAGCTAAACTTTCCCATCTGGAAGGAAAGGATCTGGTTCTACATAGAAGCAGTCGACCCTCGACTCTTTATGGTAGTGGAGGAGGGCCCTTATATCCCCACTAAGGCCTCCACCATTGATTTTACCAAGATGGTGCCCAAGAAGCTCTCTGAAATGGATAAGGATGAGATGGTGCTTGTCGGACTAAACAAGAAAGCTAAGAATATTCTTGTAAGTGTCGTCGATGATTCCATGATGCATAATTTCAGCAACTGCAGGACTGCCAAGGACATCTTGCACTGCCTGATTATCCTGATGGAAGGCACAGATGAAGTAAGGGATGATCGAAGATCCCTTCTGAACCAAAAGTATGAGGCCTTCAGGAAAGGTACCAAGGAAGAAATCAGAGTGACATTCGAGAACTTCCTGAAGATCGTCAATGCCCTGAAGGGTTATGGCAGAGTGTTCACCGATGGTGAACTAAATGACAAATTCCTTAGATCCATCACTAAGGAATGAGACAGCAAGATCTGCACCATCAGAGAGTTTGGCAAGCTGGCAGAAAATGATCCCCAGATTCTGTTTGGAAAGCTTATGTCCTATGAGCTTCAGCTGAACACCAGAAAAGCAGATGAAGAAGCCGATAAAGCCACTGCCAAAGAAAATACTATAGCGCTGAAAGCCAATCACTCAAGGAAAGGTAAGGGTGCAGCCTCGTCCCGCTCCTGGAAAATGGATGAGGAATAAGACTCTAAGCCATGCTCTTCCGGCTCAGAGCTATCTGAAGAAAAATTCTCCTTCATCACTCGAGGGTACAAGAAGTTCCTCAAGTTGAGGAATCAAAGAAAGAGAGACGGCTCCTCCTCCAGACATCAAAAGAAGAACTACTCTTCTGACAGGTATGAATCCAAATAGAACAAACATCGCTCTGCTGACATCATTTTCTTTGGATGCAATAAGCCAGGCCACGTCGTTGCTGACTGCCACCAAAGCAAGAGAGACAAGGGGAAGGGAGAGGAGCACAGGTCCTCTAGAGATAAGAAGAAGGAGAGGAGCTATATTGCTAAAAATCCAAAGACACTGAGTGAATATGATTCTTCAGACTCCAGTGATGATGAGGAAGCCTACTTCGGGCTAATGGGTCGCTCCGACTTAGAAGGAGACTACCCCCCCCCCCATTTACTGGGAAGGTAAAAGATCGTACCCCCCTCTCTGAATCTTACTCTGAGTCTCTTGATGATGATCTCGAGGACAACCCATCTGCTCGTGAAGCTGAGCTCCTTGAAAAGTATGAGCTTCTGCTCAATACCTTTGAGGAATGTCGCAAGAGGTTGAGGGCTCAGAAAAAGGAAGTCAAATTCCTTAAGGCTGAGGGTGTGTCCCTAAAAGAAGAGATCACTAGCTTGATTTCTCTCTGACAGGAACACCTGGACCTGACTTCTGAGCACTCAGAGTATCTAAGGCTCCTTGACCAAAAGCAGGAAGAAATCAACAAGTTGGAAGAACAGCTTACGACAGAAAAGAATATTGTCAAAAGCTTCTCCATGCCCAAGACCGTTCTTCCTCTGGTTGATGAATTCTCTACTCATGCTAAGGGGGCTGGCTTAGGGCATGTGGGTGTGCCTGGTAAATCATCCAGGAGAAACAGAAAATAGAGGAAAAATAAGGCTGCTTAGAAGGCCTCTGCTGCAGAAAAGGGAAAGGCCCCACTCGATCCTATTTCATTCAGAAAGCCTGGCTTTCCTTGCAATGAGCAGGACTTTGAGTCAACCTATAGCCACTTCTTCCAGCCCTCGGTTGAAAAGCCCAAGAGCCGGTATGATTGTTGGACCTTCCCCCAAAACTACGGTGAGAGTGTCTTCAAGGAACCTTATGAGGAAATCCAACTGGAGAATTATGGCCACTTCTCTAGCAGCCATAATAGGAAGCAGGCACCAAAGGCCAAGCCTGTTATACTGAAGGAACAGAAAGTGAAGAAATCGTGTGACTGCTGTCATTATGATGCCTCCACCTCCAGATCCAAGGCCCTGGCTGGACCCACCGTTCCAAGGGTGAAGAAGGAGCCTAGGAAATAGTACAACTGGTTTGATTGTTGGTGCTATGGCAAAGTTAGTCACTTTGCCATGGATTGCTGGTTTAATCCAAGATTCAACAAGACTCCTCATGTTAGCAATGCGAGGCCGACCACTCGTAGGGTTAACCACCCAAGGGGAGTGTGCTAACAAAGAATCTAGGACCCAAGTTCGATTGGGTTCTTAAGGGAAACAAATTCTGTTTGGCAGGTATGTCCAAAGGCCACCAAAACGCCTATCTGGTACTTGGACAGTGGATTTTCCCGGCATATGACCGGGACAAGAAGCCTGTTGCATGATTACTCCCCAGTCGAAAATGGACCTAAAGTCATCTTTGGAGGATCTGATCGAGAAGTCACCAGAGGTTATGGTATGATTTCCAACGGTGTATTCTCTATCACTGACGTGGCCTATGTTGAAGGGTTAGACCATAACCTGATCAATGTAAGCCAGTTGTGTGATAAAGGATACGACGTTAAGTTCTGCAAGGATAAGTGTTTGATAATATCATGTGCCTCTTCGGAGATGGTATTGACTGGCTTTAGGAGCATAAATATCTTTTGCTTAGATTTTCTTAGCTTATACTCTTCTACCCCCGTGTGCCTAGTAGCAAAAGGCAGTGCATCTCTTTGTGAACAATGACACAAGAGATTAGCACATATTAATTTCAAGATAATTAATATGTTGTTTTCCAAGAATTTAGTAAGGGATGCCCCTACTATTAAGTGCATCAAAGATAGTCCTTGTCCTGCATGCCAGAAGGGCAAACAGACTCGGGCTACCTTTAAGGGCATTGCAGGCAAAGACTCCTCCAGATGTCTTTATCTTCTGCATATGGACTTGTTCGGTCAAGTGAAAGTCAATAGCTTAGGAGGCAAATCGTATACGCTAGTGATTATTGATGATCACTCTCGTTTTACATGGGTGTTCTTCTTGAAATGAAAGTTAGATACGTTTGACATCTTCACTAATTTTATCAAGCAGATTCAGAATGAACTTAACTTCCATGTGGTCAAAATCAGAAGTGACCATGGAACAGAATTCGAGTCTGGTGCTATGACAGAATTCTGTGAAGAACATGGTATCTTTCATGAGTTTTCCTTCCCACGTACTCCTCAGCAAAATGGAGTTGCGGAGAGGAGAAATAGAACGCTCATTGAAGCATGTATGACAATGTTGAATGACGCTTCTCTTCCAGAGTACTTCTGGGTAGAGGCTGTCATTACGGCTTGTCATGTGCAGAACCGAGCTTTGATCAACAAGAATCATCGTAAGACGCCTTATGAGCTATTGAAAGGTAGGAAAACGACCATGTCCTATTTAAGGATTTTTGGCTGCAAACGCTATGTACTCAATAATGGGAAGTACCCATGTACTAAATTTGGAGAAAAATTCTTTGAAGGCATCTTCATGGGCTATAGTAGCCATAGTCGGGCATATAGGGTCTTTAATAAGAAAACCCTAGTGGTAGAGGAGTCCATTAATGTTGTTTTTGATGAAGGAAGGTTGCTTCATAGCAATTCTTCCAGTTGCATTCTTGAAGATGCAGGTGCAAGGCTTGAATAGCTAAGTCTCGATGAGACTGCTAAAGGTGTAACTCCCAAGAACATTAAGGTTTCCACCTCAACGCCAACTGGAGAAGATGATGATCAGGATGGAGAAGATCTCCAAGAAGAGGGAGGAGCCCGAGAAGCTGTTAGAGCTCCAGATGCCAGACTCTTAGAGCTCCACACGTGAGGGATCATCCTAGAGATCAGATTATAGGAGATCCTCGTGACGGTGTCAGAACTCGCAGAGGTACAATTAATGAGATTCTGCACCTTAGTTTTCTGTCACAGGTTGAGCCAAAGAAGTTCAACGAAGCGAACAAAGATGCGACATAGATATTGTCAATGCAAGATGAACTGCATCAATTCGAACGATGCAACGTCTGGACGCTTGTTCCCAGACCAAAGAAACAGAATGTGATCGACACCAAGTAGATCTTCAGAAACAAACTGGATGAACATGGTGTCATCATAAAGAACAAGGCAAGACTGGTTGCACAAGGTTATAGACAGGAGGAGGGGATTGACTTCGACCAAACCTTTGCACAAGTTGCAAGGCTGGAGGCGATAAGATTGTTCCTGGCATATGCCTCTCACAAAGGATTCACTGTCTATCAGATGGACGTTAAATCTGCGTTTCTAAATGGAAATTTGAAAGAGGAAGTATATGTCACCCAATCCCCAGGTTTTGTTAATCCATCACTTCCTAATCATGTTTATTTTCTTAATAAAGCATTATATGGCTTAAAACAAGCTCCTCGAGCTTGGTATGAGACTCTGTCTAGTTTTCTTCTTGAGATCAAGTTCTCGAGAGGAAAAATAGATAAGACATTGTTTCAAAGGAAGTCAAAGACAAGATTCTGCTGGTGCAAATCTATGTCGATGAAATAATATTCGGCTCAACGGATAACAATCTTTGCAAGAAGTTTTCTAAACTTATGCAAGGAAAGTTTGAAATGAGCAGTATGGGAGAGCTAAAGTATTTCTTAGGACTTCAAGTGAAATAGTCTGAGGATTGAATTTTCATTTCTCCTACGAAGTTCACAAATGAACTCCTCAAGAAATTTGGAATGGAGAATGCAACCTCTATGAGGACTCCAATGGGATCCACTATGTCTCTGGACAAGGTTGAGAAAGGGAAACCTTTTGATGAAACCAAATACAGAAGCATAATTGGATCCCTGCTCTACCTTACTGTGAGAGACGGGATATTATGTTTTCCACATGCGTTTTTGCCAGATATCAGGTGAACACTAAGGAATCTCATTATATCGCTGCAAAGCGAATTCTTAGATACCTTAAAGGTACACCAAATCTTGGCGCTTGGTACCTAAGAAACAATGATGTCGAGTTGATAGGCTTTTCAGATGCTGACTTTGCAGGAAGCAGGGATGATAGGAAAAGCACTTCCGGGACGTGCTAATTCCTCGGAAGAAGGCTTATATCGTGGAACAGTAAAAATCAGAACTGTGTCGCAACCTCTACGGCTGAATCTGAGTACATCTAAGCAGGCAGCTGTTGCGCACAACTTCTATGGATCAGAAATCAACTCGAAGATTATGACTTGCAGTTCAGAGAAGTTCCTATATATTGCGACTCCTCGAGCGCAATAGCAATTGCGAACAATCCATTGTCGAACAGTAGAACAAAGCATATTGAAGTGCGCTACCACTTCATTCAGGAGCATGTGGAAAACAAAGATATATCTCTCTGTTATGTCCCCACGGATAAGCAGGTTACAGATATCTTCACAAAGCCCCTATACGAGGCCAAGTTCAGTCTCTTCAAAACTTAACTCGGCATGTTGAACTATGAAGATTGAAGACTGAAGGGCTCAAGGCTCTTGGATAAAGGGGGGGCATCAATAAGGAACTCAAGCTCGAGCACGGATGTAAGAACTGAAGGGGAGCATTTTGCTCCAAGTGAAGTCCCAGATTTGCAGAAGCCGAAAAGGGGGAGATTACCCTCTCGGCTAAGGCGAAGGTGGATTCCAATGTTAAGTATGCTCTCAGGAAAATGTTAATGAATATGCTCTCAGAAAAATGGTAATGAATTTCACTCTCAGCTGAATTTTTATTTTATGATTTTCATTCCCATCTGTTCTATTCACCTTAGCTTGTAGGGTTTAGGCTTCTTCAAATAGTGGGAGATTGTTGGGTATTGTATCCATAATGAACCTGATTTGAAGAAGCCCCTGAATAAGCTAAGTTGAATTGACAATGTATTTGATGATTTTCTATCAAGTTGTGCTTGCAGCTATTCCATGCTAAGTACACACCAATGTCAGGGTGCAGTTGGTCAATATACACGGGTCTGCGCAATGTAATCCCTCGTTGAGTAGATCAGTGTGTTGACTCATGTGTGCTCTCTCTATTAGAGTGTACTTATTTTAAAGTACAGGGTCGAGGTAGATCAAGAGCAGAAGAGGAGCAAAGATGGGTCAAAGACTAAGTCTTCAAAGGAAGGAAGGGAAATTCTTCTAAGTCAAAATCGACGGGAATCACTAAGTGATTCTCGCCGACTTCGACAGGAATCGTTAGTGATTCCCGCCGATTCGACGAGAATCAGTCTGCATTCCCGCCGACTTCCTTCCGGCTGACAGTTATCCAACAGGAATTCTGCCAAGGCAGAATCGACGGGAATCGCAAGTGATTCCCGCCGACTTCGACGAGAATCTATCTGCATTCCTGCCGATTTGTCGAATATGGCTAGCCTCTCCCGCCAATTTATTTCGGCTGAATGTTTTCCAGACAGGTATTATGCTATGGCAGAATCGACAGGAATCGTGAATGATTCCCGCCGACTTCGACGGGAATCACAAACGATTCCCGCCGATTTTGCCTTAGGCATTTTTCCTCCGTTCGCTGGACCGAACCAAGAGGCCGTGCGCTGTTTCAGACGGGGCTTGGGTTTCTCCTTGTGGGTCCCACAACGGACTTAAGGGTTGGCCTCAAGGAATATATACATGCATATTTCGAACTTCTACAGTAACTCATTCATGCAAAATCAAAAGTAGTCGACGTCGTTCCCTAGCCGATCGCGGAAACCGCCGATCGCCTATAGCCGCTCACAAGTTCGTCATCGCCATTGATCGTTGATCTAAGTGCTTCTTTGATATTCCGACGATAGTACCGAGGCAAGACGAGCGTCTCACGCATCTCTCTTGTGATATTTTGTCTCTCGATTCGTTGAACAAGACTAGTTCTTCATTCCGAATCGGTGGAGACGATTGATCCAACTGAGATCGTTCGTAGACCTTGCGTGCTTCGTCAAGAAGTTTGGATCTACAAAGTATTGCCGCCACATTCACTTGCTGCCTCTGATCTTGTCAAGATCCTGTCAAAGAGAGAAATCCGGTAGTGGACTCTTTGTTACTTTCAAGAAAGCCTTAACGAACAAAGAAGGACATCAGATTCTCCATAAGCATTGTTTGTATTTTCTTATACATTCTATTTTTGTTTTTTTATAAAGGAATTTTTATTCCTAGTTGTAAGGGTTGGGTGCAACCCGTGATGGTGGAGTGGTGACTCTTGTGTTGGAAGGTTTCCTTCCGTAGCGTGAGGATTGGATTTCAATCCGTTTGGAGAAGTGACCGAGTCGTCCCTTGGTGGGAGATAGGTCAAAGAGGGAAAGTGGACGTACCCAAATCGGGGAACCATTATAACTTTTTGTGTGTTTTCTATGTTGTGTTTGTTAATTTGTGCAGGTTAATTTAATTCCATAAAAGACCGCACGACACCTATTACCCCCCCCCCCCATAGGTGAATTTAGTCGACACTTGATACTTTCAATCTCGATCCTTGAAAATGCTCACATAAGAGAAATAGAGTGAACGATCACGTCACATGTCTATCGATGTCATAACAAGATTTGAACTAAGGGCCCTAAGCTTAAGTTAGAGTCTATGCACTAGATCAAAATGACTTTTTGAACCAAGGTACTCATCCTCACAATGCTCATAAAGACTTATCAGGAGGAGTGAGTATTGCTTGGGGGGGTCCTTGACAAGATATTTGATTGCTTGCATAGTTTCTTTATTTATTTCCTTTGAGCTATCACTTTTATATTTATTTTTTTAATTCAAGGAGCCCCAAGTAAATCGAAATCTATCCACGTAGATAGATACACTGTAACGTGCATACATCGGACTTTAGCAGTAACCAAGATACATCAATAAAGTGCACTTTTTTGATGAAGTAGGCCCAGAGCCGGCCCACTCTGATATGCCCTTGACGGCCCAACCCAAAGGAACATGAGATGGCACCCACTACCGGGCTACAGCCCAAGCACCCCACTCATGACCGCACCTATTCTCAGCGCGGTGGGATGTTGAGGCGAGGTCTCGAACCCAGCCCCTTGATAAAGAGCTTTCCTAACAGCACTCATCACCAACTGAGCTGGCTCAATTGGTGATGAGAGTTGTTAGGAAAGCTCTTTATCAAGGGGGCTGGGCTCGAGACCTCGCCTCAACATCCCACCACGCTGAGAATAGGTGCGGTCATGAGTGGGGTGCTTGGGCTGCAGCCCGGCAGTGGGTGCCATCTCGTGTTCCCATGGGTTGGGCCGTCAAGGGACAATTAGAGCGGGCTAGCTCTAGGCCTACTACATCACTGTCATTGCATTGAGAAATTTTAAAACCTAAGAAATAGGTGAGTTCTCCGACTAGACTTATTTCAAATTGGGATTGCATTAAAGTGACAATCTCCTCAAACAACTTTTCATTTGTGGCCCCAAAAGATGATGTCCCCCACATAGATTTATAAGATAATTATATCTAAGTTTTCATGCTTCACAAATAGAGTGGTGTCCGTCCTACCCATCCTAAATCAATGTCCTAATAGAAAAGTCGTGAGCCTATCATACCAAGCACGGGGTGCTTGCTTCAATCCATATAAGGCTTTCACCAACTTATATACGCGGTTCAGGTAGTAGGCATTCTTGAATCCGGGCAGTTGCTCCACATACACTTCTTCCTTGATATATCCATTTAATAATGCACTCTTAACATCCATTTGATATAATTTCATTTCTTTATAACTTGTGAATGCCAAAAAAACATTCGGATGGACTCAAGACTTGCAACCGGTGCAAAAGATTCCTCAAAGTCCACGCCCTCTATCTGAGAGTACCCTTGTGCCACCAACCTAGTTTTATTTCTAGTTATCCTAGATTGACCATCAAGTTTATTTTTTTAAACTCATTTCAAACTTATAACTGGATGGCTATCTGGATGCTCTACTAAAATCCAGACTTTACTCCTCTCGAATTGATTTAACTCCTCATTCATAGCAAAGAACCATGATTCATCCTTTAAGGCTTCTGAGACATTCTTGGGTCCAATTTCAGATAGGAAGCATAAGTTTAAAAGTGATTCAGGAAGTGTAGATCGAGTTTTAACTCTATGAGAGGGCTCTCCTATGACTAGTTCTCGAGGATGCTCTTTTAAAAAATTTAGAGTACTCAGAGGCTTATATTTATCTACATGAATAAAAACGTCATCCAACACTACTCTCTCCTCACTCCTAACTTCTACATGAGCACTATCTTCAATTTCCTCTTCATTCGGCCTTCGTACTTCAGTTGGGATATTTTCGTCAAAATGCACATGAGCTGATTCCTCAACAACTATGGTTCGCTTATTGTATAACATATAGGCACGACTCTTACTTGAGTATCCGAAGAAGATGCCTAGATCAGCTTTTTCGTCAAATTTCCCTTAGTGATCCTTAGTGTTTAGAACAAAACATGGGCAACCGAAGACCCTAAAGTATGACATAGATGGTTTTTTTTATTAAAATATAGCTCATACGGAGTTCGCCTAATAAGTGGGAGAAGCATGACTCGGTTCATCACATAGCATGTCGTGTTAACCGCTTTAGCCCAGAAATATCGATGCATGCCAAACTCGGCGAGCATTGTGCGTGCTAACTCTCAAAGAGTGAGGTTCTTTCATTCTACAACCCCATTTAGTTTTGGAGTGCGAGGGGCAGAGAATTCATGCTTTATTCCTAAGGTGTCACACAAGTTTGTGAAGTCCTCATTCTTAAACTCTCCTCCATGATCTGACCTAATGCATTTTATTTTTAGCTCCTTCTCATTTTGAAGTCTCGTGAAAAGATTTGAGAATTCGCTAAACGTGTCAGATTTATTCGCGAGAAAGATTGTCCAGCAATAACGTGACTAATCATCTATATGAACGAAAGTGTATCATTTTCCACCTAGACTACACGTACTAAGGGGACCAAATAAATCCATGTGAATGAATTCTAGTGGTCTAGTTGTGGAAACATCATTTTTGCTTTTGAAAGAAGTTTTAATAAATTTACCTTTTTGACAAGGTGCACACAAGGAGTTGAAACTACTGCTTAGTTTGGGAAGTCCACGAACAAGTTTGTTTTGTGATAATTTAACAATTAGTTTGCTTTAAGAATGTCTCCTATGCCAAAGATCTAATTCTTCATTCTTAGTGACTAAGCATTTCAAATCAGATGCAGATATATCATCAAAGCTAACTGTATAAACATTATGAGTTCTATAAGCAACATGTAAGACATTAGTAGTTTTGGCATCAATGATTTTGCATGTATTTGTAGAAGATTCAAATATAACAACTAGACCCTTATCACAAAGTTTGCTAATAAAAATTAGGTTATGATTAAGTCCATCTATAAATAGAACATTGCAAATTGAAAATGCCTTATTACCTATGGTTCCGACTACAAGTATGCGTCCTTTGCTATTGTCTCCAAATATCACCATGCCTCCCTTCTTCTTCTCCAGGCTAAGGAGCTTGTCTTTATCTCTCGTCATATTCTTGGAACACCCGGAGTCCAAGTACAACACGTTCTCCCTATCCCTAGCCTGCCAATGGACCTAAAAAGGAGATGAGGGTAAAGATCTAGATACCCAAGTTTTCCCACCCATATGATAGGTAGGAGACTTTGGTAGCAGGACATGCATATTTTTATTGGCACCTTTCCTCAGACACAAGCCAAATATGTGACCAAACATATGATCATTTGTACACAGATTGTAAGCAGTGGATGCTGTCTTTACCATGTTGCTAGAGCTCGTGCTGAGGATGGGGATAGCCTCCCAGAACTTTTGTCCTTATTTTGAGATTTGTTAACGTTATTCCTAGGCTTGTTATGATGGTGATTTCCACTCGATGGTAACATTGGACTCACGTACCCTTGTCCAAATTTCCCAGATCCATGACACTATGCTCCCAATAGCATATCCAACGATTTTTGACCTATTCCAAACTTTTGGATACCACAGTTGAGATCATTGATCCTCTCCTTTGAGGCAGTGTTTTAAGTAACTAGCATTACACAACGATTGGAAAATTGCTTTTTTCCTTCCTCTATCTTGGCGAGAGACATTTGAAGTCTTTTCTCCAAGGCATTCCTTTCATTGATGAGGCTAGTTGTTCTCAATGATGCCTTGGAGAGACCTGCTTCTAGTTATTCGATCATTGTCTTCAAGTGAGGACACTCAAGACAGTCGATCTTCTCTTTACCACTTTTTATTAATTCAGTTTTAAGTTTTTTGAGTCCTTTTTGATTTTCTTGTTATCGTTTCGAATGGACTTCTTCTCATGTATAACACTATCTAACTTCTCACAAAAATGTTCATAAACTTCAAGAAGTTCTGTATAGGTAGGTGGAGTTACCTCAGTGTCGCTCTAGATATTGGACTCATCATCAGATTTCTCTTGATTCCTTCCCATGAGGCACATATTTTCCTCATCTTCACAACTCGAGTCTGAGGAGTTAGACTCGTCAGATCCATCCTCGTCCCATGTCAGTGCCTTTAGCACCTTCTACTTCCCTTTGTGCTAGCTTTGCTTCTCCTTTTCCTCCTTCTAGAGCCTTGGGCATTCCCTCTTTAAGTACCCAGGCTTGTGGCAGTGATATCACTTGGGTTGGGACTTCTAATCATCTCTTTCTGTATCCTTCAATGGCTTGTTCCACATTTTGGCTTCTCCAGCTCCTCTCTTCAGAAATTTCTTAAATTGTCCCTGCTTCTTGGGATTTTTCATGAACTTTCTGAATTCCCGAACATAGAGGCTTTCCTCGTCGTCTTCCTCGGATTCTTCAGCAACCTATCTTACCTTGTGGCCTTTAGCGCCAGCCCCTTCTTCTTTATTTCCCTGGGATACTCCTCCGATTAAATCTTTAGTTCAAGTTCGCATGTCTTCAAATTGCCGATGAGGCTCTCTATCTCCAGGGTGTTTATATCATGAGATTCAGCAATAGCAGTCACCTTCGGGTTAAAGCAAGGGGGCAAAGATCGCATGATTTTTCTCACCAGAACTCCATTTGGCAAACTCTTCCCAAGGGATCATGAGGCGTTGATGATCTTGGTGAAACGTGTATACATGATGTCTACTTCCTCATCGATCTCAATCCGGAATTGTTCATTTTTAGATTCGAGTCGGAACAGCTACAACTCCTTCACCTGCGTTGTACCTTCGTGAGAAAGCTCAAGTAGACACCATATATCATAAGAAGTTTGATAATTATAAATTCTATTAAATTCAGTTTTGTACAATGCGCAGAATAGAGAATTGATAGCCTTAACATTGTTCATACATCTAAGCTTGTCTCCGTCTTCCCACTTATCATGTAGTTTTTCTAAGACGGTACCCCATACTGTGGTAGTTGGTGAAGTGTACTTCATCTTTACCATGACCCATACGTCCATGATTTGATTCATCCGAGAAATTTTCATTCAGGTTCTCCAGTGACTGTAGTCACTCCCAATGAACAGTGGAGGTCTACTCATACCTTGTCCCTCAGAAAACACGTGAACAAAGTTGGCCATCTTACTTAAGGATTTTAAGCCTTTTGAAGTAACCTCGCTCTGATACCACTTGTTGGATATCGTGGCCAACCTTAGAGGGGGGTGAATAAGGTTTTTCCTATTAAATAAAATTTATGTGATTTTACCCCAGAAAATCGAGTATTGGAAGGTACCGCGGGGCGTTAGGTAGCTAACGCGCGACAGTAAGTTACATAACTCGTTTTCCTGTGAAGATTTGGTTGTACACCCCATATAAGGATACAAACTAACAATTACAGCAGATGACAAATTTAAAACATAGAAAATGAATTTCATTGCAGGAATTAGAACAACAACTGTTTTGATAATGACAAAATTGTGATCCCCGTGACGTCGAAGATCGAAGGCGGTGAGAAACAAAAACCAATTTTGTTTTCTATACCGACACACTCCATGTACCGGTTTGCTCTCTCCCTTTCCCTCTAAGAATGGTATTTGAGCTGGCTCTTCACCTCCATGCAAGGATGGGTCTTAGAGCCCCGCTAGATCACCCGATCTAAATGTCCTAACCCTGGGATGATTTCCTACGGAATCCTTCCCGGATTCCGACGACCTTCACAAGTCGATTTTCCTCACCACAAGATTGAAAAGAAAATTAAGATTACCAAAACAAAGTTTAAAGAATCTAAGATTAAAGTCTACCTCTCGATGATTTCTCCTTAGAGCGATCCACGGTCGGTGCTTGAGATCTCTATGTACTCACAATTGGTCATCTCTTCGTAATCGATTTTGTCCTTGGATTGCCGGAGTTATTTGTTCACGAACAGGAGGGAGGTGGAGTTCTTTTTGTTCGACAAAGACGATTGGAATGGAACGTAGAGAGGCGGCCGAACCTTGGAATGCATAAACATCTCTTTTCATCTTAGGTCATCAAAACAGAAACTGAGGCAGCTTTATATACGTCTTCGTGAAAATAAGCTAACGCCGACGGTAAGACTAGCGCCTGGCAGTAGGTTCGCGCGATTGTTGTACTAGCTATCCTCCAAATTTTGAATAATATTCGAAAACGAATATTTTTCCTTTTCATGAAGCTAGCTCCCCGCGGTAGGAGTTAGCGCCACGCGGTAGGTTCGTATCTAAACGAATCTGTCTCGATGATCGTTGAGTGGGTAGCGCGGCACGGTAAACCACTATCGCTTAGCGGTACCTTCTAGAGCGCTTGGATAAAATAATTCCTTGAGCTAGCATGGGCGGTAGGACTACAGCAGCGCGGTAGTTTCCCAAGCGCGTTGACCAATTAATTCAGGCTACGACCAGATGTTAGCTACTACCGCTCGGCAATAGTTTCCAGATGAACGCACCTTGTATTTCTTGAAACTAGAAACCTACACACGCTGCCAAACACAAGATGTAATCAAATACAACCTAGGATTTGATATTCTCAAACACAGGGATTATGAAACATCGGTTCCAACATAGTGAATGGAGCCCTTATGACTGGTCTTTTCAAGGGGACTTGTTGGGTCCATTGATCCCAATGCCCTGGATTTGAAGAAGACCTAGCAAACAATTTATATACATGTGGTGATCTAACTTATGCTCAAGTTTTGTGATTGTAGGATGTCTACTATACATTGATTGGACAGGTTGTCCAAGTGGCCAAAACATGTATTATCTAGTCAAACCTGTGGATAAACAGAAATCTGTCTAAGTCCACAGGCATTGAGTGAAGGTTACTCAATCAACGCTAGATGACTTATAGCGCTGAGTGGAGCCTATACAGTCAAAGCCAAAGTAGTGCCAAGGTGAGAAAGTAGTTAAGTCCACAGGCATTGAGTGAAGTCAACTCAGTCAATGCCATACAACAAAAGGCTGTGAGGCAGGATAATGCAGTAACAGCCTAAGAAGAAACAGACACAAATATTTGGCTAAGTGCAAATATATTGAGTGTAGCTTACTCACTCAACGCTAGATAAATATAATAAAATCTTTTAAGTAGTTTGGCATTGAGAGGAGCTTACTCACTCAATGCCAAGGAGCAGAAAAATCTGGCTAAGGCAGAAAGCATTGAGTGAGACATGCTCACTCAACGCTCTTCACGCCATGATTCAAAAAATCTAGCTAAAGCAAAAAAGCATTGAGTTAGGCAGGCTCACTCAATGATCTCAACGCTTAAGATGCTGAAGAAGCAGGAAATTGATTAAGGCAGAAAGCATTGAGTGAGGAGTGCTCACTCAACGCTCTCAACGCTCTCAACGCCAAAAATACAGAAAGCATGGCTAAGGCACAAGGAGTTGAGTGAGGCATGGTCACTCAATGCTCTCAACGCCAAGCATGCAGAAAATGCTGAAAAATAAGCTAAGGCAAAAAGCGTTGAGTGAGGCTTGCTCAAAAGAAATTATGTTTGTGAGCACCATCTGTTGAATCTTAGGTTTTTCTAACAAATAACATCTCTTATGAAAGAGCACTTTCAAGACTCAATCTTCTGCATATGCAAAATTAAAAACATTTGGGACATCTTCAATACCCTCTGTATGAGGAAATAATAATGGGTAGGCTAGGCTCATATTTAAGGGATGAGTGTTTAAATAGGATCGGGCTCCACTCTTTTCCCCTCCTTCACTATTAGGGTTTTTTTGAATCCTCATTTTTCTTCCCTGTGCCAATCCCTGTGATTTCTTCCCCGATGTAGCTTCCCTCCTCTTCATCGATCCTTCAGGCCTCTCCCCACCATATGGATCTTTCTCTACTCGTCCTCAAGCATGTGTAGATGGTTTTGATTTAGGGTAATGACGCAGAAGCAGTGACGGCATGTCGATATCCCAGTGCGATCATTTTCTCTGGTATGCCGAACTTTTTGTATGATGCATTTTCTTCCAAACTCATGATTCTTCCATAATAATGTCTGGTATACTGCTTTTTTTGAGAGAGTTTTAGCATCAAAGGCTATTGCTTGTTGGATGTTGCAACCCTATATTTTTGTATGTTAAAATCCATGAATCCGGCCGGAATGACTGTAGTACATGCCAGAAACCAAACTAACATTGCACCGTAATACCAACCTAGGTTGTGAGTGTTTTATTTTTTCTTTGGTATGCCGAACTTTTTTATATGCTACATTTTCTTCCAAACTCATGATTCTTGCATAATAATGTCTGGTATACTTACTATTTTTAGAGGGTTTCAACATCAACAACTATTACTTGTTGGATGCTGAAACCCTTTTTTATGTTGAAATCCATGAATCCGGCAAGAATGACTGTAGTACAGACCGGAAACCCTACTAGCATTACACATTTTGTTAAACACACATAATCTTAGAATTTGGCCAAATAGGGGATAGCTTCCTAGGAAATTTTGCATTTTTTGATGTTGTAGTCAGTGCTAATTCATTGCATGTTTCTACCAATCCTAGCCACCATGTTTGGGTTTATTATTATTATTATTATGCTTATGTAGATGTCACAGAATGATTCTAGTTGTGATCTCATTGCAGCTGAACAGATGCTTTTTGACAATACATTAACCTAGCTTGCATTGTCAATACATTAACTTAGCTTATATACAACATCAAATGTTAGTTATTTCCAAACAGATGCTTGTAATATTTATGGTTTTATTCTTTTTACTCATTGCGTCTGAACTCAACTCTTTATATGCTGAAGATATGGAGATTATGTGAGATTTATGAATCTGAAGGTAGTGTCATATCAACTTTCAAGAACCATGTCGAGCCCATCTTGGACTTGTTGTCTGTAACACCCCCATTTTTCCCCTCTTGAGGCTCTGGGAACTACCACGCGGCGGTAGGTAGCTACCATCCGGTGATATACCATTTTCGTTGAGATGAAGCGTTGAGACAGATCGTTGAGACGGATTATCGAGACAAAAGCATTGAGAGGCTACTGCATGACGATATTTCTACCGTTGGCGGTAGTGGGGAGTTCTGAAGTTGCAATCCTGTCTATGAGCTACCGCAGTGCTTTAGGTAGCTACCACTCGGTAGTAGCAGGTTGAAGAAGTTCCGTAATTATAGATTTTTGGCCGTCCAATCTTCTTAGGATTCGATCTTATGGCCCAGGATCCTCCGTCCTTGAGCCTTAAGTAGGGTTGAGGGGTTCATCTTCCCCATATTTCTCATCTTCTATGGTTTTTAGAGAGAGTTTGGAGGAGGGATAAGAAGAGTATCTTCTGCCATTGACGAAGCTTCGGAGCTCTGTTCGTCGATCTGAGGCCAGATTCACGGAGAGGGATTGAAGCCGCACACTTTCATCCGTTCAAATCAAGATCTCTATGGCTAGGAAGAGGAGTCGTAAGGTAAATACATTTCTCATCTCGATTTTTTAAGATGCGTGCATGACATCCATTGTATTTTTTCTTTCTTTCAAGCATTTAGGCACCGGATCTCTCAAATGAGAGGGATTCGAGTCGGCATAGTTCAAGAGGAGCCACCTGGTTGATTGAGTCCGTCCCCAGCATATTGTTGTGCTAGAAATCTGCTCCGTTAGTTGATAAGGAATTGTGGGTGAAGCCGTAATCGCGACCGGTTGTCGGATGCGGTAATGTTGCATGATGTTGGAACCCTACTTGTTATTTGGGCTAGGTTCACTATTAGGATTGATTAGATGAACCAACATGTATAGTCTATGGTCATAAGTTTTCCAGGGTCAAAGTCAGCAACACCTACTTAGACTGTTAGTACTCTACTTCAGAAGACTTTAGAGATAGAAGACTTCAGAGGAAAAGTAGTTAAAATGATTGCAGAAAAGTCGTTCGATAATAGCTAATCTCAGCTCGATGATCGTTGATCTCAGATCCACGAACTCAGAGTTCCTTATTTGAGTTGAGCTTGATGAAAGTCTAGCTGAGATCGAAGAACTGATATATCATATCAAAAGTTCATCCCAATGAAAGACTATCTCAGTTCGACAAACATGGAGCTCAGATTGGCAAGTATATTTTCAGCTCGACGATATTGGAGCTCAGCTCGACAAAGGAGAATTCTTAGCTTCACGAACTTGGAGCTCAGGTCAACGAATTCATTGATGAGTTCGACTAACTCCTTTCAGGTTCTGTTTGACTTATCTTCTCTGCAGTTTCTCAGTTCGACTATACCAGTTTGATTTTAATTTTATTATTTTTAAGACAGTAATGCTCTGATAATTAATTCTCAATATTCTCAAGAATATAGTCGTTACCTGGCGGCATTAATTATTGTTTTCACAGAGTTATTACTCTACCTAATTTAATGGGACAGTTAGGGAAATGAATTCAAGACAAAATTAGTTGTTCAGGATCCCAAATATTATGTATAGGACTTCAAGAAAGAATTTAAAATTCAAATGGTTTTGAATCTTCAATCATATATAAAGTGATTTTTTCAGAAGATTGCAAGTATCAGAAATAACAATCACAGAGAGTTAGTGAATCAGTGAAAAAGAAGAGCAATCAGTAATCAGTGAAGAACAACACAGCTCTCATACATATTGAGTTCTTCATCTGCTTCAGGATTTCAAGAGACAACCAATCAAAATCAGTCTAAAAGCTTGCTAAAGAGCAACATCATTTTGAAGTCCTACACCCTGAAGCAAAGCTTCCACTCCTGATCAGATTCATACGACTCAGGGGGAGCTTTGACATCAACAAGTCCACTAATATTCTCAGAGATTTGAGATAGAGAAGACTACATCTTTTTATTTCCCTTTCACTATGTACAAGGTTTTAACTCCCTTCAAACGTTAGCCCCTTTTTAATTCACAAGTCACCTGATCAAAAGACTTGAGATTAGATTTTGGGCACCTGATCAAAAGCTCAAAGGGTTGTTAGATCTCATTTGGAAAAATAGATCTTTTGGTGACAAGACTCCTTAGCAAAAACCTATAATTGTAGGGCACCTGAGCAAAAACCTGTAGTGGATTCCTAATAGGGTGGTAGAAGAGTGGATGTACCCAAGTTTATTGGGGGACCGCTATAAATTCCTTGTGTCGTCTTGTTGTGCTTTTACTTGTTTATTTTCTGTGCAGTGATATTTCTCTTTATTTATATACATACATATCACCTATTTTAATTCACTATAAAAATTATCCGAAAGTTTTTAATACTCTATTCAACCCCCCCCCCCCCCCCCCTTATTGAGTTAGTTAGATCTATCCCTCACTTTCAATTGGTATCTGAGGGAGGTTGTTTGGTTTCATATGCTAACACCTAAACCAAAAGATCTTTGATAGATCCTATTTACTCTAGTTTGTCTTTTATATCATGGCACAAAATAAAGAGTATTCAAGCACCAGACCTCCAGTGTGCAATCTTAATAAGTTTGCACTTTGAAAGGCAAGGATTAGACATTAAATGAATTCCATTGATGTAGATATCTATAATTCTATCTTGACAGGCCCCCCTACACCATCTGCAATAACAAGCATAAATGTAGTACCACCTCCTGAGTGGACTGAAGCTTAGAAGAAGGCCAAGATTGCTGATCCTAAAGCCATGAATATTTTGGCTCAAACTATGTCTGTTGACATATTCTAGTAGGTTGCTGAATGTACTTCAGCAAATACCATTTGGGAATCACTAAATGTTATGATAGTAGGATCTACCTATGAAAGGAAAGATAAGAGATCACACTTGATTTCTCAGTATTAGAATTTCAAGAAGGAAGAGTAAGAATCAGTTACAGACATGTACAACAGACTCAGCCTCATAATAAATGAGCTGAAAACTCTGGATAAGAATATCTCATTGACAGAGATAAATGACAAGATCCTTATGTGCTTCCCTAGCACATATGACTCTAGGATCTGGCCAATCTTGGAATCTAGAAGCCTAAATGAGATCTCTACTAAAACTTTGTTGGGCAAGCTCAAGTCTTATGAGCAGCTCATCAAGACCAGAGAAGCTGAGCAAAGGACATCATCCTCAGGAAGGAAAGAGCAAAGCATTGCTTTTAAAGCATCTGAGGAAGTAGAAGCTCTTCCTGATAATGAAGAGTTACTGAGTCTCTTGGCAAAGAGATTCTATAAGATGGCTAGGAATGATTTTAGGAGAAAATCTTCCAGAAAAGAAGATAAGCCAAGGTATGATAAGACCCCAACTAAAGAGATAGTTTGTTATGGATACAGGAAACTTGGACACATATTACCAGTGTGTCCAGAAACTAAGAAGAAATATAAAAGAAAGGAGAAAGACTCCAAGAAACATTTCAGCAACCCTACTCCAGCAAATATAAAAATAAGGAGAAAGGATTTATTGATGAAACTTGGAGTTACTCAGAATAAGAATCTTCATCCAGCACCAGTGAGGATGAAGAAGAGGCCAAGGACAGAGAGGTCTACTTGATGGCAATCAATGCATCTTGCAACAACTCTAAAGCTACAAATTTAGAAGCTGACAACTCAGAAGATGAATCTGTATTAGAAGAAGATCATGTAATTTCTTCTTTTGATTTTACTTCAGATCAATTTAAAACTGAATTTAAATTGTTATGCATTGATTTAATTAAATCTGAGAAGAAAATCAAACTTCTCAGAGAAAAGCTAATTGAATTTGATAACCTATTTTTTGAAAATATCAAACTCAAAGATGATCTAGATAATGCATCAGAAAAAATAATATCTTTGAAGATTAAATTATCAGAGGCTAAGGAATTTGAAGAATTCCTTAATGGGAGAAGTATCAAATTAATGAACTTCACAAGTACAGTCAATGCCAGGCTTAAGGGCAAACTGGGCTTGGGACCTTCATCTAGTCAGCCTCCTCTTTTACAAAAAAATATACTTTCTACTCCTATTAAATTCATTTCAGAAAAAGGAAAATAAAATGTAAAAGACACTAAAAAGAAACAAAAGTTTTAAATAAGACTAAACAACAACAAAAAAAGAAAAATCTTACTAAAAATTATGTTCAACATATTTCATCGAACCAAGCTCGACGAAATGAATGTGGATCGTTGAACATAGATCGACGAACTATGAACGCAGTTTTTCAATATAATTATTCGTCTAACTGTGCTCAACGAACTCAATATGGTTCGTCGAACCGCGACCGATGAATGCGGGTTGCAGAGAATGAATACTTTCTTTTTATGAGTGAAGTTCGACGAAGTCATCCCTATTCGTCGAACGCAGATCGACAAACTTATTATAATTCATTGAACCCAGTTTCTTATAACATAAACTTTAATTTTTATCAAAAACAAACCTTTATTAATCCTTTTACTCTATGGATTATTTCTCCTAGGAGATATAGTCCACTAGGTTATAAGGACCAACCTGAATTTTCTTATATCTCCAGCTATAAATATGAAAGAAATTAAGGACCCAAGGTTACCTGGGTCAAGAACACCTAACCTATTATAATGCAAGTGAAGAACTATCCTACCACAGAGGAACAGTGGTATCTGAATAGTGGCTGTTCAAAACACATGACTGGAAGTAAAGACAACTTAACTAATTTCAAAACAAAGCTTAGACCAAAGGTGATATTTGGAGACTCCAACTATGGACAGACAGAAGGATATGGAAATGTCAAAGTTGGAGCAGTTAACTTAAGGCGGGTGGCCTATATAAGTAGTATCAAGCTTAACCTAATATCCATAAGCTAATTATGTGATGAAGGTTATCAGGTATCATTCAATCAGACTTCTTGTATTATTACTTCTAATAAAAATAAAAAATGTTTTAATTGGAATTAAACAAGGAAACATATATGTAGCTAATTTCAAATCTGCTAATTCAGAAATTTGTTTATTTAACCAAATCAGTAATACTAATGATTTATGGCATAAGAGACTAGGTCATGTAAACCTTAGGAATTTTGCTAAATTATCTAGGGACAACCTTGTTAGAGGACTGCCTTCTGGTTCTTACAAGAAGGAAGGACTCTGTAGGGCTTATCAATTAAGCAAGCAAACTAAAAATAGTTTCAAATCCATTAATAAAAGTGATTCACCCATGATTTTGTACTTGCTACATATGGACCTTTTTGGCCCTATAGCTGTACAAAGTTTGGGAGGAAAGTCATACACTCTAGTTATTGTTGATGACTTCTCTAGTAGGAGTGTGCATGAAAAACCAAAAACCGACCAAACCGTCCCGAACTGCCTAAACCGAACCGATTTACCATCGAACTGAATGACTCGATTCGGTTTTTGTTTTTCTCACTGAAAAACCGAAACGCACCGACAAATAATACATGTAAAAATATTACCAATAATGATCTTTTAACTATTTTTATTAACTAATTAATGTACACAAATTATATCAACTTAATAATTTTTATATCATTTGAGCCAAAATAAATTTTTGTAATGCATATTTTATGCATCAAAAAGAATTAAACATTTTTTTAACTGATTTTATTTAGATTTTTTATATTTATTACTCAATTTCGTAATAAAAATATTCAACCATAATTTTTTACGTAATATGAGCTATTAGTTGTAATATATCATTTATAAATAAAGCTTGATGATATTTATTTTTAATTATCATATCTTTTTTTAAATTTTCTTGAGATATTTAAGTACACAATTATTTTATATAGTATAACCGAAAAACCAAACACTGAACTGAGTAAACCGACCAAAAAAACCGAACTGAACCGATAAACATCGGTTCGGTTTCGATTTGGGTCCAAACCGAACCGCTTGCTTCCCTATTCTCTTGATTCACTTGGGTATTTTTTCTGATATATAAGTCATATAACTTTAAGGTTCTTACAGATTTTCTTAGGAACATCAAGATTGAGTACTCTACTAAGGTTGTATTGATTAGAAGAGATCATGGCACTGAGTTTGAATCTCTTCTAATGAAAGAATTCTATGAGAAGAAAGGTATCAGACACTATTTTTCTGCTCCTAGAACTCCTCAACAAAATGGGGAAGCTGAAAGGAAAAATAGAACCCTTATTGAATCTACTGGGGCATTACTTGCAGATGCTTATTTGCCCCTATCCTTTTGGGCAGAGGCTGTAAGCGCAACAAATTATGTTATTAACAGAAGTTTAATACATAAACTTAAGGGTAAGACTCCCTATGAATTACTTAAAAGGAAGCAACCTAAAGTAGATTATTTTAAAGTATTTGGTTGTAAAAAATTATATTCATAATAATAACAAGAAACATTTAAGAAAATTTGAAGACAAAGTTGTAGAGGGAATTTTCCTTGGATATTCCCAAGTTAGAAAGGCTTATAGGGTTTTTAACAAATCAACATTAAAAATGGAAGAATCTATACATGTATCCATTGATGAAGCTAACATGTTTTTATAAGGAGAAGGATTCTTCTACCAGAGACTCTTTACAGGTACCCTATCTGTGTGAGAAGTTGGATTACTTAAACCTTACCCAAGAGGTTACATTGCATCCTTCTCCACAGTTTGATGAAGATAGTGAAGAAGAAATTGTTAAAGCAGTTGAACTCACAATAACAAATATTATTCCACAAGAGGAATTAATTCCACAAGCTGTTGATGAACCAACTCCATCCGTTGATCTTGTCATACTTAGAGATCATCCCATATATCAAGTGATTGGATACATATCAGTTGGTGTGCAAACAAGGCATCAACTCATCCAAGATCTGATGCATGCTTGCTTCATTTCTCAAATTGAGCCTCAATCCATAAAAGAAGCAAAGCAAGATCCCCACTAGATTATTGCAATACAAGAGGAACTCAATCAATTTAAGAGGTGAAGAGTTTGGGATTTAGTTCCAACACCCAAAGACTACCCTTTTATTGGAACTAAATGGGTCTTCAGGAACAAACTTGATGCACAAGGAGTAATAGTGAGAAACAAAGCTAGGCTGGTAGCCCAAGGTTATTCATAGGAAGAAGGCATTGATTATGATCAAACCTTTGCTCCTGTTGCACGACTTGAAGCCATCAGAATTTTTCTTGCTTATGCTGCATATCAGAATTTCAAAGTCTATCGAATGGATGTCAAAAGTGAATTTCTAAATGGAGAACTAAAAGAGGAAGTATATGTTGAACAACCACCAGGTTTTATCTCTTCAACACACCCTCTTATGTTTTTAAGCTTTATAAAGCTCTCTATGGTCTAAAACAAGATCCAAGAGCTTTGCATGAGACCTTAGCTAGCTTTCTTTTAAAGCATAAGTTCATTAGAGGCATTGTAGATAGGACTTTATTTATTAGACACCATAAGTCACAAATTTTACTAGTTCAAATATATATAGATGACATAATATTAGGCTATACTGATTCGAAACTTTGTAAAAGGTTTTCTGATCTGATGCATTCAAAGTTTGAAATGAGTAGCATGGGTGAACTATCTTACTTCCTTAGTCTTCAAGTGAAGCAAACCCCTGAAGGTCTCTTCATATCCCAGTCTAATTATGCTAAGGAGCTACTTAAAAGATTTGGGATGTCTGATGCCTCAGCCATGAAAACACCTATACAATTCAATGTTATAGTTAATTCTGATGAACATGGCAAGCCAATTGATTAGAAAACATATAGGGCTATTATTTGGCCTTTATTGTATCTGACAGCTAGTTGGCCAGACATTATGTTTGTTATTTGTATTTGTGTTAGATTTCAAGTCAACCATAAAGAATCTCACCTTATTTTACTAAAAAGGATTTTAAGAAATATAAAGGGTTGTCCTAGTCTAGGACTTTGGTATCCTACTGAGTCAGGATTTGAATTATCTGGATTCTGAAATGTTGACTTTGTTAGATGTAGAGTTGACAGGAAAAGAACATCAGGAACTTGTTAATTCCTTGGTGATAGGTTAGTGTCCTGATTTTGCAAAAAACAAACTTCTGTGTCCATATCAACTGCTGAAGCTGAATACATTGCAGTTGGTAGTTGCTCCTCACAGATTTTGTGGATTCAAAATCAGCTCCTGGACTATGGTTTCAACTTAAATAATTCAACTATCTTTTGTGATAATACCAATGCAATTTCTATTACACAAAATCCAGTGCATCATAGTAGGACAAAGCATATAGAGAATAGATATCATTTCATTAGAGATTGTGTGGACATAAATAAAATTAACCTTGTCTTTATCTCTATTTATTTACAAAGTGCAGACATTTTCACCAAACCTTTAGATGAAAAGAAACATTTGTTCTTCCTAAATCAGCTAGGTGTGATTAATGGAGAAGGCTTAATTTGATTTTTTTTCTAAGGTCGACGAATTGGTCACCTTTCGTCGAACGAAGATCGACGATCTGTGAACTCTTCTTGAGGTTTTCGTCAAACGGATATCGACGAAATCTCTCTGTGAAACTCTTCGTCGAACGGAGATCGACGAAATTGTTTCAGAAAATCTTTCGTCGAACAGAGAACGACGAATTATTTTCCCCCTCTTCAAACTTAATCGACGATTTTTATTTCTTTATGAGATTTTTCGTCGAACTGAGTGTGAAGCTTTTCTTTTTTGTTAGACAGAGTTCTCTGCTTCATATTCTAAAAACCTATAATTAGGTTTTCATCGAACTTCATCCCGTGCTTTCCAGTTCTTTTGCACTTGGTCTCTTGTTTTTGCAGGCAATGGCGATTTCAGCAGCGATCCTCTCTGGAATGAAATTTGATGCAGGGTTTGACATTGACATCGATTCTTTCAGCCATTATGATCAAATCTTTAAGAACATTCTTTAGTTATTTGAGGCTCCACAGTTGAGAAATTTTATGACCTTAAGGAACAAACTTCTAGTGCACGAAATGAAGGAATGGGTATTCACAGCAACCTTTCCAAATCAAACCTCCATTTCTGGATCAATTTCTGGACACCAGGTTTATCTTACCCCTGATATTCTAACAGAAGTTTTTGGTTTTATCAATGGGGAAGATGATGTTGAATTATCTAGCAGTGAGTTTGATGATATGCTAGTTATAATGGGTCACTCCCAGGGAAACCCAAATAAAATGCTGAAGATGAACTTGTCTATTAATTGAATACAAGTTCATGCAAGATGTTGTTGGCAAATTCATCTTAGGCAAGAACTCTGCCCATGACTACATAACCAGACACCAATTCCTTCTGATGAGTGCCCTGGTTAATCAAAAATCAGTGAACTGGGGTGGAATTGTATTTGATTTGATTAAGTAGAAAATATGTAAGAAGGATGTGAGTTTTGGTAAAGTTCTGGGAATCTTTTTCCAGCAAAGGTTCCATAACGTTTGGTCTCCCAGACCATTTTCATCAATGCCTCTAAGAGCCTTACCTCTACCCTCTTTGGCAGATAGGAGAGGTTTATCCCAAAGCCCTCCAAGGCTTCCTCTTCTTGGATATCTTCAGAGGTCACAAGTGCTGAAACAGCCAATCTTCCAACCCCTGAAGAAGCTCCTGCTCGTCCTCCCTCTCCTCCTTTTCAATAACCATACACAGTCAATGCAGACACACCATCCACTTCCATCATTCCAACTTCACCATCTCAACCACCATCTCCACCTCCTCCACACTCACCAATCCACATTCTTGAGGATACACCATCTCCACCTCCTCAATCTCCTCTTCCATCACATCTTGCTGACATTCCATCCACTTCTGTCATCCCCAACTTTCAATCTACTCTCATCTCCATCTCCACAACACTCTTCACCTCTTTCACAAGTTCAGGAAATCATTCCAGATGAACTACCTGATGTCATCCCTCCACCAAATCTTCCACCAACATTTCCAACCTTCCTACAGTCAAACATCCCTTAAGCATTCTCAGTCTGTTCT
Source organism: Platanthera zijinensis (assembly GCA_039513925.1). Lineage (NCBI taxonomy): Eukaryota > Viridiplantae > Streptophyta > Magnoliopsida > Asparagales > Orchidaceae > Platanthera > Platanthera zijinensis. The sequence continues at coordinate 53,364,475 of CM077079.1, read as the reverse complement.
AACTATGTTCACAGATACACCTATACCCCCTCTACTCCTAATCCACTATATTTAGATTTCTTTGACATTGTCAATGACCATCTCAAATTCATTTCACACACATTGAAGAAGCTCATAGATGAGGCTATTGCTCCTCTTGCTGCCTCTATTTTCCTTCTTTCCGCTCAGCTGGCTTCCTCCTCCTCTATCCCTTCTTCTGGGGGCATGAGTTTAGGTCTCTCTGAAACCAAGCAGGGGGAGATGTTATTTAAAGAAGCTCCTACAGTAACTCTAGCTCTAATAGTAGAAACAGCAGCAACAAATATTCCAACAGCAGCAGTAGTAATCCCAGTTACAGCAACAGTAGTTGAAATTCTTGAGGATACATAAATGATTAGTTTTGAAGAAGAGGCAACAACCCCAGAAATAATTATTATTTGTGATTTCATCATCAATCCCACAGTTGACATTTCTTCATTACTTCATTCTTTTGATATAGTTTATAGCAACACTTTACAAGTTTTTGATACAGTTGATACAGTTTCTGATTATTCTAAAGCAATAGTTTGCTATTCTTCTCCAGTTGATCCTTTAGTGTTAGAAGAAATTATAAATAGTTTCTGTAATATTTATTCCAGTATTTATTTTTTTAATCCAAAGTCTCTCTCTCCACCACCTTTTGCTTGGGTTGAATCTCCCATGCCAGACATGGATTAGATTATGTCAGAAGACATAGATTCTGCATATACTAATGTACATGTCAGTGTAGAACATATAGAGCCACGGTCTCAGGCTGAAATAATAGATACAGATGCACATCCACATGCTCCTCCTGCATTTTCTGCTCAAATGCTAAAACAAATTGATGCTCTGTATGATAATCCGGCAAGTGAATCTAATGATGATGAGTTAGATGATTCAGAGGATGTTGGTTCTAAGAATAGAAAAGCCAAGAAGAAGGCTCTAGTAAGGGCTGCTCCAAAACCAAATCCTACAGCAAATACCCCCTATTAAATTCTACACAATATTACACTCACTCTAGATATTCCCAACAGGATGAGACTTTCTAAAAATGAACAAATAAGAAGAAATAAAATGAAAAGGTACCTTTCTCCTCAAAGGACTTGGAGAGGACCTCCTCCGCCTCCTCCTCCTACAGAAGGATCATAAGGAAGTGCTTCTCAAGTTCAAAGGTCTACTTCTCACTCTCATCAATCAAGACCTACTCAAAGCAGCAAGGACAGACCTTCTAGGTCAGACTCTCAATCCAGCAGCCAACATAGAAAACAACAGCAGTAGCATGATAGTCAAGGTAGTCAGCAGACAGAACAAGCTAGTTAGGAAGAAGAATCAAGTCCAGAGAGACCTCCTTCTCCAGCTTATGATCTAGAGTTGGATCCTAACTATAGAATGGCCAGGTTAAGTGAGTTGATAGCTCTATCTCAGATAAGGAAGGCCAGGGAAGAAGGAAAAGATTCCCTTCAATTTTATACCATGTCATCTTACAGGAAGAAGGAATTGGACAAATATCTGGTAAAAAGTCTTTTCAATGGTGATACTTATATGCATTTACATCCAGAAGTTGTAGTGCCCAGAGCTGCATTTGTGAAGATTCTTGGTGCTCAAGACATAAAGATGACTAAACTACAAGCAACTGATCCAAAAAGAAAGATGGTTTTCACAAAACCTGCTTTATACCCATCTACTGATACTTCAAAGAAAGACTTAGAATTTTTCTGCTTATGCTTTCTAAAGTTTATTATTGTTGTGTATATTTTTTTCACAAGGCATAATTATTTATATCTGCTGAAGTTCTATAATTCTGTCAGATATTTTTTCTTGCTTTGTGATTTTCTTTATTTTGTTTTGTATAGTGACCTAATCCAAATAGGGGGAGATTGTTGGAACCTTACTTGTGATTTGGGCTAGGTTCACTATAGGGATTGATTAGATGACCCGACATGTATAGTCTATGGTCATATGTTTTCCAGGGTCAAAGTAAGCAGCACCTACTAAGACTGTTAGCACTCTACTTTAGAAGACTTAAGAGACAGAAGACTTCAGAGGAACAGCAATTAAAATGATTACAAAAAATTCGTTTGATGATAGCTTAACTTAGCTCGACAATCGTCGATCTCAGATTAATGAACCCAGAGTTCCTTCTCTGAGTTGAGCTCGATGAAAGTTTAGCTGAGATCGACGAACTGATATCTCATATCAAAAGTTCAGCTCAACAAGGGACTATCTCAGTTCGACGAACTTGAAGCTCAGATTAGAAAGTATATTTTCCGCTCAACGATCTTGGAGCTTAGCTCGACGAAGGAGAATTCTTAGCTCGACGAACTTGGAGCTCAGCTCGATGAATTCATTGCTGAGTTCGACTAACTCCTTCGAGGTTCTGTTTGACTTATCTTCTCTGCAGTTTCTCAATTTGAATATACCAGTTTGATTTAAAATTTTATTATTTTTCAGAAAGTAATGCTCTGATAATTAGTGCTAAATATTCTCAAGAATATAGCTGTTACCTGGCAGCATTAATTATGGTTTTCATAGAATTATTACTCTACCTAATTTAATGGGACAGTTAGGGAAATGCATTCAAGGCAAAATTAGCCGTTCAGGATCCAAGAAATTATACAGAGGATTACAGGGAAACATTTAAAATTTAAATGGTTTTGAATCTGCAATCATATATAAAGTGATTTTTTCAGAAGATTGCAAGTATCAGAAATAACAAACATAGAGAGTTAGTGAATCAGTGAAAAAGAAGAGAAATCAGTAATCAGTGAAGAATAACACAGCTTTCATACACACATAGTTCTTCATCTGCTTCATGCTTTCAAGAGACAACCAATCAAAATCAGTCTAAAAGCTTACTGAAGAGCAACATCATTTTGAAGGCCTACAACGTGAAGCAATGCTTCCACTCTTGATATGATTCATACCACTCAGGGGGAGCTTTGACATCAACAAGTCCACTAGTCTTCTCATATCTTTGAGATAGAGAAGACAACATCTTTTTATTTCCCTTTCACTATGTACAAGGTTTTAACTCCCTTCAAAAGTTAGCCCCTTTTTTGGTTCACAAGTCACCTGATCAAAAGACTTGAGATTGGTTTTTGGGCACCTGATCAAAAGCTCAAAGGGTTGTTAGATCTCTGAAAGTCTTGTTTTCAAGGCTAGCTAAACACCTAGAGGGGGGGGGGTGAATAGATTTCTTTCACTATTTGATTTTTCTAACTTGTTTGCAGATTTCTGTGGTTGGTTATAAGGTTTGTTTTTTTCTTTCAAGGTCAATCACAGAAGACATAGTAATTTATAGTAGTTCCCCAATCTCGGGTATATCCACTGTCCCTCTGCGATAATCTAACAGTGTGTTAGATTCTGCTCTCCCTCCAAAACTCAGCTCCTCAAAAGCTTACAACACAGATCTCGCAGGACCACACAGATCACACAGACCTACAACGTAGGCACTAAGCCAAACCCAGGTCACAAAGACCTTTCACCCGGCACAAATCCAAACATTGGTCACTAAGACCTCATCCTTTATAATACAGACTTACAACTCCAGATTCACCAAGAATCTCTACAGAAGAAGAAATACAGAGTGAGATGATTAGACACCAGAGCAAGATCTCAGTATTCTTCTTTCTAGACTGAGCATATATCAGTCCAAGCTTTTGCTGTTGAAGATAATAAGTAGGTAGTAGAATTTTCCTCAATCAGCTTTCTTTTCTCTACAGAACTTGTAGATCTGCTTCCTCAGAATAGCTTCTGATCCTACTATTGTAGATGGTGATTGCTTCAGCTATCTCTTTTGCTTGCAAGGTTCTTTGTGTAGAACAACTTCTTCAGCCTCGAAGAAAATGTAGAGGAAAAAGATGAAGTTCGGCCATACTTTTCGTTTTTAGAAAACCTAGACAAGGAATAGATTGATTGCTCTGGCCGATTTGCTTCTTTCTATTCTGTGAAGGCCAATTGAGCAGCGGGTCCCACCACCAGGACTGATGGCTGAGATCAAGCCATTTAGCGCATGCTTTCCATTTAATCTTGATTAAACGACTCTTTGCTGTGTGTGGGCCCCAACACTTAATATTGAAAATATTCCTTGGAAAGTGCAGAAGATGATAACAGTAGGTCGCTAACATTTCTGGCAGCATTTCCGCAACATTTGAATTTTGGTTGACTTTTTTACTTTGCTGACGTCAGCATGACTCAGTATCTATGGACTTAGACAAAATTCAATCATTAGAACTAAAGGCGTTGAGTGAGTAGGTATCACTCAATGCCACAACACTTAGACAAAATTTTGTCTTTCTAGGTATTGAGCTCGATGAGTGTTGAGCTCCGTTCGACAAATGACAAGCTCAGCTCGAGGAAAGCATAAGTTAAGTTCGACGAAAGCATAAGTTCAGTTTGACGAACTGTAGACTTAGTTTGACGAAAGGCTAAACTCATTTTGACGAACTCCAGGCTCAGTTCGATGAACGCTGAGCTCAGTTCGATGAAGCTGAGCTCAACGAAAGCCAAGTAATCCAGGCATTTGGACTTAGCCAAATTTTTGGTTCAAGGCATTGGAGAATTTAGAGCGTTAAGTGAGCTTGCCTCACTTAATGCTATTTGCCTTAGCAAATATTATTGCGCCTTGGCATTGAGAGAGTAATCTCCATTCAACGCGAGACGACTTAATAGAATTTTTCTATTATATAGCGTTGAGTGAGTAAGCTACACTCAACGCCTGTGGACTTAGTGAAAATTTTGCCCAACTTTTCTGTGGAGTTAACTAGAATAGCAACACTCAACTCTAAAAGATGTATGGCGTTGAGTTAGTAGACCACACTCAACGACTGTGGACTTGGCCCATTTTTAGCCAATTTCTCTAGGCTTAGACTGACTTAGCCGGACTCACAGCCTCTTTTCTGTATGGCGTTGAGTGAGTAGACTAAACTAAATGCATTTGTACTAAGCCAAATTTTTGGCTATCTTTCAGTTAGGCTGAGATATACTCAACGCTATATGTTATATGGCGTTGAGCGAGTTGTCCTCACTCAACGCCTGTGGACTTAGGCAAATTTCTACTAGACAATATTGAGTCCATACCTCTAGCGTTGAGTGAGCTTGCTCCAATCAACGCATGTGGACTTAGTTAATTTTTGCTATTTCCAACAACCACTCATTGTGTCCACATGTCCAATCAATGTTATATGGACAACCTGCACTCAAGACCTCAAATGCACATCAAATACAATTGATGTGTGTGACATTGACCTGTTTGACTTCTCATAAATCAGGGACATTGGGAACAATGGACCCAACAATCTCCCTTGGAAAAATAGATCTTGTGGTGACAGGGCACCTGAACAAAAACCTATGGTGGCAGGCAACCTGAGCAAAAACATGTAGTGGATTCCTACCAGGGGTAGAAGAGTGGATGTACCCATGTTTAATGGGGAACCACTATAAATTCCTTATGTCTTCTGGTTGTGCATTTACTTGTTTATTTTTCTGTGCTGTGATATTTCTCTTTATTTATATACATACATATCACCTATTTTAATCCGTTATAAAAATTATCTGAAAGTTTTTAATACTCTATTCACCCCCCTCTAGAGTTAGTTAGATTTATCCCTAACTTTCACATGACAAGCACTAGGGATTTTGGTAGAAATCTGATTGCGGCGAAGATGCCATTTGCGATGCCATCTGTTTTGTGTGAGATTGAATGGTGATTTAGGGCGGAATTGTTGTGGTTGTTGAATGGTATGTCAAGGCTTGACTTTTCTATGTGGTCGGCTTATTAGCCCATGACTTTACAAGTCATGTGTGGAGAGTGTCCCGACAAGGCAAGTCCCCTTCTATAAAACTGACAAGAACGTCAAGCGTCTGGACAAGCTGGGTGATGAAGCCCACGAGTGGGCAGGGTCAAACAAATGTTCTTAGCATCGATTTGTTTGTATGATCGAACTGATGTGTGAGTCAGACTTTGTAGGCAAGCCCGGGATTTGAGACCGATGAGCTGTTGAGGCCTAAGTAAGAGTTTCGTGTTGCGACTTGAATATCGTTAGGGGAAATTGGAAGTACCCATATAGATGATTGTAAAATGATATGTGTGATTATGTGTAAGATTCATTCTCGCTATAGGGTGCCTTGGGTGAAACTCAGGTTTGCATACATGTTGCATTGTAGGCCTCTTTAATTTAAATGCTCAACTTTGAAATGTGCTTAATGTGTGAGACATCCAAACCTGCTGATTCATGTTTATTCATTTTTATTCTTTTTTAATGGAATATGCATACGAAGTTCTGACTTGCAGGGTAATGGAGTGCCCTGAGGTCCGTTAGGGATGACCGAGAGATGTGTTTGTTTTGTTTTACTAGATTGACACAATACTTGTACATGCAGCGGAAAATGGGAACAAGAAAACCTAAAAAAGTTCGGATCAAACAATGAACATTTATAAAGAAGTAAAACGGGTATAAATAAATTTATACCTTTGAGGGATTTAGTTAATAATCAACCAAGGTGCTCCGATGAAGTCCAATGAATGGCAATAGCTGGAGTCCGAGCGTAGAATAATGTCCATGCATTTACAAATATCCACACGAGTACGGAAAACCCTGGACTCTTGTCGCACAAGATCTAGGTCGGAACAAGGTTTGCCCTCAATGTCTCCACGTACTACTAGATCCATTCAAGGAGAGGCGGCGGAGACGAATCCGACGCACATAAAACTCTTTCTAGCGATGGTGGACGGTCAGCATTCTGCGGCAGCGAGCGGCTTTCGCGACCTAGAGGAATAGCTCCGTCGTCGGGAAGAGAAGGTTGTCACTCGATTAGGTCGTGAATGAACAGATACTTGTCGGTTCAACAGTACATATCCTATATATATGTTGAATCGAACCAATCAATGCCAACAAACTCGCCAAACTAGACTTAAAAGAAATAAACCGATCGAAACAGAATTCGTCGAGTATCACATTGATACTCGACGAATATAAACTATTCGTCGAGTTAACACGTAAATATTAGACAAAACAACACAGGGCAAATCGTCCTGGTATCAAGGAGATATACAACGAATCGAGATATAACTCGTCGAATCTGTCATGAAGATACTTGACGAATCCAAGACAGAAGCATTGAGATGCCTTGACAATACTCGACGAAGCTTGAGTTGTCTCGACGATACTCGACGAATCTATGGTGGCAACGTTGAGATATCACGACGATACTCGACGAATCTAGACCATTCGTCGACACCTCTCAAATATACTCGACAAATTTAGACCATTCCTTTAGGTTTCTTCTGACAACTAACCTGATGACTCATATTCATAATACAGGTCCCAGAGTGAAATTACTCCACATCCAGAATGTCATAGGCTTGGCCCTCCACTAATATCACATATGAGCAATGCCAACGCAAACCTTTCCAATTTCTCCAAGGCTTTTATGTACGACCCCATAGGCTCATACTGCATTGGCAGTAAGACTACTTGCTTGATCACTTGTAGATCACCATGGTAGTACCAACAGTCTCCCACTTGATCTTGAAAGTATCAAACAAAAGTTTAACAAACAATTAGCGACATCTAGCAATGCATCATTGATCCCCAAGCAATAAGAGTTTAGAACTCAAAATCCTTTGTGGCTAATGTATCAGTTTTGTCATGTTACTTCGTCCCTTACATCTGGATAGAACTAGAGGTATAGACAGTGTCACCCTCATAATCATTCAATCCTAGTTTCCTGATCTAGAATGTACTTTTAGAAATTTGGTGAGCTCAATATAATATATTGACTTAACCAAGCATGGCCATGGATTTTTCAGTCCCATTCCATCAAGGGGCCCATGAATGTAACTCCTGTCATATTGGAGGACAATCCCATCTCTGCTCACACACAAACACCCAAATGATTCGTAATGTACCCAATAGCCACCTTTGTCATCTAACTTTCTCAAGACTGGACTTTTGATAGCATCAAAGCACACTCTTCCTCACTCGATGAATGTTGTGACTTCAGGCCAAAGGACCATAAACATCATTGCCACTTAAGTGCCATACTTGTCACACGTTGATATAACAATCCACAAAGTATTCTCATGGTGGGTCTGTCCAATACAACTTGTTCACTAACAAGTACTCATGTGATGACTTGATATCACAATATCATGACCTGTGAGAACCGATCATCAGTCAACGCACATGGCAGTCTAAGTGTGTCATCATCGCCCTTAGCTTTTATGATGATACTCGACTAGGTACCATTGAAGATAGAAGCTTCTAAAACATAGGCTCTCGCATTCAAGTCACCACTTAACTCCTTTAGTAGCAAACATTCTAAGGGCATTTATTATGTTAAATTACTCTATCACAATAGAAATAAATTTACAAAATAAAAGAACTTGCCAAAATATATAAATGAAATGTATACAGTACTATATTCATCAAATGAATTATTACAACCAACAAATATACAATCCACAAGACTCACACTAGGGCTGATTATTAAGGTATTGTATACCCAGAGACCTAACATGACCATCATGCTTTTTTTGCGCTAGAGGCTTTGTTAGTGGATCTGCAACATTTTCTTCAGTCGGTACTCTGCTAATGCTCACATCTCCTCGATCGATAATCTCTCGAATAAGATGGAACCTTCAAAGTATGTGCTTGGAGTGCTGATGAGATCTAGGTTCCGAAGTAAGTGCAATTGCACCGTTATTGACACAGTTAAGATCTACGGGATGAACAATGCTGGGAACTACATCTAACTCGCCGATGAATTTCCTAATCCATAAAGCCTCCTCCTTTGCATTTGTAGTGGCGATATACTCGGCCTCAATTATAGAATCGGTAACTGTCTCCTGCTTGGAACTCTTCCAGGTAGTAGCACCTCCAATAAGGCAAAAAACAAAACCTGACTGAGACTTTGAGTCGTCCCTATCAGTTTGGAAGCTAGCATCCGTGTAACCTCTTACAACGAGCTCTTCCTCTCCACCAAATACCAAGAACGTATCCTTAGTCCTTCACAAGTACTTCAGGATATTCTTAATGACAATCCAGTGACATTCATTGGGATCAGACAGATACCTGCTAGTCATGCTCAAAGCATAAGAGACATCAGGTCGAGTATATATCATTGCATACATGAATGACCCAATTGCCGAAGCATATGGAATCAGCTTCATGCAGTCCTTATTTTTACAATACTTTGAACATTGTTCCTTTAAGAGACTCACACCAGGAGACATGGGTAAGAATCCTTTCTTGGACTCAAGCATGTTGAACCACTACAACACCTTATCAATGTATGTACTTTGGGTCAAACCCAGCAACTTCTTCGATCTATCTCTATAGATCTTAATACCAAGTATATAAGTCGCTTCACCCAAGTCTTTCATAGAAAAGCAGTTCCCGAGGTTGTTCTTAATAACTTGTATGATCAGTTTATCATTCCTGATAAGCAATATGTCCTCTACATATAATATCAGAAAGACAACGATGCTCCCACTAATCCTCTTATAAACACACGGTTCATCCTCGTTCTTGATAAAACCAAACTCTTTAATCTTTTCATCAAAATGAAGATTCTTACTTTGAGAAGCTAGTTTTAATCCATAAATGGATTTCTGTAGCTTGCATATTTTAGTGGCTTCACCTAGAGATACAAAACCCTCGGGTTGTGTCATGTACACTTCCTCAAGGAGGTTTCCATTTAGGAAAGCCATTTTGACATCCATCTGCCAGATCTCGTAGTCATAATACGCAGCAATAGCAAGCAGAATCCTGATGGACTTAACCATTGCAATAGAGGAAAAGGTCTCATCATAGTCAATACCATGAATTTGCTTGAAACCCTTAGGCACAAGTCACCCTTTGAATTTCTGTACATTCCCATCCATGCCGGTCTTCTTCTTGAAGACCCACTTACACCTTATGGGTTATACCCCTTCAGGTGGTTCCACCAAGGTCTAAACTTAGTTTTCATAAATGGAGTCCATTTCAGATTTCATGGCCTCAAGCCACTCCTTGGAGTCCAGTCCACTCACAGCCTCTTGGTATGTTTCATGCTCATCACTATGATCCATAAGCAACACATTACCTATTTGAGACACTAGAAATCCATATCTCTCAGGCTCAAACCTTTGTCTACCAGATCTACGTGAAACTTGTAGTCCTGGCTTAGGTTCAAATTGCGATTCATTCTCTGTTTGTGGTTCTTGAACTTCTTCAAGTTCTACCCTGATAGTCTTTCTACTTAAGAACTTTTTCTCAATAAAGACACCAGTCCTTGCGACAAACACTTTGCCCTCAGATGGTAGGTAGAAATAGTACCCTTTAGTTTCCTTTAGATACCCCCACAAGATAACACTTATCTGACTTAGGTTCCAACTTGTCAGGCATTTGACATCGCACGTATGCCTCTTAGCCCCAAACTTTAATGAACAACTTACTAGGACGCTACCCAGTCCATATCTCATATGGTGTCTTTAGAACCGCTTTCGTTGGAGCATGATTTAGTGTAAAAGTAGCAGTTTTTAGAGTAAAAACCCAAAATGAAACGGGAAGATCTGCATGACTCATCATCGACCATACCATGTCTAATAGAGTATGATTCCTCCTCTCAGACACACCATTATGTTACAGTGTTCTAGGTGGAGTGAGCTGTGATACAATACCACACTCTTTCAGATGATCATGAAACTCATGACTTAGGTATTCGCCACCTCGATCAGATCAGAGTTCTTTAACCTTCTTGCCCAATTGGTTCTCTACATCATTCTTAAACTCTTTGAACATTTCAGAGGTTTCAGATTTACATTTCATAATATACACATATCCGTATCTACTGAGATCTTCAGTAAATGTAATAAAGTAGAAATACCAACCTCTAGCCATAGAACTCATGGGTCCACATACATCACTATGTATTATACCCAAGAGATCATAAGCCATCTCATTGAAAATAGTGAAAGGGACCTTAGTCATCTTGCCTAATAAACAAGACTAGCATCTCTAAAATGATTCATAATCAAATGAGTCCAGGAGTCCATCTCTATGGAGCTTGGATATGTGTTTCTCATTTATATGGCCCAAAGGACAATGCCAAAGGTGTGTAGGGTTCGAGTCTTTCGTTTTTAGTCATTTAGTATTTTCTATATTATAAATCTGATGGTCTAAGTTCAAAACATGTAAACCACTAAACATCAGGGCTATACTATAATAAACATCATTCTTAAATATAAAACAACAATTATTCTTAATAATAAAATAAAATCCAACCATGTCCAAGCATGACATGGATATAATGTTTCTAGTTATGGAAGGAGCATAATAACAGTTATCTAGTTCTATTACAAGTCCACTGGGCAAAGAAAGACGATAAACTCCTACGGTAACAGTAACAACTCTTGCTCCATTGCCAGCACGCAGGTCCACCTCCCCTTTACCCAACAATTTTCTCCTTCCCAGTTCATGTACATTTATACAAATGTGAGAACCACATCTGGTATCTAATACCCAAGATGAAGGAGCATAAAGGTTTATCTCTATAACATAGATACTTAAAGTAGAGGTCATACCTCCCCTCATCTTCTGTAGACGCTCAATGTACGAAGGACAGTTCCTCCTCCAATGACCAGCCTTGCCACAGTGGTGGCCTTTCCCTTCTTCCACAGAGCCTTTCTTCTTTAGTGCTGAAGACTTGGGCTCTAGAACAGACTTAGGTCCTACCTTTGTCTTCTTGAAGCCCTTGGCCTTGCCCTTGCCTTTATGCACCATCAGTATGGGGCTAGTAGGCTTAGCCTTCTTCATATTGATCTCGACAGTTCACAATATGCCTAGGAGCTCGGCAGTATCTTTTCTATTTCATTCATGTTATAGTTTAAGACAAACTACTCATTACTATCGGACAACAATTGCAGGATCAAGTCTGCGGCCAACTCTTGGCCCAAAGGGAAGCCTAGTCTCTCAAGGTTCTCTATATAGTTAATCATCTTGAGTATGTGAGTCCCTACTAGGTCCCGAGTTTCCATCTTAAACTGGAACAATGCCTAAGTGACATAAAATCTCTCTTGACGAGCTTGCCCTTGAAACATTTTCTTGAGATGCTCATCAATTTACTTGAAACCTATCTTCTCATGTTGCTTTTGTAGCTCAAAGTTCATGATTGCCAGCATGAGACATTCGACGTCTAAGGAGTCATCGAGATACTTCTTATAAGTATCCTTATAAGCACAGAACACATTCCTGGCAGGCTCTTCAGGGGATTCCTCTTCCAAAACATAGAGCTTACGCTCTTGCCTGAGAATAATTCTCAAGTTCATGTATCAGTCCAAATAATTAGTCCCACTCAGTTTTTCCTTCTCAAGGATGGCTCTGAGGGACATGGTTGAGTGTGAACCACTAGCCATGGAAATTCTACAAGGACATAGCAGAGAAACATTAGTAGTACATTTCAAAAATATATTTTATCTTTCAATTAGGACTTTAATAAAAATAACTCCCACTATTTTTATCAAAATGATAACCCTCGATATCAATTTAGAGAGTATATGCGAGTAAACCTCTTAGTGGACAAGAACCATATTTCACTAACACTATGAGTCAGCTTTGGCTTTCTCTCACAATGCAGCTATTTAGGTAGGCAACACTTGCCAATTGCATCACAATGCAATTCATGTATAGCTGGTGAATAACTCTTTATTCGCACCCATCATATGGTTCATGCCAACCCTATGCCTCTAGGCACTCAACCTTTGAGGTCACCAAATTAAGTTTGACCAGATGTCGATAGTGGGATATCATAATTATCCGCTCGCACCCTTACCAAGATAGATTAATGCACCTTGCTTTGGCAAGCCCACACTTCATCGATCGAGGCAGGAAAAGTGTCAGCCATCGGAAGGCATCCGAATACTTAATATTACTTAAGAGATTTTCAAACAGTTGATTAACACTTAATCATGGTTAACAATTAACCAATGTGTGCATCCACAAAATAAATTCAGCAGCAATCATAATCCAAATGCATCCCAGATGTGCATAAGGAAATCATCAACATTTGATGAACTGGGCTAAATCTGAACATCTAGAACCCTTTCTAAATCCTCAAATTTATATGTACTGGACATGATTTACACCAACTCCACTTACACAGTAGACAAGCTCATCACTCTATATGAGATTCAAAATCTAACACATACTTTGTTTCACAAATAAATACGAGTGACGTTCAATGTCAAGGAGTAACAAAGATATCACAACGAAATCACATGCGCTCCTTACGGGGTTCTAAGGGGTTGCGCCCCTAACAGGGTCTTAGGGGTAGAGCCCCTAACGAGGTCCAAGGTGCAGCACCCCTGGCAGTGGTCTCGCCACAAAATCCATCAACAATTTGATGTTCCAGTAATAGATCAAGACATCTTAGAACACTTCTAAAATTAAAGATCTACACGCAATGGATTTAGCAACTTCTGAAACAATGATCATTGCATCAACCTCGCTTTGATACCACTATTGGGTTTTGCTAGGATGACACAACACTTATGCATACATTATAAAAAGGGAATAAGAAAACCCAAAAGAGTTCGGATCAAGCAAGGAACATTAATCAAGAAGTAAAACGGCTATAAATAAATTTATACCTTTGAGGGATTGAGTCAATACTCAACCAAGGTGCTACAATGATGTCCAACGAACGACAATAGCCAGAGTCCGAGCGTAGAATACTGTCCATGCCTCTACGTATATCCACACGAGCACGGAGAACCCTAAAATCTTGTCGCACAAGATCTAGGGTTGAACTAGGTTTGCCCTCAACATCTCCACGGACTGCTAGATCCATTCAAGGAGAGGCGGCGACGACGAATTCGATGCATAAGAAACCCTTTCCGCCGACAATGGACGGTCGGCGGTCAGCGACAGCAAGCGGATTTTGCAACTTAGCGGAACAGTTTCGTCATCGGGAAGAGAAGGTCGTCGCTCGATTAGGTCGTGAATGAACAGTTACTTGTCGGTTCAATAGTACATTTCATATATATACTTTGAACCGAACCAATCAATGCCAGCAAACCCGCCGAACCGAACTTAAAGGAAATAAACTAGTCGAAATAGAATTCATCGAGTATCACATTGATATTCGATGAATATAAACTATTCGTCGAGTTAACACGTAAATATTAGATGAAACGACACAGGGCAAATTGTCCAGGTATCAAGGCGACATACGACGAATAGAGATATAACTTGTCGAATCTGTTATGACGATACTCGACAAATCCAAGATAGAAGCATTGATATGTATCGATGATACTGGACAAATCTTTGAGTTGTCTCGACGATACTCAACGAATCTAAGATTGAGGCATTGAGATATCACGACGATACTCGACGAATCTATACCATTCATCGAAACCTCTCATCTGTACTCGAAAAAGTTCCCTTAGCTTTCTTCCAATAACTCACCTAATGACCCATATTCATAATACAAGTTCCAGAATGAAATCCCCCCACATCCAGAATGTCATAAGCTTGGTCCTTCACTCATTTCACATATGAGCAAGGCCAACACAAACCTTTCTAACTTCTCCAAAGCTCTTATGTGCGACCCCATAGGCTCATATTGCGTGGGCAGTGAGACTACATGCTTGATCACTTCCAGGTCACCATGGTAGTACTAACATTGTTGGTTACATAGTTGTGGCCAGCCTTTACTGACCCACATTACAACAAAACTTTTACAGTGCAAGAATCGCATGCTGGAGCAAGCTCGTCGGCCAAAAAGGCCTAAATCTCATGAAGGGTTCTCTCGTCTTTTAGTTTATGAACTTTTTGATGTGTTGTTCAATGAACTGTAATTCGGCTTGCATGTCGAGGTAGCTTAAGAGTGCTAAGGCACGCTGTTATGTTGATTTTTGTATCATTTTTTGACATTTTAATATTGTAAGGCCTTAAGGCCGTGTTGGACTCCTATAGTTATGGATAACTTCTATGCTTGTTGTGTGTTTCTACTGTCGTGTTGTTTGTGTTTTGAGAAGTGTAGTTCTTTATATCACTTTATAATGCTCAATTTGTGGCATACATATATTGTGGGACCCCGATCAGACCCATATTATATGGTCATTACAGGAGAGGTGTTACAATTTGGTATCAGAGGGAGGTTAGAGTCTAAGGTAAGGTTTAGTGGTCGGTTTGACATAATCGGATCACGTAAAGAAGTTATCCACATAGGAGTATTACGGAACTGTGAGTGTCCTTGTGTTTGAGTTTTCCGAATAGAATCTGATTCCTATTTTCCTTGCTTTTGCTAAGGGTGCTAATGACGAGGCGGGGACATCGACGCAGCGAGAGGAGCCTTCGATGAGCAGTACAACTGCTCCGGGTCCTATGGGCATGGGTGTATCCCCGACCGATTTCTATTGCATGTTAGCAGAGGCAATGATTGCGGCCCAAGCTTCGGGGAAAACATAAGTAGTGACCCCTATTGCTCTGGTAACGACTCCTGCTACCCCAGATGCGATACTAGTCATGCCGGGTAGAGGAGCCAGGCCGGCAGAGCCGCTGGCTGAGAGAGTCATTGTTGGGCAAGGAGACTGATAGATGATGTATTTTCTAAGTTTCCATCCTCCAACATTCAAGGGAGTCGCCAAACTGATTGATGTCGAGGACTGGTTGGCAAGTATTCAGGAACTCCTGAGAGCGGCAGAAACACCAGAGGATAAGCAGACCCAATTCGTGACCTTCATACTAGAAGGTCACGCAAAGCTGTGGTGGGTGATTGAAAGACTTTAGTTTTAAGGGTAGCTAAACACCTAGAGGGGGTGAATAGGTTTTTGGTCTCTTTATAGTTTTCCTTCTTTAATTATGTTGTGAGTTAAGAGTTTTTTTGCTTTCAAGACACACCACAACAAACACACACAGAATTTATAGTGGTTCCCCAGATTATGGGTACATCCACTGTCCCTCCCACCTTTCTAACAATGTGTTAGATAAGACACTTCTCCAAAACTCAGCTTATAAGAGCTTACAACACAGATCCCTCAGAATCTCTCAGTCTTCTCCAAGACTAACCTCAGGCACAAGGCCATACCTCAGATCAAGCTTGCTCCTACAACTCAATGATCCAAAGATCACCTACCACTCAGACAGAATGACTCTCCTAAAGCTCAGGAATAAAGCTCTACCTCAGATCCAAAGTTAGATCTTATAGCTCAGGCAAAAAGGCCATACCACTTAGAGAGAAAGGCTCTCCTACCTCAGGATAATTGCGCTACCTCAAGCATACAGGCCCTACCTCAGATCCATACAGGATCCTACCTCAGATCAACAAATGATCCAACACTCAGCCTTTATAAAATAGGCCTACAACTAAGATCCAAAGGATCCTACAAAAAAGAAAGTTTGATGTTGATGATTTGGCTCCAGAGAAATTTCTCTGGGTCTTCTGCTTTCTGAGCTGAGATGAACACAAGCCTACCTTCTTCTCTGTAAGAAGAATGTTGATCTTCAAGACAATACTGCTTGTGTTGGAAGTAACTCAGAAACACAAGTTTTTGATCTTGCTTATGAAGACAATGATTTGACAGTTCTTAGTATTCTTCAATCAGCTAACCTTCACTGAAGAAATTAGAATGCTCTGCTTCTTCTTCTTTCTCAGAAATCT
The DNA here is from genome assembly GCA_039513925.1 of Platanthera zijinensis. Taxonomy (NCBI): domain Eukaryota; kingdom Viridiplantae; phylum Streptophyta; class Magnoliopsida; order Asparagales; family Orchidaceae; genus Platanthera; species Platanthera zijinensis. The sequence goes on along the minus strand of CM077079.1, from coordinate 53,347,828 downwards.
CTTTTGAACTTGCTGTAGTAGGTGAAGATCACTATAGCTATCTGGGTGAACTTTTAGATCAGCGGATATGAACTTAAGCTTCAAGCTCTGCAATAATGGCGAGGGAGAAGACGATGAAGTTCCGCCTATTTGTCAAAATGTTAAACCCTAAAAGTTATCGTTTCTTCAGCCAATTTAAGGCCCTTTATGTTCTGCCATCAACCGACTCTTTGACCCATGGGCCCAACTGTAGTTATTGGCTATAACTTTGATTTTATAGGAAAAGTCATACAGTAGGTCTGCGGCTCCGTTTGTTGTGTACTGTAGCTTTCCCGTAATATTTTAAACTTTGCTGACGTTTTACTGATGTCAGCATCTGTGGACTTAGCCAAATTCTCAGTTCCATCCCAGGTTGTCAGTGCGTTGAGTGAATGACCTTCACTCAGCGCAAAAACCCTTAGTCAACTATTCCACACTTCAAGGCATTAAGTGCGTTGAGTGAACCTTCATCTCTCAACGCTTCTGGACTTAGCCAACTACTTCTACACTGTTAAGCATTGAGTGTGTTGAGTGATCCATCATCACTCAACCCTTTTGTACCTAGACAATATTTCTACTGATCAGACGTTGAGTGTGTTGAGTGAACCTTCATCACTCAACAAATTTAGACTTGGCCAATTACTTGTGCACTTCTAGGCATTCCGTGCGTTGAGTGAACATTCATTACTCAATGCTTCTGGACTTAGCCACTTCACTGACTGTTTGCCTTCATACTAAGGCATTGAGTGAACTGGCTTCACTCAATGCTTCTGTACTTAGCCGCATCTCTCTTTATGAATACATTGAGTGAGCCTTCATCACTCAACGCTTTTTCTTTTAACTGTCTTTTTGATGAGGCATTGAGTGAACTGCCTTCACTCAATGCTTCTATACTTAGCCAATCTCCTTGATGAGCTTGCGTTGAGTGAGCTGTCCTCACTCAACGCATCTGGACTTAGATAGATTTTTCTGTCTATCTCTTCTTAAGCTTTGACTGAACGTTGTCCTGCCGATATTTTAGTATTTATGCGTTGAGTAAGCTATCCTCACTCAATGCTTTTGGACTTAGCCAGAATTCTTGACAGATTCTTCAAATACTTTCACTGCTTGAGCTTGACTTAATGCTTCTTTATTCAGGCATCGAGTGAGCTTTCTTCGCTCTACACTTCTGGACTTAGTCACATTTCTTCCTTACCAATGTTGAAGCCTTGACAGACTATGTTGTATTCGATGCCTCTTATTATATGGAGTTGAGTGAACTGCCTTCACACAATGCCTGTGGACTTAGTCACAAATCTGTTTTGTAAACTATAGGGATTTGACTGTCCATTCTATACTCAGCGCTTTTTGGCATCTAGCATTGAGTGAACTGGCTTAAATCAACTCCTGTGGACTTAGATGAATTTGAGTCTTTCCTGCATCCTTCCTTGACATCTGGCCTTGAGTGAACTTGCTTCACTCAACACCGGTGCACTTCGACAAATATTTATCTCTCTAGCATTGTACCTTTTGACCACCTATCATAATTACTTAGACAACTTGTCTGAACTTGTTCCAAGGAATATCCTACACATGATGAACTTGAACAAATCAAATAGAATTATACTCTTAGTATTGATTGCGATGCCTCTTCAAATCTAGGGAACATTGATGGTAATATTCCCAACAGTGAGCCATAACGGCTGCCAGTTTCCTAGATGCACCCCATCCATGGATGAGTTTGCAAATGATTTCTTAAGGAATTATATTCCATCATCGACAAGGCTAGATCTTCGGAGGAAGTTTCTGCACTTGGTGCAGCGGGACAAAACCGTGGATGAGTATGTGCATTGAGGGCAATATTCCAAACAATCTTCCCATATTTAAAGAAGGCAGAACACATGGCAATACTAAGAAGCATTAACACATAAAGCATATAAGTTCAATGCAGTTTGAAAGGGATGGGGGTTAGATCTGACTTACTTTAGAGGGGGTGGGGGTGAATAGAGTATTAAAAATCTTGGCTAATTTCTTATTATATAATAGTGAAATTAAGTGATACCATATAACAATTATAGAAAAGAAAATAAACTAAACTATTTTAACAATCATAGCCACAACAAGAACAAATAAACAGAAAATGTGCAACCAGACAACAAAAGAAATTTATAGTGGTTCCCCTAAACTTGGGTACATCCACTCTTTTACCACCCTGGTAGGAATCCACTAACAGGTTTTGATCAGGTGACTGCCACCACAATATCTATTTATAGGGAGATATTGCAACCCTTTTAGCTTTTGATCAGGTGCCCAAACACCAAACTCAAGTCTTTTGGAAGGTGACTTGTGAACCAGCCTAACTTTTGAAGGGAGTTAAAACCCTGTATAATGGGATGGGAAAGAGGATGATGTTAGTCTTCTCTTTTCTCAAAAATAGCTTGAGAAGACTTTGTGGATCCTTGATGGTGTCAAAGCTCCCCCTGAGATGTTGAAGATTCAGGAAGACTTGGAGCTTAGCTTCAGGGTGTAGGTCTTCACCTTTGTTTGTCAATGTCCAGGAAATCCAGTAGACAAATGTTGAGAAGAATGTTTCTGAAGATTCCTTGATCTGAAGATTAAGAAGACTCTTGATGTTTGATGAATGTTCTTGTTCAGTCTTGAGAATTGACAAGGATGAAAGCATTAAGAGAAAACGAGAGTTCTGGGAATAACTATCTTTTCTCTGTGCTATATATTTTATGTTCTCTTGTCTATATCCTTGAAAAGAGAGGATCTCTTTTAATATTCTTAGTCAATTAATTCTCCTTTGAAATTTGAATTACTTCCTTAAATGTTGGCTGATCTGGAGATAGCAAATGACTGGAATAATTCATTTATGAGTTTCCCCAACTCTCCTTGATAGAATAAGCAAGTAAATATCCTGATTAATTCCATAATTAATGCAGCCAATAACGGCTATATTAAAAGGAATATATGCATTAATTTCTCAGAAATAATACTGCTAAATAATGTAAAAATAAGTGAACAGAAGGAAGGGAAAATCTTATTCTGGAACCGAGATAGAAATCGTTGACCTCTGAAAAGAATTCATCGACCTGAGATCCAAGATCATCGACCAAAGAATGCCAATTCGTTGACCTGGGCTCTGCGAAGTGCGTACTGAGAAAGACCGTACAAAACTACACTCTGAGTTCGTCGAGCTGAGAATCTGTTGAAGAGAACTAATCGTCGACCTGAGCTCGAATATCGTCGAGCTCAGCTCAGAGAATAAACTCTGAGTTCGTCGATCGAAGATCGACAATCATTGAGCTGAGTTCAATGAATTTCGAACTAAACTAACTGTCTTCTGATATCTTCTAAGTCTGAGTCTTCTAAGGTCCTCTGCTGGCTGGTCCATGAAGGTAGAACAAAAAGGACTTAGCCTAAACTCTAGGACTACTAGACATGACCCTGGCTATACAAGGTGGGTCAGACTCAACCTAAATTAGTGAACCTAGCCAAAATCAAATTAGGGATCCAACAATCTCCCCCTATTTGGATGAGGTCACTAATACAAAACAAAACAAACAATCACAAAGCAAAAAAAAAATATATCTGACATAAATAACACATTTAGCAGATATTTACATCACATGCTTCATGATATAACCAGTAATAGAGTTCAAAATGAAATTAAGAACAACACAATAATAAACTCATTTTTTCTGTTTAGTAGATCCTTTCTCTGTATCTTTATCTGGCTGTCTGAATTTGATTTCTCTGTTGGGATTAGCAGTTTCTTTCTTTGACATATACTTGTCAGATGCACCAATAACAGTCTGAGAAGATGTTCTAGGTACTACATCCTTTGGATGAAGTTTCATGTAGTCATCAACATTACATAATTTATTGGCTTTAGCATACCTGTTCAATTCTTCTTTCCAGTTGACATTGCAGAATATTGGGAAGGGTCCTTGCCTTCAGCCTTGGCTCTATTGATCATAGAAAGTCCTATAAGCTCATGATATCTAGCCATCCTTGCAGAAGTCTCCTTTTCTGGATCTACAAAAGGAATGGGAGGAGACTCTGGCCTTTTTGGATTAGAGTCCTGCTTTGATTCATCAGTAGGAGCTTTCTTGAAAGTAACTGGAGGAGAATGACTTGAAGAGGTCTGCTGACTGCTATGCCTTAATTGTCTTTGATAGGTCTTAGTCACTGGAGCAGCTTTCTGAGTTACATTACCTGAAGATCCTGAAGAGGGAGGAGGAGGAGGAGGACGGTCTTTCCTGAATTGTCTACGAGGAGACTTGAACCTTCTTTTCTTCTTCCTTTCTTTTTGCTCATTTTAAACAGCCACATCCACTGGGGCATTCCTGGATAAGGAGTTATTTTTTCTAAAATGTAATAAGGAGTATCATTATATGGATTTGGCTTTGGAGTAGCCTTAGGAGTAGCCTTTCATTTCTTGATATATTTCTTCTTTGAATTGGTAGAATCAGAATCATCAGAATCATTTGCTGGGTCATCTTCAAAAGATCCTTGGGGATTGACATATAAAGCATCTATTTACTCAATTATTTCCTATGGGACTTGCTTGTCAGCTTGAGGAGGAACAACTGGAGGAAGATCCACTTCAGCTAGAACTTCTTAAGCTTCTTGAGCCATATCTTCAGCAAAAATCTCATCCATATCTGGTAATGGAGAGGAAGAGAAAGCAAAGGTGGGAGGAGAAAGAGACTTGGGCTCAGAGAATTCCTCCTCAGCAACCTTAACAAGCTCAGCCTCTGGAACTAGAACAAGTTTAGGCTCTAGAGCCACAAAACTGTTCTGAATCAGCTATAAAACCTCTGAGATAAGAAGAGTTGTATAACAAACAATATCTGTACAATACTGAGGAGAAACAAAAGAAAGAATGTTTCTATATAATATCAAAAGAATCAAGAACTGAGTTCAGTTCAAGAGCTGGAGAAATGAAGCAATCTCCAGAAAGAATATACAAAGAATGAGTTGAATCAATTGTCTCAAAATCAGTATCCAAGAATTCAGTAATTTCTGCGTCTGGTATATCTGTATCAACAATATCTTTTTCTGGTTCTGTTGCTGCTGCTAGAGCTGCTGGAGCTACTGGAGATACTTCTTCATGGAGTATCTCACCCTGCCTGGTTTCAGTAACCACTGGAGCCAGGCCCCTGACTAAAGAAGGAGGGATAGGGAGGACAGATAGCTGGGCAGCAAGAGTAGAGATGGAAGAAGCAAGAGGTGAAATGGCCTCTGCAATGAGTTGTTTAAGAAGTAGTGTGATGGATTGTAGAATGGAGGACATGGAGGGTGAAGGTATGTCCATGAATTATGATGGGGTTTGAGTAGAGACATATGGATTGAAAGTGAAAGAGGAGGGCTGAGAATCTAGCATTTGTTCATCAGGGGATGGAGAATGACTGCGGGATAAAATAAGATTAAATGAAGGTAGGAAGGATAGATTGTGAAGAGGAGGAATATCAGTTAGATGAGAAAGAAGATGGGACTGAGGAGGAGTAACAAGTGCTGGTGAATGATCATGATCTGGAGATAGTTGTACTGATTGTTGTACTAGAGAAGAGATTGGGAAATTTTGAGGTAGTGGTGATTGAACTGGTGAAGAAAGAAGGATGGGGGAAGCAAGAGGTGTAGGTTGAGGTGCTGGAGTTGTGGAAGTTTGTTAGAGGGATGTTGAAGGAGTTTGAACAAGGGGTGGAGGAGGAGGAATGGAAATGGCCTTAGCAGGGTGGGAAGTGGCTGGAACAACCCTTGTACTCTCAGAAGTTTTGGAGGAGGAAGCCCTGGATGGCTTAGGGATGTTCCTCTCCCACCTGCCAAATAAGGCATAGGTTAGCCTCTTGGAGGCATTGATGAATATGGTCGGGGTGACCAGTGATTTAGCAGCCTTGGCCTGGAGGAAGATTCCAAGTATTCTTCCAAAACACACATCTTTCTTTGTGTTTTTCTTCCTTATCAAATCAAACAGAATCCTAGCTCAGTTGACGTCATTCTTGTTAATCACAGCATATATTACTTGGAATTGTTGTCTAGTAATATAATCATTGGCGGTATGTTTGCCCAGCAAAATTTTTCCTACTATGTATGCGAGAAACTTGTACTCAGCAGACAGATGTTTCTTTAGCAGCTTATTAGGGTTGTCTCCAGAATAACCCATTAAACTCAACATTTCATAAAATTCAGAAGTATCAATCTCTAATTCTTCTTCTCCATTCACGAAGCCGAAAATTTCTGAATGAATTTCAGGGGTGATAGGGATGGCATTACCCGCTCTAGTTCCGACCAAAGTATCAGCATCTGGAGATGATAACGAGTAAACCCACTCTCTAATCTCGGTCACTACAATCTTGATCCTGGTTTTCATTAGGTTCTTTAAGTGCAAATCTTCAAACAATTGCAGAATATCAAGAAAAATCTGATCTGAATGCTGAAATGATTCGAAATCAATATCGAAACCCATATCAAATTTCATTCCTGCGAGAGAACTTGCCGGAATCGCCATAATCACCTGCAATAAGGAAACAAGGAGATCAAGTGTGAGGGAACTGAAAGCGCGGGTTGGAGGTTGAAGAAAACCTAGTTATAAGGTTTTTCAAAATATGAAACGACAAACTCCGTCCTGCGAAACAAAAAGAATTCTTTGATCTTGGGTCGACGAAATATTTTAATGACAAAAGAGTTCGTCGTTCTCAGTCAGAAGAAGGGAAAACTTTTCGTCATACTTAGGTCTACGAAAGCTTTCTAAAGCAAGATCATCGATCGCCGGTCGATGAAAAATGACTTACACAGAGAGTTCATCGATCTCAGGTCGATGAAAAATCTCAAAAACTTTCCTCAGTTCGTCGAGCTCCGTTCGACGAATTTACGCAAATTCATCGACCACAGACAGAGTTAAATTAATGAATCACCATTCATCATGCCTAGCTGATTCATAATGGATAGATGTTTCTTCTCATCCAAGGGTTTTGTGAAGATGTCTGCCCTTTGCAAATCAGTGGGGATGAAGGTAATATTAATTTTCTTCTTGTCAACACACTCTCTAATGAAATGATGCCTTACATCAATATGCTTTGTCCTACTATGATGCACAGGATTCTATGTTATGGATATAGCACTGGTACTATCACAAAATATAGTGGAATTATTTAAGTTGTATCCATAATCCAAGAGTTGATTTTGTATCCATAGCATCTGTAAACAGCAACTGCCAGCTGCTATATATTCAACTTCTGTTGTTCATGTAGACACAGATGTCTATTTTTTACATAACCAGGAGATAAGTCTAGCACCAAGAAACTGGCATGTTCCTGATGTGCTTTTCCTGTCCACTTTACATCCAGCAAAGTCAGCATCTGAGTATCCAGTTAACTCAAATTCTGACTCAGTTGGATACCAGAGTCCTAGGTTTGGGCAACTCTTTATATATCTTAAAATTCTCTTTATCAAAATTAGATGAGATTCTTTAGGGTTCACTTGGAACCTAGCACAAAGACAAGTAGCAAACATAATATCTGGCCTACTTGCTGTGAGATATAAAAGGGACCCAACAATGTCCCTATATAATTTCTGATCAACAAGTTTCCCTGTTCATCTAAATCACAACAACATTTGTAGTCATAAGTGTTTTCTTAACTGAGGCATCAGCCATCCCAAACCTTTTGATTATCTATTTAGCATACTTGGTTTGAGATATGAAAATGCCATCAGGAGTCTGCTTCACTTGGAGGCCAAGGAAGTAGGAGAGCTTACCCATGCTACTCATCTCAAACTTAGAATGCATAAGGTTGGAGAACCTTTTGCATAGTTTGGGATCTATAGAGCCAAATATGATGTCATCTACATATATTTGTACTAATAGAATTTTATCATTATGATACTTAAAGTATAAAGTCCTATCTACCATGCCTCTAGAAAATTTATGCTCTAATAAAAAGCTTGTTAAGGTTTCATACCAAGCTCTTGGAGCTTGCTTTAGACCATAAAGAGCTTTATGCAATCTAAAAACATGAGAGGGATAAGTTGAAGAGATAAAACCTGGTGGTTGTTCAACATAAACATCTTCTTTTAGTTCTCCATTCAGAAATACACTCTTGATATCCATTTGGTAGACTTTGAACTTTTTGAATGCAGCATAAGCAAGGAAAATCCTTATTGCCTCAAGCCTGGCAACAGGTGCAAAAGTCTGGTCATAATCAATGCCTTTGTCTTGCCTATAGCCTTGAGCTACTAGCCTTGCTTTATTCCTTATGATAGATCCTTGGGCATCAAGTTTATTTCTGAATGCCCACCTTGTTCCAATGACTTGGTAGTCTATGGGTCTTGCAACAAAGTCCCAAACTCTACATCTCACAAGTTGGTTGAGCTCCTCTTGCATAACAATAATCCATTGTGGATCTTGCTACGTATCTTTGATGGATTGGGGCTTTATTTGAGATATTAAGCAGGCATGCATCATATCCTGATGGTGTTGATGCCTTGTCTGCACACTTACTGATATGTCTCCTATTACTTGAGATATAGGATGATCTCTAAGAAAGACATAATCAGTTGGTGGAGTTGGTTCAGCAACAACCTGGGGAGTTAATTCCTCTGGTGGAATTAGGTTAGCTGTTGTTGGTTCTGCATTGAAAATAGTTTCTTCATCATCACTTTCTTCAGTAATATGTGGAGGAGGATGTGTAACAGCCTTATTTGTGAGGGTCAACTCATTTAGCTTTTCACACATGTTAGGTACCTGCAAGGTTTAACTGGTAGAAGCTATCTTCTACTTGTAAAACATGTTAGTCTCATCAAAAGAAATGTGAATAGATTCTTCCATTTTCATAGTTGATTTATTGTAAACCCTATAAGCCTTGCTCACTTGGGAATATCCAAGAAAAATCCCAACTTCAGCCTTAGCTTCATATTTTCTAAGATATTTCTTGTTATTGTTGTGAATGTAACAAATACAACCAAATATATTAAAATAGTCTATTTTAGGTTTCTTCCCTTTGAGTAGTTCATAGGGGGTCTTTCCCTTAAGTTTGTGTATCAAACTTCTGTTCAGGACATAGTTTGCTATGCTCACAGCCTCTGCCCAAAAGGATAGGGGCAGGTGAGCATCTGCAATTAATGTACCTGCAGCTTCAATGAGTGTTCTGTTCTTCCATTCAGCTACCATATTTTGTTAAGGAGTTCTAGAAGTAGAGAAACATTGCCTGATACCTTCTTTCTCACAGAACTCTTGCATATGAAGAGACTCAAATTCATTACCATGATCACTTCTGATCAATTCAACTGGAGTAGAGTCCTAGATCTATATACTCTTGAGAAAATCTGTAAGAACCTTGAAGTTATCTTACTTTTTTATCAAGAAGAACACCCAAGTGAACCTTGAGAAGTCATCAACAATCACTATGGTATAAGAATTCCCTCCTAAGCTTTGTACAACAATGGGTCAAAAAAGATCCATGTGGAGCAAATACAAAATCCTAGGTGAATCACTCTTATTAAGTGACTTAAAACTATTTTTAGTTTTCTTGCCTAACTGACAAGCCCTGCAAAGGCTTTCCTTCTTGTAAGGGTAAGAAGGAAATCCTCTAACAAGGTTGTCTCTAGATAACCTAGCAATATTTTTTAAGTTTATATGTCCTAATCTTTTATGCCAAAGTTCATTGTTATTACTAGTCTGGTTAAATAGGCAAATTTCTATTCTAGCTGATTTAAAATTTACTATATAGATGTTTCCTACTCTAGAACCAGTTAACATAGTTTGATTTTCAATAGAAGAAATGATGCAAGAGGATTTATCAAATGATACCTGAAACCCTTCATCACATAGTTGACTGATAGAAATCAGGTTGTGCTTTAATCCACTTACATATACTACTTTTTTGAATGTAATATTGTCAATCTTTACATCACCATATCCTTTGGTCTGACCACAGTAGGAGTCACCAAAAACAAATTTTTGACCTAGCTTGGAGTGGTAGTTGGATAAGTTGTCCTTGCATCCAATCATATGTTTGGAACAACCACTATCCAGATACCACTGTTCCTGTATGGTAGGATAGTCTTTTACCTGCACAAAAACAGATTAAAAATTTTTGACCCAGGTTACCTTGGGTCCTTGTTGATTCACATAATTACAACTAGAGATATATGATTATTCAGGTTGATTCTTATAGCCTAAGGGATGATATTTCCTTGGTGGAATTATCCATTGATTAAAAGGATTGAGGTTTTCACTAGATTTATTATAGAATCTATTGGAGTTGAAGTTTATATTACTGTGAACTAAGGTCGACAAATTACGGTGAGTTCGTCGATTTGAGTTTGACAAACAGGGATGAGCTCGTCGAGCTCCACTCAGAGAATGAAAATATTCATTTTCTGGGCCCCAATATCGTCGATCTCTGGTCGACGAACCATACTGGTTTCGTCGATCGCACTTTAGAGAATAATTATGGTAAAAGTTTGCGTTCGGAGTTCGTCAACTTGAGTTCGACAAACTGTACACATTTCGTCGATCTGAGTTCGTCGATCTGAGTTCGACGAAATCTGCTGAACATTGTTCTGATTATTATTTTTCTTACTCCTTTTCTTTTTCTTAATTTTGTGTTTAAGTTCTGTTTGATTAGGAATGTTATTTTATATCTTCTTTTTACCCTTTTCAGAAACAAATTTTACGGGTGTTGTTAATATATTCTTCTGAATTAGTGGGGGTAGGCTTGATGAAGCACCCAAGCCCAGCTTGCCATTTAACCTGGCATTTACTGTGCTTGTTATGTCCATCAGCTTAAGGCTTCTCCCAATGAGAGATTCCTCAAGTTGCTTAGCCTCACATAATTCAGCCTTTAATTTAATTATTTGTTCATTTGCTAAGGTTACTTCCTTTTTTAATTTGTCATTTTCTAGCATCAGGTTATCTTGTTAAGTTAGTTTCTCTCTAAGTTGCTTAATTACTTTTTCAGAATAAATTAAATCTAAGCTCAATGATTTGAATTCAGTTCTAAAGTTTTCATAATTGAAATCAAATGAAGATAATACCTGATCCACTTTAATTAGAGGTTCTTCTGTGTCTGTCAGGTCAGAATCAGAGTGAGTACTTAATGCATCAATAGACATCAAGCATATCTCTTTGGCTTTAGCTTCCTCTGAATCCTCACTAGAGCTGGAGGATGAGGAATCTTCTTCAGTGTAACTCCAGGTTTCAGCAATGAAACCTTTCTCCTTTCTTTTGTGCTTGCTTGAGGAAGGCTTGTTGTATTGTTGTCTTCTAGTCTCCTTTTCTTTTGTCTTTCTTGTGAGTCTCTGGACATTCTGAAATGAAATGTCCTAGCTTTTAGCAGCCAAAACACACTATTTCTTTAGTAGGAGTTTTATAAAACCTGGGTTTGTCATCTTGCCTAGATGAGTTTCTTCTGAAGTCCCTTTTTCCCATTTTGTAGAATCTCTTGGCTAAGATACTTAGGAATTCTTCATTGACAAAGGGAGCTACTGATTCTTCGGTAGCTTTGAAAGCTATATTCTGTTCTTTTCTCCCAGAAGAAGAAGTCTTTTGATCTACAGCTTCTCTTGACTTGATCAGTTACTCATAAGATTTATGCTTTCCCAGCAAAGATTCTATGGAAATCTCATTGAGGCTTTTGGCTTCCTTGATAGGCTAGATCCTAGAATCCCATGAGCTAGGGAAGGACATAAGGATTTTTTTTTCATTCACTTCTGTAAGAGTGATGTCCTTATCCAATGTCTTCAACTCATTAATTATTGATCTTAATCTGTTGTACATATCAGCTACAGCCTCTGACTCATCCTTTTTGAAATTTTCATACTGAGAGATGAGGTTGGATCTCCTATCCTTCCTCTCAATAGTAGAACCAGCTACCATCTGGTTAAGTGAGTCCCAAATAGCTTTTGTTTATGTGCATTGAGCCACTTTCTAGAAGATGTCATCAGACATGGTCTGAGCCAAAATGTTCATGGCCTTTGCATCAACAATCTTGGCCTTTTTCTGAGCATCTATCCACTCAGGTGGTGGAACAGCATGACTGCTTAAAGTAGAAGTGGAAGCAGTTACTACAATAGGAGGTCCTGTCAAAATAGAATTAAAAATGTCTTCATCAATAGAGTTCAAATAAAGTTTAATTCTTGCCTTCTAGATAACAAACTTATTTAAGTTGAACACTGGAGGTCTGGTGCTTGCATAATCTTTATTCTGTTCCATTGTGATAGTAGAAAATTTAAGAAGGAGGAAATCTGATCTAACAGGGATCTTGTTTCAAGTGTTAACTTGTACAACCAAAGAAACACACCTTCTGATACCAATTGAAAGGAGGGGTTAGATCCGACTTACACTAGAGGGGGGGGGGGTGAATAGAGTATTAAAAATCTTGGCTGATTTCTTATTATATCAGAGTGAAATTAGGTAATACCACGTAGCAGTTATAGAAAATAAAATAAACTAAAATAGTCTAATAATCACAGCCAGAGCAAGAAAAAATAAATAGAAAATGTGCAACTAGACGACACACGAAATTTATAGTGGTTCCCCTAAACTTCGGTACATCCACTCTTCTAACACCCTAGTAGGAATCCACTAACAGGTTTGATCAGGTGACTGCCACCATAATATCTATTTGCAGGGAGATATTGCAAACCTTTGAGCTTTTGATCAGGTGCCCAAAAACCAAACTCAAGTCTTTTGGAAGGTGACTTGTGAAGCAGCCTAACTTTTGAAGGGAGTTAAAACCCTGTACAATGGGATGGGAAAGAGGATGATATTAGTCTTCTCTTTTCTCAAAAACAGCTTGAGAAGACTTTGTGGATCCTTGATGGTGTCAAAGCTCCCCCTAAGATGTTGAAGATTCAGGAAGACTTTGAGCTTTGCTTCAGGGTATAGGTCTTCAGCTTTGTTTGTCAATGTCCAGGAAATCCAGTAGACAGATGTTGAGAAGAATGTTTCTGAAGATTCTCGGATCATAAGATGAAGAATACTCTTGATGTTTGATGAATGCTCTTCTTCAGTCTTGAGAATTGACAAGGATGAAAGCACTAAGAGAAAATGAGAGTTTTGGGAATAACTGTCTGTTCTCTGTGCTATATATTTTCTATTCTCTTTTCTATATCCTTGAAAAGAGAGGATCTCTTTTAAATTTCTCAGTCAATTAATTCTCCTTTGAAATTTGAATTACTTCCTTAAATGCTGGCTGATCTGGAGTTAGAAAATGACTGGAATAATTTATTTATTAATTTCCCCAAATTTCCTTGATAGAATAAGCAAGTAAATATCCTGATGAATTCCATAATTAATGCAACCAATAATTGCTATATTCAAAGGAATATATGCATTAATTACTTAGGAATAATACTGCTAAATAATGTGAAAATAAGGGAACAGAAGGAAGGGAAAATCTCATTCTAGAACTGTGACAGAAATCGTCGACCTCTGAATAGAATTCGTCGACCTGAGGTCCAAGATCATCTACCAAAGAATGCCAGTTCGTCGACCTGAGCTCTGCAAACTGCATACTGAGAAAGACTTGCCAAAACTGCACTCTGAGTTCGCCGAGCTGAGAATCTGTTGAAGAGAATTAATCGTCGACCTGAGCTCGAATATCATCGAGCTCTGCTCAGAGAATTAACTCTGAGTTTGTCGATCGGAGTTCGACGATCGTCGAGCTGAGTTTGAAGAATTTCGAACTAAACAAACTGTCTTCTGATATCTTCTAAGTCTGAGTCTTCTGAGGTCCTCTGCTGGCTGGTCCAAGAAGGTAGAAAAAAAAGGACTTAGCCTAAACTCTAGGACTACTAGACATGACCCTGGCTATACAAGGTGGGCCAGACTCAGTCTAAATTAGTGAACCTAGCCCAAATCCAACTAGGGATCCAACACAGTTGTAAGCTAGTAGATGCAGCTTTCTCATTCCACTTGAGAATTCAAAGCAGCTGTAAGCTAGCAGATTTAGCTCTCTCATACCACTTGAATTACCAGTATAACAATTCAATGCGGTCCATTTAAATTTATTGACACAATATGTCAAGTCATTGATTTCTCATACCACTGGAGCATTTACTCATGTAATATGCACTTTGCTCATACCACTAGAAGCACTTTACTTATGCCACTTGGAGGTGAATAAGTAAAATGCAATGGCCTAATATGCATTCATTGCACTCCTCATACTACTTGAATTTTTCAAGTAATATGCAAAAACTCAACATGACCTGGTCATGTCAAGTATTGCACACACTATTGCCCACACCTCCCCCTTTGGGGTTTAGGGTATTACCCACATCTCCTCCTTTCTGGCTTCTATAAAAAAAAATTATCTAATGAGGGAGGTGGAAGGATCATGCACCACAGAATTTATCTCTTGATCCTAGCAAAAATCTTGTGTTGATACCACTTGAGAAATTATCCTAGTGATCATACTACTTGACTAGATATCATACCTCTTGTGTTGATACCACTGATACAACACATCACTGCAGCCACTTGAAACTTGAGTGGTCCATTGATCCACTTGAGCTAGCTGCTATCAATTATCTAATTGAGCTAATGCCACTCCTTATACCACTTAAAACTTATGCATAATGTAATTATAGTCAGGGAGGTACTGACTTTTCCTCTTCTCCAGCAGCAGCATTTCCTTTTCAACAGCAGTAGTGACTTCACATCAGTAGCCATCGAATAGGGTTTATTTTCCCCTCAGTCTGTGCATTATCCAGGAAGCTGAACTTGTTCCTGCAACTGCTGGATTTTCTTCCCCTCAACAGGAGCATCTTGGCTTGCTCGCCCTCAATAAGAGCATCTGTAGTCATTCTCTTTATTAGACACTTGAGTCTATCAAAGTCTTGATACCATTTGAAGGACTTGAAAGTCTTGATACCAAGTAAAATACTTATTTACTGGCAAGAAAAGTGAGTTCTACAACAAATGAAAATTAGGAGCAACTGAAGCTATACCAAGTTCAACATACCTAACTAAAACTTGAAGGTATTAAACTTGACTTCATTTAGTGGCTTAGTAAAGATGTCTGTCACATGCTTGTCTGTGGGGACAAACTTAAGACACATGTCCTCCTTTTCCAGATGCTCCATAGTAGAATGATACCTAATCTTGTTGGGTCCATTGATCCCAATGTCATGGATTTGAAGAAGGCCTAGCAAACCATGTATACACATGTGTTAATCGAACTTATGATCATGTTTAGTGATTGCAGTATATCCTAATAACAATAATGGGGCAGATTGCCAAAGTGGCTAAGTTAGGTAAACACTTAATTAAGATGTGGATAGACAGAAATCTATCTATGTCCACAAGCATTAAGTGAAGGTGACTCTCTAAACTCCAGATGACTTATAGAGTTGAGTGGAGCCTATACTGTCAAAGACTAACTAGTGGTAGGCTTATAAAGTGGCTAAGTCCATAGGCATTGAGTGAAGTCTACTCACTCAATGCCATACAGCAAAAAGCTGTGAGACAGGCTAAGCCAAAGAAGATAGACTTAAAATTCGTCTAAGTCCACAAGCATTAAGTGAGAATATCTCACTCAATACCATGTGACAGAAGGTTGTGAGACAAGCTCAGTCAATCAAAGTCACAGAAAATCTAGGCTGATATTTAACCAAGTCCATAGGTGTTGAGTGAGGCAAGCTCACTCAACGTCATCTGATAAAGCGTTGACTATATCTCATTCAATTAGTACCAGTGTTTTTTAGACACAGAAATTTGGCTAAGTCCAAATGCATTGAGTGGAGCTTACTCTCTCAATGCCAAAGTGGAGAAAAATCTAGCTAAGGCAGAAAACGTTGAGTGAAGCATGCTCACTAAATGCTCTCAACGCCATGATTAAGAAAATCTAGCTAAAGGCAAAAGGCATTGAGTGAGGCGTGTTCACTCAACACTTTCAACGCCTAAATTACAGATAACATAGCTAAGGCATAAGGCGTTTAGTGAGGCATAGTCACTCAACTCTCTCAACGCCATGCCTGTAGAAAAGGCTAAAGAATAAGCTAAGACAAAAAGCGTTGAGTGAGGCTTGCTCACTTAACGCTGTCAACGCCTAGATAGACAGAATTCTGTCTATGTTTTTTGGCATTGAGTAAAGCTCACTCACTCAATGCCTATGCTAATGTTGCTTTATTTTGGCTAAAAGTCCACAGTTGGTGACGTCAGAAAGTCAATAAGTCAACATTATTCAAATTAATAGTGGGAAAGCTGCAGTACAAGAAAAAAGGCGCCACTGAGCTACTGTACGATAATTTGCGTTAAATCAAGGTTATAACTGACATTAAATGTGTGGGGCCTGCTATTCAAAGAGCCGTTCGGACATAATTGATAAAAGAAAAAGCTTTTACAGAGGAAGAAAGCTTTTCGAGGAGTTGTTGGTGTGGTTCTTCTTCATCTCCATTGTTGCTGTGACTAAAGAACAGGAAGATCAAGATAATAAGTATAAAGGCTTAACAAGTTAGTTGTTTGTCTTCATCATCGACTACAGAAAGATCAGAGAAAATCTATGAAGGAAAGAAAGCAGGATAGTTGGTGCCATTTTCTATTTGCACCAGTAAGTTCTTCACAGATTCAGTTGTACAACTCTGAAGAATATCTACTGGAGGGTGTTAAGAGGAAGTTTTGGCTGAATCTCTTCAGCCCAGGAAAGGAAGAAGAAGCAGAGCTATTTTTTACAAGTTACTTCCAGCACAAGTCAAAGTAAGATCTGTATCCTTGTTGCTATAAAGAAGTTGAGCTGAGAATCTTTCAGCTCAGGTAGCAGCAAGTTTTTCTGCAGTCACTTCACAGTTCCTGCTCGAAAAATCTCTAGAGCTGTGAAGAAGAAGATAGGACTGAGTATATCTCAGTTCACGTAAAGGTAGACTCAGGAAATACATACCTGGAGTCAAAGGTTGGCTGAGTATATCTCAGTCAAGGTAGATTGGCATAGAGAAATTTCTTTTGTGTTCAATCAAGACTCACCAACCCACTTCCATTATGTAGGATCCTCTTGGATCTGAGTGGTAGGAGAAAATTTGCTTTGAGGTTGGATCCCTAGTGGATCTGAGGTAGGGATGCCCTCCCAGCCTGAGTGTAGGTCCTTTGTCCTGAGGTAGGTGATCAACTGATCACTGAGTTGTAGGCCCTTATGGTTGAGTTGTGAGTCTTGGAGGAGACTGAGAGATCCTGAGGGATCTGAGGTGCAAGATCTTTGGAGCATAGTTTTGGAGAAATTCCTAGTCCAACAAGATAGTTGGATAGGTGGGAGGGAAAGTGGATGTACCCTTATTAAGGGAACCATTATAAATATGTGTGTGCATTTCTGTGTTATTGTTTTTTGTGCAGGTTGCATGTCTTGAAAGAAGAACTTAATCAACTAATAAGGCTTCTAAATGCAAAGAAAATAAAAGATAGTTATTAAGGACCAAAAAACCAATTCACCCCCCTCTAGGTAATTTAGCTATCCTTGAAAACAAAGACTTTCAAATCTCTATGTGCATCATCTTACTGTATGAGACAGGATTCCTAACAATAGAGATTGCACTAGTAAACTCACAGAACATGGGAGTTTTACTTATCTTGATGTTGTATTCCTGGAGCTGATGTTGTATCCATAGTAACTGTGCACATTTGCTCCCTGCAGGTATGTATTTTGACTCAGTAGTGGATATAGACTCTTGTTACTCCATGAAGTCAGCCTTCTCCCTTAAAATTGACAAGTTTCATCCCTGCTTTTCCTATCTTCCATGCATCAGCTGTAGTTAGGTAGGTTATGACATTCTTATCTTTAATAACAGATTTGCTTCTAGCTCTAGCAATCTAATCAGCAGCAATATAAGAGGGTTCCGCCCACTGAGCACTATCTTGATCATCACATTGATCTACCCTCTGATCACCATATTGGGCATCATACAGTCCATCTTGAATAGAGTCAGTCATGTTTTCAGCTGTATGTTGTTCAAGCCACAATGAACCTCTGATTTCACTGGTAACTTAAACAGTATTCTCCTCTACTTGAGCAGGGAGTTCTGTTGGAATCTCCCCCTCAATATCTGTATTTCTAATTGGAAGTTGCTGACTTGTATCAACTATAGCTAGAGCAATCCAGCTATTCTTGAACAGATTGAACTTGCTTTCCCATGGTAGGTGCAACCATCTGGGTAGTATCCCCCTCAACCTCATCAATGTCCATAGAGTCATGCTGATCTTCAGCAGTATTGCTGGTCTATTTATCTCTCCATCATTGTACCTTTTGACCACCTATCATAATCACTTAGACAACTTGTCTGAACTTGTTCCAAGGAATATCCTACACATGATGAACTTGAACAAATAAAATACAATTATACTATTAGTATTGATTGTGATGCCTCTTCAAATCTAGGGAACATTGATGGCAATATTACAACAATGATCCATAACGGCCGGCAGTTTCCTGGATGCACCTCATCCATGGATGAGTTTGCGAATGATTTCTTAAGGAAGGATATTCCATCATCGACAAGGCTAGATCTTCGGAGGCAGTTTTTGTACTTGGTGCAGGGAGACAAAACCGTGGATGAGTATGTGCAAAAATTTACTCGTTTAGGTCGTTATGTGGGAACGACCATGGCTGATGATGATGAGAAGGACAACCACTTTTATCTTGGTTTGAGAGAGAATCTGAGACAACCCCTGATAGCTTTCAAGAATACGGGCTTCAATGAGTTAGTTGAGGCTGCTAGGACGTTGGAAAGTGATATGGAGCAAACCTAATGCCGTAAGGGTCATAGAGTGAAGCAGGAAGAAGGAAAACCTTCTCAGTCGCAGAAGAAGTCAGAAGGGAATAAGTGGATGATGAAACCCCCTCCCATAAGGTCAAGAGAGAAGAATAGTACGACGTTGGGGGATATTGTTTCAAGGGACCACCAACGTGCTACACGTGTGGAAAACTAGGTCACATAGCTCGATATTGTACTGGGGGTGGTGCTGAAACAGAGCCAAGGCAAGAGCAGTCAGTGCATTCCGATCCTAGTATCACAGAGAAAGGGAAAATGGCGGAGTCGAGTTCTTCCCGTTTCCAACCCGAGCAGCCAAGGGCCTATAACCTTGGGCAGTAGGAAGCAATTTGACAGCCTAATATGGTGACAGGTATGTAAAAATTTAAGTCGTTTATTAGTTTAAAAACTTTCGCAACCTTTTTTTGTGTGTTGCAAGTATACTATGCTTCGTGCTAGTTTTCAGTTATCCCGCTAGGGTGTTGTTCGAAACGGGAGCGTCACACTCCTTTCTTGCGGAAAACTTTATCTGAAAATTTGGGGTCGAGCCCCTTTTGGTGGGCGCAGAGCTTAGGGTTGGCATACCTAATGTGTCTTGAATGACTACTGGGACAAATCGGTGCATTGGTTGAAATCTAGACGGAGTTGACTTCGTATTGGTACTAGCAGTCCTACCGTTAGCCGAGTTTGATGTGATCTTGTGAATGGACTGACTGGCAGAGCAGCGGGACCGTATTAACTGCCTATCAAAGGTGGTGAAACTGAGAAGCGAAGGAAAGAAAGAATTCAAGTTTACTGGCCTTAGTGGGGTGGCCTGCTCACTGATTTCCAGTGGCGGAACTAGGATTTTTGAGTTACTCGGACACTAATTAAAAATTAATTAAATTTTTTTTTAAAATCATTTAAATGACAAAAATTGATAAATGTTCAGTACATATACTAATTCTTCACAAGTAGAATAATGCATAGTGATAGTAGGCTATTAGTATTGCATTGCAAAATGATTTAAAGATGCAATAATTAAGTGTCAAAAAACTTGCAATTCAACAAAGTATTTTTCGCGTACATATCTTCTGAAAACGTTGAATAATTTCTTCATTTGTAACATTTTCTATGATATGTTTTCAATATATGTAATAAGGCAGTCATTCATTCATTCATCTTTCATTCAATTTCTCAGACGACTCTAAATGATTTTCTTATAAGTTATTTAAAAGACCACTGATAGTTCCTCTTTGATTTCCATCTACCTTCTCACGTGCAATAATTTTAAGAAAATTGGCAATAGAAGAACGAAAACATGAAATACGACAAATAAAATGTGCAGAAAATTGTCTTTAAAGGGAAACATCAAGAATTACCTACACAATAGATCTGTCTTTAAAATATTATGATCCCTTCAATAGTTTAATGCCTTAATTTCACAACTAAAATGTGACAAAAACAGCTCCTAGTTCCGCAACATGTTTCTCTGAAAATCAAAATAAAAGCTCAATTACTAGGAGAAAACAAGATTTAAGTAAATCCACTCTTAAATCGATGCAATCTGGAGACTGGAAAAGAAATCAAGGCATACAATATTACAAATCAACAAACAAATGAGAGTTGACTAAGCATGACTGGCAAATAAGCTGGCTGAAAAAAACAACAGAAATTCATATCAAATCAACAAACAAATGGAACATGAGTGAAAAAATCAACACGAAACTTAAAATGGCTGGCAAATAAAATGTGCAGAAATTCTGATCTGCAGGAAAGTGACTATTTGGGTGGGCTGAAATCTTAAGATACCTAAACAAATCAACAAATAAATGGGAGAAGGAAAGTAAGAAACTCTGGCAGAGTGGGAGGGTCTGGCGGTCTGCCTTGATGTAGAGGTCCGACAATGTAGTGATGGCGAAGAAGGCTTTCGGTGGCCGGGCAGAGGCCGCAAAGGCAGTCAGAATTGCCCCAATCAGCTCTGGAATAAACAGAGGTCGCAAAGGCTGCATTGGCGAGCAGAACCAGTATAGGACGCGTCGCTGGACTCAGACAGTCAGTCGGGATTACTGGAGGTAGGGGAGGCTCTGATGAGGGTAGTGGAGCAACTCAGCGATCGGAGGAGATCACAGAGTAGGCCAGGGAGAGGGTGAGAAGGCGAAATCCTAGAGGGCAAGAGGCGACTGCGAGGCAATCCCTATTTTTGTGAGAGGGAATTTAGGTTTTAGGAAACGAGAATGGCGTGCCTATTTCAAGATTTAGGTGGAACAGTGGAAAGGCGGAACGGCTCCGGAGACAGAAATAACGCATAACGCAAAACTACGGTGCCCTTAACAACTCCCATTTTGTATTGAAGTACTGAGATATTATACATCAATAATTATAAATGATTTTAAATAGGTCTAGCTACTATTTTTTTTGCCAAAATTGAACCCGGGCACGTGCCCGGGTGTACATAAATAATATCTAAGTATAGAGATATTATCATAAATGCAATTGGTGCGGGCAGTTAATCAGGGAGAAGTAGCATTCGTAGATTTATTATAAGTGCACCTTTCCAAGTTATCAATTAGAGAAGTTCCGGTTGTGGCAGATTTCGGGGATGTGTTTCCCGAGGAGCTTCAAAGAGCACCTCCTCGGTGGGAGATCGATTTCTCGATTAAGTTAGTGACAGGAGCTAGGCTGTTATCACGTCCTCCTTTTAGGATTGCACTGATGGAGTTGGCCGAGCTCAAGGTAAAACTGCAAGAGCTATTGGAGCAGGGGTACATTTGGCTGAACTTTTCGTCATGGAGCGCGCCGGTGTTGTTTGTAAATAAGAAAGATGGATGTATGATGTTGTGCATAGAAAACCGTGAGCTGAATAAATTGACCGTCAAGAATAAGTATCTGATTCCACAGATAAATGACCTGTTCGACCAGCTGGTGGGTCGGTGGTATACTCCAAGTTGGACTTGAAGTAAGGGTATTACCAGCTGCGGATTCGAGATGAGGACGTACCCAAGACAGTGTTTGGTACGAGGTATGGCCACTTCGAGTTCTCGGTAATTTCATTTGGGTTGACGAATGCACCATCGGTATTCATGGATTTGATGAATCGAGTGTTTCGGGAGTACTTAAACTCGTTTGTGGTGGACTTCACCGATGATATTATGGTATACTCCAAATCGGAGACGGAGCATGAGACTCACATGAGAGTAGTCATGCAGGTTTTGAGAGAGAACCAACTTTATGCAAAGTTATTGAAGTGCGAGTTCTGGTAAGTGAGAGTGAAATTTTTTTGCCATGTGATTTGTGGTGATGGTGTGGCGGTGGATTCGGCAAAAGTTGAGTCCATCAGAGATTTGCAAGTTCTTAGAACTGTGGCGGAAGTCAGGAGTTTTTTTGGACTAGCCGTGTATTATAGAAGGTTTGTGGACAACTTTCGTGGATAACTCTGCCCCTCACTTCGCTGACTCGTAAGGACCAGAAGTTCGTGTGAACTCAGGAGTGCAACTGAGCGTTTGACACCTTGAAGGAAAGATTGATGTCGGCTCTAATTCTATCCTTCCTAAAGAGACAGAAATATTTCAGATTTTCAGCGACCCGTCAGTTGCGGTATGGGTTACATGATAGTACAACATTACAATGTGAAAGACTTTGGGTCTAGACAGTTGAAACCTCATGAAAGGAATTACCCTGTTCACGACTTGAAGCTGGCGGCAGTAATTTTTACATTAAAGTTGTGGTGACACAATGTGTATGATGTAAAGATGGAGTTCTTCCCGGACCATAAAAGCCTGAAGTACCTTTTGGATCAAAAGGACTTGAACATGCGACATCGCAGGTGGATCGAGTTTGTTGGGGACTACGATGTAGCGATTCAGTATACGCCAGACAATTCCAACGTGGTGGCCAATGCCTTGAGTAGAAAATAATATGGACAAGGGAATTGGATTGAAGCTCATGATGAGCAGTTGGTGCGGGGCTTTGAGTCCCTTGGCATTGATTGTGTAGCAAGAGGCGACTCTAGCATCGCTCGATTGATCTGGATAGAGTTACAGAGTGACTTATTCGTTCGTATCTAGGAAGCAACCAGTGTGGTTACAGAGTTCCAGTCATCGGTGGCGGAAGCTCAAAATTGCGAGGGCAGTCCCTTGGAGATGGTTGATGGGATCTTAAATTGGAATAGAAGGGTATGTGTAACAATTTGACATGCTCAGTGAGGAGTTGATGTTTAAGGCCCACTTTAAAAAGTATTCCATTCAACCGGGCAGTACGGAGATGTTCTTGGATACGAGGAAATCCTTTTGATGGCCTGTGATGAAGCGAGATGTAGCTTTGTATGTAAGCCGGTGCCAGACTTGTGACTTAGTAAAGGCTGAGTGTTAGAGGTCGGGCGGGTTGCTAAAACCCCTTCCTATCCCTGAGTGGAAATTTGACGACATCTTCATAGATTTTGTGCATGGTTTACCTCGGTCACAGTAGGGTAGTGATGCGATTTTGGTGGTTGTGGATCGTTTGACCAAAGTGACTCACTTCATTCCGAATCGAAAGGAGGACAGTGTGGAGAAGTTGGTGGAATTTTATGTTTGTAATATTGTGCAGTTTCACGGGGTTCCAAAGAATATTGTTAATGATTGTGATGGACGGTTTATGTCTAAGGACTGAAGCCTAGTACAGAAGAGTCTGGGTACAAAGCTCAAGTTTAGTAGGGCGTTCCATCATCAAATTGATGGTCAAACGGAGAGGATGAATCATACAATGGAGGATATGCTGAGAATGTGTACCCTTGATTTTGGGAGGAAATGGGAAGACCACTTTTTCATGGTGATGTTTGCCTATAATAATAGTTTCCAGGCGAGCATCAAGATGGCACCATATGAGACTTTGTATGGAAGGCGGCGTTGAACACTGATGTCTTGGATAGTGGAGGGGGACACCAAGATTTGTAGAAAAGAGGTTGTGGCTGATGCTTGTGAGTTGGTGCGGACTATTCAGGAGTGCATGAGAGTTGCTCAGGATCGGCAGGTGAAGTATTTCAATGCACGTCATAGGAACATGGAGTTCATGTTAAACGACTAGGTCTATTTAAAGATCAAGCTGTTCAAAGGCATTTCGCAGATTCGACGACTCAAGAAGTTTAGCCTGAGATTTATAGGGCCGTTTGAAGTTACAGAATGCTTTAGAGAAGCATCCTACAGGTTGGCGTTATCTACAGAGCTAAGTGGATTGCACGACGTTTTCCATGTATCAGTTTTAAGAAAAACCTTGGTGGAGGCTTGTCTTGTGGTCGAGTAAGTGGCAGTGCCGATAGAAGAGGACTTGAGGAAGAGAGTCTAAATTGTTGGCATTGAGGATTCCGATTTTTGGTAGTTACGGAATAAAGAGGTGAAGCTCGTGAAAGTGCAATGGGATAACTGTGGGCGAGATGAATTCTCCTAGGAGCACGAGGAAGCAATGCAGGAAGACTTTCCGAATCTTTTTGCGTCAGGTATGCTTGTTGTTTGAGTGTATGTTAAATTTCGAGGATGAATTTGTTTTAAGTGGGAGTTGTAACACCCCTGTTTTTCCCCTCATGAGGCTCTGGGAGCTACCGCATGGTGGTAGGTAGCTACCGCCCGGAGGTAGACCCTTTTTGTCAAGACGAAGCGTTGAGACGTATCGTCGAGACGAAAGCATTGAGAGGCTACCGCGTGTCGGTATTTCTACCGCGTGTCGGTATTTCTACCGCTAGCTATGGTGGGGAGTACTAAAGTGGCTATCCTGTCTGTGAGCTACAACGACGCGGTAGGTTGCTACTGCTTGGTAGTAGCAGGTGGAAGAAGTTTTGTAATTGCTAATTTTTGGCCATTCGATCTTCTTAGGATTCGATTCTATGACCTAGGATCCTCTATTCTTGAGCCTTAAGTAGGGATGAGGGGTCCATCTTCCCCATTTTGCTCATCTTTTAGGGTTTTGAGAGAGAATTTGGAGGAGGGAGAAGAAGAGCATCTTTCGCCATTGATGAAGCTTCGGAGCTTCATTCGTCGATCTGAGGCTGGATTCGCGAAGAGAGATTGTAGGCGCAAACTTTCATCCATGAATATCAAGATCTCCATGGCTAGGAAGAGGAGTCGTAAGGTAACGAAATTTCTCCTCAATGTTTTCTTAGGATGCGTGCATGACATTTGTTGGGTTTTTGCTTTTTTTAAGCATTTAGGTATTGAATCTCTTAAATGAGAGGGATTCGATTTGCCATAGTTCAAGAAGAGTAATCGGGTCGATTGAGTCCGTCTCTGGCATGTTGTTACACTAGAAATTCGCTCTGTTAGTGGATTAGGCATTGTGGGTGAAGCCATAATCATGACCGGTGTCCGATGCGGTGATATTGCTTGACAAGCACTGGGGATTTTGCTAGAAATCTGATTGCGGCAAAGACACCGTTTGCAATGCCCTCTGTTTCTTGTGAGAACGAATGGTTATTTAGGGCGAAAATGTTGTTGTTAAATGGTATGTGAAGGCTTGACTTTGTCTCTATGGTCGGATGGCTAGCCCATTTCGTTGCAAGTCATGTGTGGAGAGTGTTCTGATAAGACAAGTCCCCTTCTGTGAAACAGACGAGAACGCAAAGTGTTCGGACAAGCCCGAGCAATGAAGCCCACGAGCAGGTAGGGTCAAGCAAGTGTTCTTAGCATCGGTTTGTTTGTGTGATAGAACTAACGTGTGAGTCAGTGCTTGCAGGCAAGCCCGGGTTTTTAGACCAATGAGTGTGTGGGGCCTAGGAAAGTTCTATGTTGCAGCTTGAATGCCGTTAGGGGAAATTTGAAGTACCTGTATGGATAATTGTGAAATGTTATGCGTGATGTGTTAGATTCAATCGCGCTATAGGGTTCCTTGGGTGAAACCTAGGTTTGCATATATGCTGCATTGTAGGCCCCTGTTATTTAAATATTCAACTTAAAAATGTGCTTGATGTGCGAGACATCCAAACCCGTTGATTCATTTTTATTCATGTTTATTTTTGTTTAATGGCATATGCATACGAAATGCTGACCTGCAGGGTGATGGAGTTCCCTAAGGTCCACTAGGGATGGCCTGGAGGAGATGTGCTGGTTACACAGTTGAGGTCAGCCTTTGTTAACCCACGTTACAACAGAACTTTTACAAGGCATGGATTGCACGCTGGAGCAAGATCGGGTGCCAAAAAGTCCTAAACCTCATGAACTTTTTTCTCTTCTTTTAGTTTATGAACTATTGGATGTGTTGTTTCGTGAACTATAATCCGGCTTACACGTCGAGGTAGCCTAGGAGTGCGAAGACACGTTGCAATGTTGATTGTTATATCGGTTTTTGACATTTGAATGTTGTAAGGCCTTAAGGCTGTGTTGTACTCCTATGGTTGTGGATAACTTCAAGGTTGGTAGTGTGTTTCCACTATCTTGTTGTCTGTGTTTTGAGATGCGTAGTTTTTTATATTACTTTATAATGCTCAAGTTGTGACGTCTATATGTTCTGGGGTCCCGACAGGACCCATATTATATGGTCATTACATGGGAGGTATTACATTGTTTGAGCAGTCAAATAATCTATTAAGTAATGTCGGCCTGCTACAATTTTTCTCACTCCCAAATCTTACTCAGAATATCCATTTATTGTAGTATTTTAATAGAAGTGAAATTAACCGTCAACACACTATTTATTACAGTATTTTAAGAGATGTGAAATAACGTTCGACTGTTTGATTGTTTACATCACGACGGCTAATGTGGAAATTGTTGAGTATATATTAATGCCTACACACCTAGGAAACCATTGGGCATTACTTGTTGGCAGTCCGCGGGAGTCAAAATGGTATTTCTACGATTCGTTTAGAACTCCTACACATAGAGAACTTCTACCATCATCGATATGCTATCTTATTATTGCATTTTTTCCATGAAACATAAGTTTTTAATGTATGTTTTACTTAAGTAGATTTCTAGTCTATATGAGAATATTAGGGATGCTTTGCCGGTTGCTATGACGGGATGAAATATAGAGCTTGTTGATTCAGCTCCAAAGCAACTGAAATGTCACGATTGTGGAGTGTTTGTTATCAAGTATATGGAGGTGATGTCTAGTGCAAACAAGACAAATTGGGAGAAGTGTTAGTATTGGAAACGTATGATTCCCAAATTTAGGGCCAAGTTGGCGGACGAAATGGTATGAACTTTCTATGATGGGTCCAGCAAGGAGCTTGTCCAGCATGAAATTTTTCCAGCAAAGGGGGTTATCCGGGATGAAGATTCGTGCAGCAAGGGGCGTGTCTAACAGGAACTAACCTCCATCAAAGAGTTTGTCCATCATGCTTTCATATGAACTTCTATGAAGTTGTATATTTTGCATTGGATGTTATAATATAATAACTCTACAAGGTTCCTAATATATTAACTCTACAGGATTCCTAGTTGGTTTTTTTTCGTCGGTGTTTTTTTTATTGAATGATGATACTTAGAAGTTTGAATTTCATTATCTATTGTTGAGTTATCTGCATTTGGATGACACAATTAAGTTGAAAGATAGATTTATTTTTTCCACAATAAAGGAGCACTAGGAGCACCTACTTTTTTGGAGCACCCACTATCTAGGTATCACTTTTTGTTGGTGCTTGCAACATGTCAAGCCTTTATGTCAGTTTTTGAAAAATTGTGGAAATAATAAAATAATATATTTATATCAAATTGCTTGAAATGCTTGCACATTGGCATGCGCCGAGTGTTTGCTCTGGGACACTACTATATGTTTGATCATATAAGAAAAAATTAAAAATGTCAATATAGTAGTACATCTGGGACACTACTAAAATGATTGGGCAACGACATTGATAACTCATTGCTTACTTCAATATATGTTTGATCTGCCATTGCGCTTGAAGGCCCTTCGAAGGTGCAGCTTCCAATGAAGTTAAAATCCTCTGGATCTTGTTTAATCTTTCCATGTGCCTTTGCTTTCTCCGTAGGCATCACTTTTTGATCTGGGTAAAGTAATTTGAGATTAAACTCTGATTAGGAAAACATGTAAATATAAAGAATATAACAATAATTCAATTTAAGGAAAAACACTTACTATGCTTTTTTTGGTTTTTCAAAATGACTTTTGAGCCGTGCATTCGATACACCTTTTAGGCACACCGCCACTGGATCTCTAAGCTCAATGTTTTCGATATTATACCCGCGATATCCATTTTTAAACTCTCGTCATTTACTAATATTTCATTTGTTCTCCGTCCAAGTTTAGTCATGACATTAAGAACATGTTCCTTCACAAGTTGACCATTTTCAATGCATCTAGCTAGGTCATCGGTGAATCAGAGAAGGTGATGTCATAATACTAAGTTGGGCTGTGAGTCATTCAAGCATATATTCTTGGCTAAGTTCAACCCTTGCTTGGCCATAAGGGTGAATCTTCTCAAAATGTACTGACTATGAATTTACTTCACATTCTTCAATTTATATACATGGAGAATGTGCTTACAAAGAATTTCCCTTGTTTCACCCTGCATGAGCAATCATCAGTGAATGTATGGACATTAACACTAACAACCTATTACTTAGCAATCTCTCCCCCATCATAATTCTTTGTTACATAAAGAATATGGTCTTCATCATGTCAAACTTCATTTATAAGGTTTACATTTAATGCCCCATCCGTATAGGCTTGTTCAAAGATATGATATATTTTTTAGTATATACTTTGGATGCTTGTTTTAACAAGAGAATTTCTGGCCTTAATGGTAATTTTACATTTTATGCACCTGAAATACTCTTCATCTTCATATCGCCTTCGTGATGAAATCAACTTGTTGACAATATTGGAACACTCTACTAAAGAGATAGTGGCTTTGGAACATCCGTATAGTCCATTGTTTGTGGATTCACTTCTCTGGGTTGATAAAATGTCGAGATTGATAATGTCTTTATTATAAGCAGTAGACCACTTACGTCTGATCCTGTCCAAGTCACATAACTACATATTCTCATCAAAATTTCCCCGAGAAATCATTGCACTCCATTGAACATCAAACTCATACTCAGTGTCACATTTGCTCATGTTGTGGTAAAAAAACCTCTAATAGAATGATCTTGGTTGAAGACCGGTACCTTAGATGGTGTTTTTTTATATATGTCATTGGCACAAATAGTGCCGACTATTTCTAAAAACTCTGGAGATAGCGACCGTCATCGCTTGATCCTTTTTAGTAAATATAGTGTTAGGTTGCTTTCCACCTACGAATCTACAAAATTTTCAAATAACCAACAAAATGCATCAATAGTTTCCTTAGACAAGAAGGCACCTCCAACAAACATATTTTTCTAGTGATGATTCACCGCAATAAATAGAGCACATGCTAAATATATTAGTTTAGTCGATAAGTGGTATCAAATGTAATTACATCACCAAAAAAATCTTAGTCTACTTTACTATTATCATCCATCCAGATAAAGCTAGTGAGCATGTCGAACTCATCAGTAAACACATCATAGGAGAACACACTATCATTCATTTGGAAGACCTTGAATATCTTCAGTAAGCTTAATGAGTCACCACTCCATATGAGTGCTTTTTCACGTTGAACATACTTGTAGCATCGCTTTTACAAAATTCAACATTCTCAAAGCCTTCAACTTCCTCAACAAAAAATTGTATGTGTTGAGCGTTCTTATGCCATTACCAATCATATTCTTAAGTCAACTTGAACATTCTATATTTTTCTGCGAGACTTCAGCAATTGAGACTCATTTTGCACAATTAAGGAATGGTTATGCTCCTTTACTAGTTTTGCAACCATCTAATTTTTGCCCTCTGTATCAACGATGAAATGTATGCATGTCAAACATCATGTTCTACTATCTAGTCAATGAATTTTCACCTGAGGTTCAACAAGTTCTTCTTTGGAGCGCTTATAACCAGCTTTGGAACACTTATATTCTCTTGACTTGATGATCTGAGTGTGTATCCAGTATAGTACGTGTGCTTTTCGAATGCTAAACCATTTTTTGTGCGCGTACTCACATTACATATTGTAAGCTTCGTCCTACAAATGAATAACAGGAAATACGACACTGTCACTGCTCTAAAAAATAAGAACAAATCATTTAAAAGAAGAGATTATCATAAAATAAGAACAAATATGATGATTTTGTACAACACAAAATTTGTTTCGGCCGGACAAGCTGAAATAAGTCGTCAGAAAAGATATAATATCAGAAAATCCGGTCGAACTAGAGGTAGCTAAACTCAGTAATAAGAATTAATGAGCAGAGGAATATAGATCCCATTAAAGAAGGAATAGGGAAACAAAATAGAGCAAAAAACACACAACTAGAAAAGAGTGGGCGGCTTGTAGATCAGTCGTGGCGAAAATACCTGAGAGAGTTGAAACTCCTCCATTAGCTTTTCGTCAAGCTGGGCGGTGCAGTTGATAAGTTAATATTTATAGTTATTTTAATATAGTTTTTATTTAATAAATAAATATTTTTTAATTACTTTTATATTAATATTATTATTAATTATTTTTTTCTTATTTCAGGTTTATCTGGGCTGCAAATAGCAATTTGGAGCATGTAGTACTGACCAGGAGAAGAAGCTGAGCAATTTTGTAAAAAACACATTTACACGCCCCAGTAACAGGCGTGACTAACCGGTCATTGGCGTGACCCATCCAGAAGTTCTAGAGTCCATTCCACGTCAATTAAAATTACATGCCCCCATATCACGGGCGTGACCCTTGGGACACGGGCGTGATGCTGGGCGTGATATCCAGCTCAGGCATGCCACTGCTTTAAGAAGCTAGCTTTAGATCTAGGACGTTTCAAGCTTACACGCCCTAGGTTGACGGGCATGACCTAGGGGCGTGACCTCTACCGCAACTGCCAGATTAATTCCCTTCATTTTTGGTAATAGTAAAGACATGCCTTAGGTCACAGGCATGACCTAGGGGCGTGACCCAAAAACAGCAATTTTGGCGATTTTTCTCCCAACATTTTCGGGCTTTCAAGAGGACAGTTCCGCACTTGACATGCATGTAGTGCCCCCGATTTTCTTATGATATTATTTGATTTGGTATCATCATATTTATGACGTCAGGGCATTACTGTTAACGTCATGTTGACAGCGCTGCAGCGTTAGAGCGTCTCGCGTTCGTTAGGCCTGTCTGACCAAATGTTTATGTTTTGTGAAGATTGAATGTTTCCATTATTGAAGAATTGAGTTTTTTTATGGTTTGAACTTATTGTCCAGATTCGTTGCGATCCGAACATTTTTGGAGTCTCGGCGCGATTGTGAAGTTTTGTGATATTTATGCTTATAGTAAACATTTGATGTTAGTGTCTCAAGAATGGTGCGTCGGATTATAGTGTTGTCTTCACTGCAAAATTTGTATAGCCTACATTTTATCCCGGAATAAATAGACAAATCTAAAATTTTGTTAATGCCCTACTCAGTTCTCGAGATGCCCTGACTTATTCTCGGAAAGCCTGCTTTGTACTCGAAATGGCCAGCTCAGTTTCTCGAGAAGCTGGGAGTTGTTACCTAGAAGTTTATATACTTTCTTGAGAAGTATTGATTGTTCCTGGGAAGCCTCGCTTATTTCTCGAGAAATTCCTCCTCTAGTTCTCGAGAAGTCCTGAAGCTCTCGAGAAATCTATATTGATTTCTCGGGAAGTGTTGTCTGGTTCTCGAGAAGCCTTTGTTTGTTCTCAAGAGGTACAAGTTGCTATCGAGAAATCTACGTTGATTGTTCCCGAGAAGTTTTATTCTTTCTCAAGAAATCCTGTCTTGTTGTTCCCGAAAAATTTTTCCTAGTTCCCGAGAAGTCCATGTTGTTCTCGAGGAATATGTCCCAAAGTTCTCGAGAAATCTATTCTCAGCTCTCAAAAAGTCCATATTGATTCTCGAGAAATCCTTACCCTTTCTCGAGAAGTCCTTATCCTCTTACTAAAGAAGTTTTCCACATTTCCCGAGAAGCTTACTTCAGTACTCGAGAAATCCATACATCATCTGGAAAAATCGGTTCAGCCGACCCCGATTCATTTTTTTAAGTGTAATGGTTTTTATGTTATATTTATTATATATATATAAATATATGTATATAAATACACTTCTTCCTCCTTTAGCCGACCGAACTTCTGTCCATTTTCCGAACCAGAGAAGCTTGAGCGAGAGATAGAACGCCCGTTCATAAATCTTCCGGTGGCCGCCGACGGTGCTCCAGTGCTCGAAATCTTCAACCGATTATAGATCTGGAAAGTTCTCAACGAGAGCTACGCTATCATGGTAAAGTTTTCCCCATTTCTTGAGTCTTTCTCGTTAGGGTTTTTGGCCCTAACTTCTAATTCGGCCATCTTTGTTCATGTTTTGACCTCCCCCGCCTTCCTTAGTCCCGATTTGCGCCGAGGTGCGATTTGGAGGTCTTCTCCGGCAAAACCAAGGCAAGTGGTGGTTTTACTCACCTCTTCCCTTCTTTCTCCCGATTTGCTGAAATTTCTAACTTCTTTTTGTCGTTATCATAAATAACTTGCTGATTATATTGCTGTCTTAATCTTTTTTTTTAAATCCACTTGTATTACCATGTTCTTGATTTTTTTAATCTAACCTTGTAAAGTGGTATATGTTTTGATGATGTGGTTGAATCTTGCTCTTTTAACCATCCCTTTACTATTATATAGGACGTGTTAGAGTTTATCAAGGATTGTAAATCCTTCCTAAAGTTTAATCATCCATTTCTTTAATCTAGAAATGTCTAGTAGAATCCGATGTGCCAAGTCTTGAGATTTATATCATGATTTTTTTTGGATGCGGGTGTTAGTGGACGAAACCACCGCCGCTATGTTTGTTCCCTTTACTAGTTCCTAGTGGAACTCTACCAGGTGTTTGGGCGTCTATGGTGAATGGTGGAGTCTATGAGTCTCCCTCGTAGTTAGACAGATATTATATCTATGAGGGTGTGGCCGGATGAGTTACCACCTCGCCCGTGTTTTTTGGTAAAGTTGACCACATGTGGCTAATAGAGTTATGTAAATTCTTCCTTATGATTTAATCATGCTTTCCACCTTTTAGTCTAGGGCATCTGGTGTAGTTTAATGTACGTGTTGATTCACATAAGTGCTATTTTTTCCCTGATTTTGGTACTTTACTTTTGTACTCTACTTCAGTACTTTTGGTCTTGGGCCTGTACCGCTTTTGACCTTTGTTTACTTTTGGTTTACTTTTCTGCCACCACTTGTACCCTCTTGCTGTGGTATTCTATCTTTGGAATGCCCCGGGTTCAGAGCTTTAGCAGGTAGTGGAGCTGGTGTTGGAGTTTCAGTGTAGTAGTTTTTGCTGAGGCTTTACCTCGAGGTTGCGAGGTAGTTTTCTATTTTTTATGTTAGCTCAGACTTGCATACTTTTGAATTCCGTGGGTTCATGTCAGCTTGTTGACGCCCACAGGGTAGTTGATTTTTGATAGTTGTTAGTTGCTAGTTGTTTTCTTTGTGATGAATTGGATTACTTGCTCTCTGAGATGTTTTATGCTAGGAATGCCTATTAGGAATTTTCAAGTATAAAAACTACTATTATTACTTCATGCATTACATGTTTTAAAATCCTAACTCATTATATTTAGCGACCGTAAAAGCTATTTTACTACTATTATAAAGCTAGAGTCTTGCAAACCATGAGTTGTTCCCTGGGGGGCGTTTACACTAATTTGGGATGTTTAATCACATAAATGAAGCATTTTTTCGTAGTGTATAAACTATTTTTATTTTGTGGACTTGATGAGCCACTAAGACGAGGGATACGACTAACTACTTAACTTAAACTTTATTTTCTTTAAATCACTTAAAGATCTCCCTTTTTGTGTCAAGTAGTAGTTTTGACTGAGCGTCCGCAATTATCCCCTACTGATGTGGCATCATGACGCACATTTTCCCTTACTCTGATATGTTATTAAATACGGTGAAAATGTGGGTTGTGATAGTTGGTATCATAGGGAGGTTGGTTTGACAATTTGGTCGAACCAACTAATTTGTTGTAGATTTGATTTCCTTCGTTCATTTCATACACACACCGATGTGTAATCAGTACGTCTTAGCCGAAGCATAGTCACTACATGCATAGCATGATAAGAAATATATGAGGCATATTATGTAGTATGAGATGCATAATATATGTTTGTATATGGATCCACCATAGGAGGCGACATGTGATGGTTATGTAGTATGGGAAGAATAACCACCATCACATGGATGCCCATTAGCACGTTTTCTTTTATCATTGCATGCGATATTATGTAGTATGAGATGCATAACATTACATATGTACACCACTCATAACATGCATTAAGGCCTTTTTAGAATGCATAACACTGCATACATAACATATCATCGCATAAGAAGGCGTGCTAAGTTAAGGTTTACATGATGACACATGTACACACATGATTTTAAATAAGAATAAAGGATTCATGCATTAATATCATAGGCACGTGAGTTAATATGATGAGAGGATATCATCCTAAGTAGGATATAGAATCATTATAAAATCCCAGAGCAAGTTGCAATATAGGCATGTGACTTTTAAGTACGGTCTGAGCTATTTTGTGTAGTCCAAGTTTTAAGATGGGGTTTTAATGAGGTGTTTATGTGTATTTTTAGAAATGCAGCCAAAGCATATTACGACTAGGTCGACTCCCCAATCGGAGAGTGAGTCATCAGGTGCGTAAAACAAGGAGATGATTGAGAGTCTGCGTCAGAGCAACATGGCTCTATCAAGACAATTAGTTGTGATGCAATCGCAGATTCAGTCCTTGTTGTCTACCGCTCCTGTGCAGCAACCCTTAGTACAAGATCCTAATGTGGGTCAAATCGTACCTATTACTCCTACTCCACTAGTGCCACTAGTGACGCTACGACCAAAGATGATTTTTATTTCTCATTTCAAGCTATTGGGACCTCCTACTTACGATGGGAGTGCTGACTTTATGGTTTTCGATGATTGGGTCATCACTATCGAGGAGATGTTCTAATATTCAGGGATTGCAGAAGCCCAAAAGGTGATGATTGCAGCCTACCAGCTAAAAGGACTGGCAAAGAGCTGATGGATTTTGTAAAAGAAGAGTTTGAAGGAAGGATGCTCTTGGGAGTCCTTCAAGAAGATGCTGCTTTTGAAGTTTCTACCCTTGGTCGAGCATGACCGTCTGATGAATAATTTCCTGCATCTGAAACATAGATAGCTAACAGTGAGCAAATATGAGATTGAGTTCAGTAAGTTGAGCAGATTTGCTCCGGATATGGAAGCCTCAGAGGCGGGATAAGTGAAGCGCTTCCAAGAGGACTACAAAGCAATGTCTAATAGTTTGCAAGCGCTCATAGAGCTGAAAGTTATGCTGAGGCGGTGAAAGCCACTCTGAAAGTCAAGACGATTGAAAACGCCAAGAATTGAGGTACCGCGATGAGAAAAGAGAAGAGGAAAAGTGATGAGGACAGAAGCTCTAGGGCATCTGGCCCTTCTTCGAAGAGGAAAAGTGGAGAAATATATAGCTTCTGTGGTTGATCTGGCCACCCTTATGAAAGGTGTTATAAGAGAACTGCCAATCAGAAGCAGCAGCAGGTGCTCGCCATCCAAGGCGCGCCCAAGAGAGACTTGGTGTGCACGTTCTATACTAAGAATGGCATGACGTGAGTCATTGCTGGTCGAAGGAAAAGGCTTGCTTCCATTGCTGGCAGAAAGGGCGCCTGAAGTCTTCATGCCCCCGGGCTAAGTCCCCACTACAGCCGGCCCCGCTTCGAGCTCTACCGCTGCAACCAAACTAAGACAAAGGGAAAGGAAAGCTGAATGTGGTGACCAGGGAGGAAGCCCAGACCTCTACCCAAGTGATATCAGGTTAGATTCTAGTTTAACTTTTACTCTCCATTATTTGCCCTAGTTTTCGTTCGTTTAGTTATGTATGCTACGGTTTTAGGGGAGTTTAAGGTAAAGAATAGTTGGGGGCGCGTTCTTTTCGATTCGGGTGCTATCCATTCCTTTATGGCATGGAGTTTCGTAGATAAACATCGTTTGAGTGTGGATCAATTAGGAGATTCCTTCAACATCATGCTTCCCTCCGGAGATCTGGTGATATCAAATCATGGAGTTCAAGATACCCTATTTGCCTATGTGATTTCCTAGCCTTTGCAGATCTAATGGTGTTGGATCTGTCAGATTTCGACGTGATTTTGGGCATGGACTGGTTGTCTAAGTATGATGCAGTTATCCAGTGCAAGGAAAAGCGACAGGACTTCAAGATGGACAACAATCAACCTATGAGTATCTATGGATTTCAGGACAAGGGTTCCCTCATTATTTCTGCGGTACATGCTTATCGAGCAATAGGGTCTGGTTGCGAGGCATATCTTGTTTCTATTTTTGCTTTAGAAATGGATTTTGTTACACTATGTCTTGAGGATATCTCAGTACTGCGAGAGTTTCCAAA
Organism: Platanthera zijinensis; assembly: GCA_039513925.1. NCBI lineage: Eukaryota > Viridiplantae > Streptophyta > Magnoliopsida > Asparagales > Orchidaceae > Platanthera > Platanthera zijinensis. Next base: position 53,311,650 of record CM077079.1, on the reverse strand, counting down.
TGTCTTTCCTGATAGACTTCTAGGACTTCCTCCTGAGAGAGAGGTGGAGTTTGTGATAGACCTCGAGTCAGGTACTTGCTCTATTGCTAAGGCACCATACCGTATGGCTCCGTGTGAGTTAGAAGGGTTGCGCACTTAGCTTGATGAGTTGCTGCAGTGTGGTTTTATTAGGCCGAGTTCTTCTATGTGGGGTGCCCTTGTTTTGTTCGTAAAGAAGAAAGACGGTTCCATGAGGCTCTGTATAGATTATCATGACTTAAATAAGGTAACCATCAAGAACAGATATCCGTTGCCTCGGATTGATGATCTATTTGATAAGTTGTGGGAATGCGCTGCGTTCTCGAAGGTTGACCTTCGATCAGGCTACCACTAATTGAGGGTCTGTGAGGCTGATCTACCACGGATGGCTTTTCGTTCCCGGCACGGGCATTTTGAGTTCTTGGTGATGTCCTTTTGTTTGAAAAATGCCCCCTGCTTTTATGGACTTAATGAAGTAGAGTGTTCAAGGATTCCTTGAACCATTGTGTGGTCTTGTTCATAGATGATGTCCTCGTGTATTCCCGTAGTGTTGCGGAGCATGCTCAACACTTGCACTTAGTTTTGTCAACCCTGAGGGAGCACAAACTCTATGCCAAGCTGAGTAAGTGCGAATTCTGGTTACCCTAGGTGTCCTTTCTAGGCCATGTTGTGCACAAGGACATTATTTTCGTAGACCCGACCAAGATTTATGTTGTGATGGAATGGAAGAGACCTTCTACACCTAAGGAGATTAAGAGCTTCTTAGGCCTGACTGACTATTACAGAAGATTCGTGGAAGGGTTCTCTGTGTTGTCTACACCTCTAACTAGACTTACACAGAAGGACATTGAGTTCATTTGGAGCGATAAGTGTAAAGAAGCTTTCCAAGAGTTGAAGAAGAAATTGTGTACAACTCCAGATTTAACTTTGCCTACTGAAGGAGTGGAGTGCACTGTGTATGTGGAGGCAACACACACTGGAATTGGTTGTGTTTTGATGTAAGAAGGAAAGGTGATCGCGTACGGAACAAGGCAATTAAGGATTCATGAATGAAACTGTCCTACGCATGATTTACAGTTTGCTGCTATAATTTATGCGCTGAAGTTTTGGAGACATTTATTGTATGGCGTGTTATGCAAGATCTACACAGACTATAAGAGTTTGAAGTACGTCTTCACTCAAAAGGAGCTAAATCTATGCTAGCGTAGGTGGTTAGAGTATGTGGCCGATTATGAAGTAGAGATCCTCTATCACCTGGGAAAGGCTAACGTAGTAGCCGATGCTTTAAGTAGGAAGACCGCCAAAATCTTTAACCTGTCTGTGCAATCCATGGTGGAAGAATTCTTGTTGATGGACATCGAAGTTGGGAGTAGTGTTGTGCCTGCTAGTTTGGAAGCAAAAGAGACCTCTTGGATTTCCCTTACGAGTGTACACCAGAAGGATGACCCTGATTTATTGCATCTCCGGAATAAAAATCAGAAGGGTGAGCTACATGATTTCTCTTTCGATGAGTTAGATACTCTGAAATATCGGGGTAGATGTTGTATCCCCGCTTTTGGTGATATTTGGGCTAAGATTTGCAATGAATCTCATGGTTCCAGTGTTGCCTACCATCCTGGTTCCACCAAAATGTATAAAGATCTACAACAAATTGTTTGGTGGTCGGGAATGAAGAATGATATAGCAAAGTTTGTGTGGAATGTTATACGTGTAAGCGTATTAAGGCTGACCATAGAAGGCCTGGTGGTAAATTAACACCGCCTTTATATTCAACGTTGGAAATGGGAGAGTATTTCGATTGATTTCATCACCGGTTTACCAAAATCTCCCTGTGGGCACGACTTTGTTTGGGTGATAGTTGATAGATTGACAAAGTGTGCTCACTTTGTTCCCTTTAAGATTGGGTATTCCATGAAGAAGATAACAGAGTTATACCTTGTTGAGGTCATCAGATTACATCGAATGCCTGTTAGCATTGTATCAGACCGAGATTCCAGATTTACGTCTCGCTTTTGGAAGAGTTTACAGGAGGGGTTGGGTACCGGTTTTAGGTATTCCACCGCCTATCATCCGCAAACAAATGGTCAGACAGAAAAGGAAAATCAGATCGTCGAAGATATGATAAGGTGTTACAAATTAGATCATGGTGGTGCTTGGGATGAATGCCTCAGACTCATGGAATTTGCTTATGATAATAGTTATCAAGAGAGTCTACAAATGACCCGGTTTTAGGCATTATACGAGAGGCGTTGTGGGACACCTTTGTTTTGGGCTGAGGTCGGTGAGAGACGCTACTAGGTCCAGAAGCCCTTGAAGAGATGAATTGTGTTGTGACTCATATTTGAGAAAAACTCCGCATAGCACAAGAGCATTATGAGAAATATACTAATCGACGAAGGGTTGATCTGGAGTTCGAAGTTGGTGGCATGGTTTTTCTAAAAGTCTCTCCAATGTCAGGTGTTAAATGGTTTGGAAGGAACCACAAGTTAGACCCTCGGCATGTGAGACCTTTTCAAATTCTTGAGAACATCAGAGTGTCAGCATATAGACTTGATTTTCCTACTGCCTTCCCTAGTGTCCATGATGTGTTCCATATGAGCCAGTTGAAGATGTGTGTTCTTAGTGATCGTCAAGTACTTGACTCGGTGCCCCAGATTCAGCCCAACCTTTTGTACATGGAAGAGCCTGTCTGTGTTTTGGAATCTCAAGTTTGAGTGTTGCGTAGAATGACCATTCCCATAGTTAAGGTTCTCTGACGGAATCAAGACATCGAGAGCGTGACATCGAAATTGGGGTCAGCAATGAGAGAATCTCACGCTCATCTCTTCCCTTAGTTTCTGGTATGTCTCCATGCTTTTGGATGTGTTTGATTTTTCTCGTTTTGGTTTGGTTTTGAAATTGTGTTAAGTTTCGGTACGAAACTTCTTTTTAGGGGGAGTGACAGTAACGCCCCCGATTTTCTGATGATACTATTTGATTTGGTATCATCATATTTATGACGTTAGAGCGTTACTTTTAACATCATGTTGACGGTGCTGCACCGTTAATGCGTCTTCACGTCCATTAGGCCTGTTTGACCAAATTTTGGGGTTTTGACGAGATTGAATGTTTCCATGATGGAAGAATTGAGTTTTTTGTGGTTTGGACTTGTTGTCCAGTTTCGTTCCAATCTGAGTGTTTTTGGAGTCTCGGCGCGATTGTGAAGTTTTGTGATATTTATGCTTATAGTAAGCATTTGATGTTAGTGTTTCAAGAATGGTGCGTCTGATTCTAGCATTGTATTCGCTGCTAAATTCATAGAACTGACATTTTATCCCTAAATAAATAGACAAATCTAAAATTCTGTTAATGCACTGCTCAGTTCTCGAGATACCCTGACTTGTTCTCTGAAAGCCTGCTTTGTACTCGAAATGGCCAGCTCGGTTTCTCGAGAAGTCGGGAGTTGTTCTAAAGAAGTTTATATTCTTTCTCGAGAAGTATTGATTGTTCTCGGGAAGCCTCGCTTATTACTCGAGAAATCCCTCCTCTAGTTCTCGAGAAGTCCTGAAGCACTCGAGAAATCTATATTGAATTCTCGGGATGTGTTGCCTGGTTCTCGAGAAGCCTTTGTTTGTTCTCGAGAGGTACAAGTTGCTCTCGAGAAATCTACGTTGACTATTCCCGAGAAGTGTTAATCTTTCTCGAGAATCTTGCTTCTTTCTCGTGAAATCCTGTCTTGTTGTTCCCGAGTAATTTTGCCTAGTTCCGGAGAAGTCCATGTTGTTCTCGAGGAATATGCCCCAATGTTCTCAAGAAATCTATTCTCAGCTCTCGAAAAGTCCATATTGATTCTTGAAAAATCCTTACCCTTTCTCGAGAAGTCCTTATCCTCTTACTCAAGAAGTTTTCCTCATTTCCCGAGAAGCTCTATTCAGTACTCGAGAAATCCATACTTCATCTCGGAAAATCAGTTCAGCCGACCCCGGTTCATTCTTTAAGTGTAATGATTTTTATGTTATATTTATTATATATATATAAATATATGTATATAAATACACATCTTACTCCTTGAGCCAACCGAACTTCTGTCCAGTTCCGAAACCAGAGAAGCGTGAGCGAGAGATAGAACGCTCGTTCGTAAATCTTCCGCTGGCCGCCGACGTTGCTCCAGTTCTCGAAATCTTCAATCGATAGATCTGGAAAGCTCTCAACGAGAGCTACGCCATCGTGGTAAAGTTTTCCCCATTTCTTGAGTCTTCCTCGTTTGGGTTTTTGGCCCTAACATCTATTTCGGACATCTTTGTTCATATTTCAACCTCCCATGTCTTCCTTAGTCTCGACATGCGCCGAGGTGAGATTTGGAGGTCTTCTACTGCAAAACCAAGGCAAGTGGTGGTTTTACTCCCCTCTTCCCTTCTTTCTCCCGATTTGCTGAAATTTCTAACTTCTTTTTGTCGTTATCATTTATAACTTATTGATTATAGTGCTTTCTTAATCCTTTGTTTAAATCCACTTGTATTACCATGTTCTTGATTTTGCTAATCTAACCTTGTAAAGTGGTATATGTTTTGATGATGTGGTTGAATCTTGCTCTTTTAACCGTCCCTTAACTATTATTTAGGATGTGTTAGAGTTTATCTAGGATTATAAATCCTTCCTAAAGGTAGATCAACCCTTTCTTAAATCTAGAAATGTCTAATAGAATCCGATTTGCCAAGTCTTGAGATTTATATCATGGGTTTTTTGGATGCGGGTGTTAGTGGACGAAACCACCGCCACAATGTTTCTTCCCTTTACTAGTACCTTATGGAACTTTACCAGGTGTTTGGGAACCTGCGGTGAATGGTAGAGTGTATGAGTCTCCCATGCAGTTAGACGAATATTATATCTATGAGGGTGTGTCCGGATGAGTGACCACCTCGCCCGTGTTTTTGGGTAAAGTTGACCACATGTGGCTAATAAAGTAATGTTATGTAATGCCCCAAAACTAGGAAATGATCTGATAGCGTCTTAAGGCCAATTTGGGGACTGATAAGGGTCACACGGCCTGACACACGGGCGTGTCCATGGCTGTGTCCTGCTACGAGTTCGATTATTTTCTGTGTGGTCGATGAAATGAATTCGACGATCCATGGAGGTCGGGAACATGGCCTGAGTCACGGGTGTGTTAAGGGCCGTGTCCTGTTCGGGCTATTAGCCGAGCTGTATCGAGTGAGTTACACGGCCTCAGACACGGGCATGTCCCAGGGAGTGTCTGGCACATGACCTGTGAAACGGGCGTGTAACATGGCCGTGTCCTTTTCAGGATGCGACGGTTTCAGCGTCGATTGGAGCACACGGCCTATGACACGGGCGTGTCCATGGTAGACACAGGCATGTCCGAAGCCAAGTCAGTAGCCATGTCCTATTCTGTTTTTCTGGTTTAAGGCGAGTGTGTAACACGGCCTATGATACAGGCGTGTCACAAGCTGTGTTCGGCCCATGAAAGTGGTTTTAAGTGCGAATCGTGGCCGTTCGTTTCCTTCAATTGGGATCCAATGGTCTAGTTTGGTCCTTGTTGAGATAAGGCTGAGAATAGAGGGTGAAACCCAAATTTCCTTTTAAGCTTTCTCTTTCTAAAGTGTTAGAGAGAGGGGAGAGCAAGGAAGAAGGAGAAGGAGAAATCCGGCCGCTAAAGGATTTATAGAGCCCCGATTCTTGATCCGAGTCCATATCTGTGGTGGCGAGGCCGTTACGGTGCTTTTCATCCGTCTAGTTATTCATGGTACCAAAGCAAACTGCAAGGGTAACTAATATCTTCTTGGACATGTGAATTCCTCTTCCTTTTTGCAGAGGAAACTCCCTCCTATGAGTGAGCGGTGAGTGCGAGGTATTCCTTCGAGTGGAAATGAATAGTCCCCGTTGTTTTGCATGTAGAGTACAGAATCAAAGTACGGATATAGGCATGGTGTGTGAAGCCTACCCGAACAAGTTGGTTTAAATCGGTGATGTTTTCATTTTGCTTGTAGTGCCGGAGAAGACTCTGTGCCATTTGCTTTTCGGGTTTTCTACGCGGTAGGTTGCAATAGGGAGTCTTGGGGATTAACTCCAAGGTGTACCCGAAAATCTTGGAAGATGCGATGATCTTCCATTTTGGTGGCCTGGGAGATAGCCTTATACATACCCAGGCTATGTACTATTGTATGATCGATACATTGGGATTTGGTGAAGCTTGTCCCGCGTCGATGGCTAAATGGCCATGGCGAGGTGAGCAATGGGCTGGCAGAACCTTACCAACTCCAAGTGGTTCAGTGAAAGTTGGCTTGGACAGCGAGTCTAGGCTTCGGCTGAAAGGACTTAAATGCTCACGTTGTTTGCTGTCTTGGGGGCGGTGGGGGGCTGTGGAACGAGCGAGGCTCGGACCGAGTTAATCGAGTAAGTGCCCTGAGAGCACGGGGTGTGTGGTCGTCCGTGCCTACACCTGTGGTGAAGTGTGTTATCATACTTTCACGATATTATTTGGCTTTGCTACTAAAATGAAGGGAAGGAGCACCGCCACCCCAAATCCGGTGTTGGGTCGTTATAATTTGGTCAGCTTTAGCTGACCATTGCTTTTGTTTGCCACCGTTGCGGTGGAATGTTGATTGCAGGCGCTGCGGAGACTAGTGTCAAATAGCGGTCTGAAGCCCTTATTACTGAGACGACCCTCGAAGGCAAATGCGAATGTTACTTTTATTCTCATGTGTGGCTGGCCTGCGTGCCGATGTTTGTAAGACACTATTTGTTTAAAGTAAAATCATGTATGGTCATAATGCCATGTACTTTGTGTATTTGTACGCTCATTCCTACTTTGGGGTTTTTAGTGGACATTTATGGTGTGGCTTGGATTCTTTTCTTTGCAATATTTAAAATGCTTCCGCTAGAATGTGCTCTGTGCAGGACGTGTGTTTTTGGGAGGATGACTTCATTTAGTAACCCTTCGCTCTGTCTGTAGTATATGACGTCGGCCCCTGCCGGACCTACTGCTATATGACATATGATGGATATGGGTGTTACAATTTGGTATCAGACTACCGATTTTGGTCATGCTTTTTTGAATTCGTGGGCAAATTCTTTGAAGGGGTGGTGAGCACATATATGTGCGTCATCGTTATAACATAAAAAGAACCCATGAATGTCCACTTAGGAATAAAAGTACATGTGTTTGAGGAACCTGGGTGTTCCAGTAATTGCTTTTGCAATTTTGTTTGGTCACTTAATGTTGTTTTGTACGACTATAAGTGACTAGGAGTAGCGCTGGGCCGTCAAAATGACCGCTTTCTGAGGAAAGTAGTGCACCCAGCGACGTGCCTGAGACCTCTCTTTCCATTGAAACCATAAGAAGGGTAGTTGAAGCGGTGTTCGCTGTGACTAACGCTCAACATGGAAGGAATGTGCGACCCTTTGTCCCTGAGGTGGCTTCAACAATGGGTGGAGTGATGGAGCAAATGGCATTTAGCGGACCTTTGGGTGAGAAATTGAACATGCTTTTACTGCAGGGTAAGCACTCAGTTGATGAATATTTGCAGGCATTTCTTATGATAAGGTGCTACCCAGGGTTTGAATTGGAGAGCGAGCAGTCTATGGTTGATAGATTTTATAACGGCCTGTGCTGCGAGTTACGAGTTCTACTGCTAGGACCAAAATTATTTGGATTCCGAGCCTTGGTGGAGTCGGCTAGATCTTTGGAAGTAGATTTGGAAAAAGTCAACCAGATGTCAGAGTTCAGGGTACCAAGCTCCATATGATTGTTTTAATTATGGTAAATTCGGTAACCATGCCCGAGATTGTTGTGGTGATGGCCAAAAGACAAACAAAACTATGATAGGAGCAGTTATATGACTTATTTCCAGAGAAAGTAGTGGTACTCCGGTGGCAAAGAAGACTGGACCTGGAGCAGCCATTGGGCGAGACCCAAGTTTATGCTATAACTGTGGGAAGCTGGGACATTTTTACCGAGAGTGTTGGATCCGAAGTCCGAAGTCCAAAAAGAAACCTGGATCAACCTACGGGGAGAAGGGCAAGGGATCAGAGGAAACCGCATCACATTATGCCCCAACAAAGCCTAAAGTGCACAACCTTGGCCAGCAAGAGGAAATGAAGCAGACTAGTGTGGTGACGGGTTTGGTTTAATCTGTAGCGATTTAACTTTAAAGACTTGTTACCCTACGCTTGTTAGCCTATGACTGGTTGTGTTTGCCTTTGTTTTGATTTTCGATTATCCGGCGAGAGAACCGTTCAATATGGGAGCTTCGCATTCCTTTTTGTCTGAAGGATTTGTATCGCGCATCGGAGTACCTTCTTCAATAGCCAAGGACAAATTGGATGTGTTTTTGCCTAATGGGTGTTCAATGCACGCGGATAGAGTTTGTTGCGTAAAGATACGAATTGGGAGTCAAGAGTTTGACTTGCAGGTGTCGTTGCTACCACTAGTGGAGTTCGACGTGATATTTGGTATGGACTGGATCTCGGAGTAGCATGCATACGTTGATTGCAACCACAAGGAGGTAAAATTGGGAACAAGTCGAGAGATGACATTTGTGGGCTTGAAAGGGGCGAGCAAGACTTTGATGTCTGCTCTTCAGGTGGTTAAGGCAGTTCGTGCTGGTTTAGAGCTATTTTTCACACTTGTGGAGACCTCGAAGCCTAAGCCTAGTTTGGACAGTATCTCGGTTGTATCCGAGTATCCTGACGTGTTCCCTGACGATCTCCCTGGAGCCCCACCGCAGCGAGAGATTTACTTCACTATTGAGTTAGTGTCAGGTGCAAAACCTGTGTCACGCTCTCCGTATCGGTTAGCGCCTAAGGAGATGGTGGAACTGAAAGTTAAACTTCAAGAGCTGTTGGAAAAGGGTTATGTGCGTCCAAGTTCGCCTCCTTGGAGCGCACCGGTCCTCTTTGTCAAGAAGAAGGACGAAAGCTTGCGACTCTATATCGGTTATCGAGAGCTGAATAAGTTAACATGGAAGAATAAGTATCCGATCCCAAGTATTGATGATCTGTTCGATTAGTTAGTTGGGTCATTGGTATACTTAAAATTGGATCTTAAGTCCGGATATTATCAGTTGAGGATAAGAGAAAGTGACATCCCCAAGACAGCATTCAACACACGGTATGGGCATTATGAGTTCACCGTCATGCCGTTTGGGCTGACAAATACACCATCCGTGTTTATGGATCTTATGAACAGAACATTCAAAGAGTACCTGCACCAGTTCCTGATAGTCTTTTTCGACGATATATTGGTGTCCTCGCAGTGTGAGGAGGATCACTTTAAGCATCGTCATTTGGTGTTGGAGACGCTGAGGAGGAACCAACTGTACGCCAAGTTCTCCAAATAAGAGCTTTGGTTGTCCTCGGTAGCGTTCCTTGGTCACATTGTTAGTGGAGAGGTAATTGCGGTGGATTCGACCAAGATAATTGCTATATGGGAGTGGCCTGTATTGTCTACGGTAGGGGAAGTACGGAGTTTTCTGGGGCTGATCGGCTATTACAGGCGCTTCGTAAAGAACTTCTCGCGGATAGCGTTACCCCTCACGACTTTGACGAGGAAAGAATAGATGTTTGTTTGGACGCTTGTGTGCGCACAAGCTTTCGAAGAACTGAAAAGACGGTTGACCACGACACCTATTCAATGTTCGCCGAGTGGGACCAAAGGATTTGAGATTAACAGTGATGCTTTGGGCAATGGTTTGGGTTGCGTTCTACTGTAGTATTGGAGTGTGATAGCTTATGGATCGCGTCAGCTAAAGGTACACGAGAGGAATTATCCAGACCATAACGTGGAGTTAGTGGCTGTGATATTTGCCCAGAAGTTATGGAGGCATTACCTATACAGTGTGAACGTCAATATCTATATCGATCACAAGAGCCTGAAGTACTTGTTGGACCAAAAGGACCTGAACATGTGGTAGAGGAGGTGGATGGAGTTCTTGGGTGACTACACCTTCAAGATACATTATGTACCTGGGAAAGGCAATGCGATTATTGATGCGTTGAGTTGTAGGGCTCCCTCGCAGGCCAACTGGTTGTCGATAAATGATGAGCTTTCATTTCATGATTTGGAGGCATTTGAGATCTCTTGTATGGATATGCAGACTAGTGTCGAAGCACAGCTGAACTGGACAGAGGTGCAGTATGACCTTGCTGATAGGATTCAGCAAGCTTTGGATGGGGATAACAGCATGAAGCAGTTTATGGATTAGTCAAATTCCCAATTTTATGTTAAGGACGGACTGTTATGGAGATACAGTCGTCTGTGCGTCCCAAGTGTGGATAATATATGGGAGGAATTGATGTACGAGGCTCATCATACCAAGTAATCGATTCACCCAGGGAGCACAAAAATGTATAGTGATATGAAAAAGTTATTCTGGTGGCCAGGACTTAAGAAGGACATAGCACTTTATGTGGCGAAGTATCAAATGTGTGCCTTCTTGAAGGCGGAGTGCCAGAAGCCCGGAGGTTTCTTGAAGTCCTTGCCTATCCCGGAGTGGAAGTTCGACTATATTTCAATGGATTTTGTGCATGGGTTGCCAAGGTCGCGGAAGGGAAACGACGCCATCTGGGTGATCGTAGATAGATTAATGAAGGTGTCACGCTTCATTCAGAATAGGAAGGATGATTCAGTGGATAAACTGGTAAACCTCTATATAGATAACATTGTTCGACTGCACGGTGTACCCCGCAGCATTGTGAGTGACCGACATTGATGTTTCACGTCAAATAACTGGAGGTTGGTGCAAAAAATGTTGGGAACCAAGCTGATTTTCAGCATGACCTTTCATCCGCAGAAGGATGGTCAGATTGAGAGGGTCAACAGGACGATGGAGGATATGCTTCGCTTGTGCGTCTTGGATTTCGGGAAATGGTGGGAAGATCACCTGTACATGGTGGAGTTTGCTTATAACAATAGCTACCAAGCGAGTATTCAAATGGCGCCCTTCGAGTCCCTTTATGGTAGAAAATGTCGCACGTCGTTATCTTGGTTAGAGACGGGTGAGTCGAAGCTGTACAATTGGCAAGAAGTGGAAGGCACCACTTCGTTGGTACATACAATTCGAGAACGACTACTGATCGCTCAGGATAGGCAGGCTAAATACTATAATACCAAGCATCGGAACATTGAGTTCGTTGTTGGCGACTGGGTATATTTGAAGATTAAGCAGTTCAAGGGTGTTTCACGGGTACGATGCTTGAAGAAGCTGTGCCCGAGGTACCTTGGACCGTTTGAGATTCTAGAGCGAATTGGTGAAGCAACTTATCTGCTGAAGCTATCAGTGGAACTGAGTGGTCTACACGACATATTCCACATATCAGAGTTACGGAAGGCGGTGCAAGAGCCTTCGCAAGTGATTGCGGTCGATCAGATAGCAGTTGATAATGGGTTGACCACGAAGGTCAAGCCCATTCGCATTGAGGACTCTGAAGTCAAGCTACTCCATAATAAGGACATCAGGATGGTCAAAGTCCGTTTGGACAACTGCGGTCGTGAGGAGCTTTCGTGGGAGCGAGAGAAGACCATTCTTGAGGAGTATCCTAAGCTCTTCTTCTCAAGTACCGTTTAAGTTTGAGTACTTTCTATTCCATAATTTCGGGACGAAATTCATTTAGGGGGGGGGGGAATTATAATGCCCCAAAACTCAGAAATGATCTGGTAGCAGCTTAAGGACAATCTAGGGCATGATAAGGGTTACACGTCCTGGCACAAGGGCGTGTCCATGGCCGTGTACTGCTACGAGTTCGACGATTTTCCGCATGGTCGATGAAATGCAGTCGACGATCTATAGAGGTCGGGAATACGGCCTGAGACACGGGCGTGTCCAGGGCCGTGTCCTGCTCAGGCTGTTAGCCGGGCTGTGTCGAGTGAGTTACACGGCCTGGGACACGGGCATGTCCCAGGGCATGTTTAGCAAACTAGTGTGTCACATGGTCGTGTCTTATTCGGGATGCGACGGTTTCAGCGTCGATTAGAGCACACGGCCTATGACATGGGCATGTCCATGGTTGACATTTGTGTATCCCAAGCCGTGTCAGAGGCCGTATCCTGTTCTGTGTTTTCTTGTTTTAGGCGAGTGCGGAACACGGCCTATGACACGGTCGTGTCATAAGCCATGTTCGGACCAGGAAAGTGGTTTTAAGTGTGAATCGTGGCCGTTCGTTTCCTTCAATTGGGATCCAATGGTCCAGTTTGGTCCTTGCTAAGATAAGGCCGAGAATAGGGGTGAAACCCTCATTTCCCTTTAAGCTTTCTCTTTCTAAAGTGTTAGAGAGAGTGGAGAGCAAGGAAGAAGTAGAAGGACAAATCCAGCCGCTGGAGGAGCTTTAGAGCCCCGATTCTTGATCCAAGTCCAGATATGTGGAGGCGAGGCCGTTATAGTGCTTTTCATCCGTCTAGTTCTTCATGGCGCCAAAGGGAACTACAAGGGTAACGATTCTCTTCTTGGACATGTGAAGTCCTCTTCTTTTTTTCATTGGAAACTCTCTCCCGCGAGTGAGCAGTGAGTGCGAGGTATTCCTTCGGGTGGACATGAATAGTCCCCGTTGTTTTGCATGTAGAGTCTAGAATCGAAGTACGGATATATGCATGGTGTGTGAAGCCTACCCGGACAAGTTGGTCTTGATCGGTGATGTTTTCATTGTGCTTGTAGTGCCGGAGAAGACTCCGTGCCATTTTTTTTCGGGTTTTCTATGCGGTAGATTGTAACAGGGAGTCTTGGGGTTTAACTCCAAGGTGCACCCGAAAATCTAGGCAGAAGCGAAGTTCTGCCTTTTTGGTGGCCCGGGAGCCAGCCTTGTACATAGCCGGGCTATGTACTATTGTATGATCGATACATTAGGATTTGGTGAAGCTTGTCCCGCGCCGATGGCTAAATTGTCGTGGCGAGGTGAGCAACGGGCTGGTGGAACTTTACCCACTCAACGTGGTTAAGTGAAAGTTAGCTAGGAGAGCGAGTTTTGGCTTCGGCTGAAATGAGTTAAATGCTCATGTTGTTTGCCGTCCTGAGGGCGGTGAGGGACTATGGAACGAGCTGGGCTCAGACCGAGTTCACCGAGTAAGTGCCCTGAAAGCACAGTGTGTGTGGTCGTCCGTGCCTATACCTGTGGTGAAGTGTGATGTTGTACTTTCACGATATTGTTTGGTTGTGCTACTAAAATGCAGGGAAGGAGCACCGCAACCCCAAATCCGGGGTGGGGTTGTTATAACTTGGTCAGCTTTAGCTGATCGTTGCTTTTGTTTGCCACCGTTGCGATGGAATGTATATTGCAGGTGTTGTGGAGCCTTGTGGCAAATAACGGGTTGAAGCCCTTGTTGCTAAGTCGGCCCTCGAAGGACAATGCGAATGTTTACTTTTATTCTCATGTGTGACCGGCCTGCATGCTGATATTTGGAAGACACTATTTGTTTAAAGTAAACACATGTAAGGCCATAAGGCCAAGTACTTTGTGTATTTGTACGCTCATTCCTGCTTTGGGGTTTTTAGTGGACATTCATGATGTGGCTTGGGTTCTTTTCTTTGCAACATTTAAAATGCTTCCACTAGAATGTGCTTTGTGTAGGACGTGTGTTTTTGGGAGGATGGTTTCATTTATAAACCCTTCGATCTATCTGTATTATATGGCGTCGGGCACCGGCCGGACCTACTACTATATGCCATGTGACGGATAGGGGTGTTAAATGTTAATTCTTCCTTGTGATTTAATCATGCTTTCCACCTTTTAGCCTTGAGAATCTGGTGTAGTTTGATGTACGTGATGATTCGCGTAAGTCCTATTTTTTTCTTCTGATTTTGGTACTTTACTTTTGTACTCCTTCAGTACATTTGGTCTTGGGTTGGTACCCCTTTTGACCTTTGTTTACTTTTGGCTTACTTTTCTGCCACCACTTGTACCCACTTGTTGAGGTGTTTTGTGTTTGGAATGCCCCAGGTTCAAAACTTTAGCAGGTAGTGGAGCTGGTGTTGGAGTTTCATTGCTGTAGTTTTGCCCGAGGCTTTACCTCGAGATTGCGAGGTAATTTTCTATTTTTGACGTTAGCTCAGATTTGCATACTTTTGAATTCTGTGGGTTCGTGTCAGTTTGTTGAAGGCCACAGGGTAGTTGATTTTGGATACTTGCTAGCTGTTAGTTATTTTCTTTGTGATGAATTGGATTACTTGCTCTCTGGGATGTTTTATACTAGCAATGCCTGTTAGGTATTTTCAAATATAAAAATTACTATTATTACCTCATTCCTTGCATGTTTTAAAATTCTAAATCATTATATTTAGCGACTGTAAAAGCTATTTTTACTACTATTATAAACCTATAATCTTGCATACCATGAATTGTTCCCTAGGGGACGTTTACACTCATGTAGTATGTTTAATCTCATAAATGAAGCAATTTTCCGCAGCGTATAAACTTTTTTTTTCGTGCACTTGATGAGCCACTAAGCCAAGGGATACAACTAACTACTGAACTTAAATTGGATTTTCTTTAAATTACTTAAAGATCTCCCTTTTTGTGTCAAGTAGGAGTTTTTGCTTGAGCATCCGCAGTTATTCCCTGCTGACGTGGCATCATGACGCACATTTTTTCTTACTCTGATATGTTATTAAATACGGTGAAAATGCGGGTTGTGACAACGCCCCTAGTCACGGGCATGTCCTAGGGGCGTGAATCTCTAGAAAAATTCCTATATATTCAAAACAGTGCCAGAAGTCGAGGGGTCATCTAGGGAGTCAACAAGGAGAAGATTTTTAGGAAGTTCTAGTACTTTAGTTTTCATTTTTTTTGTATTTCTTTATGTATTTTCCATTTCATAGAATAGTTGCTTTGTTTAATTTCTAATTCAAGCACTTTTTTATGCAATCATGTTATTCTTCTCTTTTTTTTATGTACTTCCTTTATCATGTTAAGTAGCTAATTTCATTTGCACTTGATCATGATAATCTTTGAAATTAAATAAACTTCTCTTTGTCAAGCACTATTATTTCCACTTTGATTTATCTTTGATTCATATTTTATGATTTTGATCTTAGATCTGTATCCTAGATTTACCAAGAGGTTGTGGATACGAGTAGATCACTCAAATGTAGGAGTTGCATGTAATCCTCGAGAGATGATGACATACATCTTCCGGATTGGAGTCAAATCCAATAGCGGGGTTCACCGCGTAAAGCAAGCTTAGGGGTTTCGACTGGCCGAGAGGTATTAATCGATCAACCTAAGTTTTGTCGAGAGCGTATTC
Source organism: Platanthera zijinensis (assembly GCA_039513925.1). Classification (NCBI taxonomy): domain Eukaryota; kingdom Viridiplantae; phylum Streptophyta; class Magnoliopsida; order Asparagales; family Orchidaceae; genus Platanthera; species Platanthera zijinensis. The sequence goes on along the minus strand of CM077079.1, from coordinate 53,296,403 downwards.
TCGAGAGAGACGCTTTTAAATTTTGGGAACCTCCGCATTCAAAGTAGGTAATTTAGAAGTTTGCCTTTCATGAAAAACTTATTTTAATTCAAAGGGAGTCTAGATCAAGTGTTACTTTTTATTTCATTTTTCTTCTTTAGTTTAATTAATCTTTAATTTATATTTCAATAAATAATATTAATCTGCGTGAGTAGAAGTAATCCACAGGCCCGGAAGAATTTGACCTTGATATTTTTATATCATATGCTATATTTCGATAGGTACACTTGCCTTAATCGAATATAGATTTGAGAATACAAATTTTATCTATCAGCAGTCCATCGAACCCGTCGGCATGAAGGTGTGTTGTGACCATGGTTCAATCTTCTCCGATGGCGTTTAGCTAGGGCAACTAGTGTTTCTGCCGCAGTTCCCGCTCACAAGGTGGCAAGCAGGAAATTTTTTTTGCATAGGAGGGGAAAAGAGTGGGACCCGGTCCTATTTAACCCCTCATGCCTGAAAAATGAGCCTTGCCAACCCAAAAATTGGGAAAATATAAGCGTAACAAATCATGTGTATATATGTTGCCTAGAGAGGGCAAGCAACATCAGCTATAAAATCTTCACAACTTGTGTATGAAAATATAGGCGTAATAAATTGGAAAAAATATGTCATGCGAATTCAACTAAAGTGGAATATCCAAGTATATATAATTTTATTAAGTTCCTATATATGCCAGCAAATGAATGCTCCGCTTCGCACGGTGGTGCCGATCATGAATTCCGTGGCAATGAACCTTCATTCCCGAATGCCCGACCTTAATTAAGGAATTCCATCCACGCTAGTATTAAAAACTAGTAATATTCTCTTGGTGGTGGTCATATGATGGGGCTGCACCCATTTTATAGGTGAACCGGGCTGCGCATAGCCAAAATGTCCACTCCCCAAAATAACAAAGTGGGGGTTATGGTTCAAACCGCCTCGTACGCGATCATCACATTCAATCCAAGCCATAACCGCGACGCACCAATCGTAACCACCACACGCGGGATCCTAACTCCCGCACATAGGATCCTAACCCCCGCTCGCGGGATCGCCAACAGTCGAAGCGATCCCATGCACCGGCCTCCTCGTGGCCGGCCAGCGGCCTTAACAGCACCGGCCGCCCCCTTTCTCCCTCAGCCTCCCGCCGAGAGGGCGTCTGAGGAGGCATCAGTCCCCAATGGGTCGACCGCACCTTTCTCCTTGGCTGCCCGCCGCGAGGAGACTGAGGAGGCGCTGACCCCAAAGGGCTAGTCGCGCCTTATCTCTCTGGTCGCTTAAGGCGGGCCGACCGGGGAGTGCTGGCCCCAAAGGGGTCGACCACCCTATTCTCCTCGGTCGCCTGCCCAACCTATGTTGGGGCTACAATCCCCTGGCCACCCTATTACCATGTCGAGCGGCTCCTTGGCATCCCGACATATGTTGGGGCTGTAATTCCCTGGCATACAGCCTTGCCCGGCCACCAGCCTCACCTGGCCGCCAGCTGAGCTATCCCTCCCCTCGCCGTCTAGGAGTCCAGACTACTTGATGGGATCGGACCAGTCGAGTGGAAAAACTATCATATTAGTAAAAATGGTGATCCATGTGCACCAATTCGAGTGTTCCTATTTGTTCGTCCAGAAGTTACAAAGGTAAAAATATTGAGTCGCCCCTCTTGAAATCTATAATAGGACCCATAAATCATTATTTTTGTCTCGTCTTTTTGTACTCGCGTAGATTTGTAATGTTTTTTTTATTTTAGTGCTTGAGATTTTTGTACTCGCGTATAAATGCCTAGTAGAGAACACATTTATGAAGAAATAGAAAAGTTTCTTTCTCATTTATCATTCATAGATTGTTTCCAAGTAAGTGGGAGTGTATGGGGGAACGTAAGCACGATATTGGTGAGCTGACATTTGCACGAGAAGTGCAAAGAACTCGCAAACCAACGGGGTGGGGGTGGGTATCCTGGCATGAAAACTCTAAATAGGGGGTGGGGTTTGAGGTCGATGGTACATCTTTAGCCATATTAAATTCCCCTACATCTTCCACCTGGTGAACTCGTGACTTGCTTCACTTGAAAAGAAGGTTCACACAAAGGGTGTGGAAACCCGCATACATTGTGTTGCAAACTTTGCTGACCATTACTTTCTGAAGGCGACGATGACCTCTGGCGAGCTTAAGACCTTTGAAGCAAAGTATCTTCCCACAAGCTTTGCGGTGAGGCAACCCATGCTAGACAAGGGCATCAATACCTTCTTAGTCGATGAGCTCGCCTTTCCCTTAGCCCATTTTGAGGCGGGATTGCGAATTCCCCTTTAGACTAAGGTTACTGTCATAACCCTTATTTTCTCCGCATTTAAAGAATATATCATAGTAAGAGAAAACATGCATCATGATGCCACGCCGTGCAGGGGATAACTACATGCGCTTATGCAAGAACTCGAACCTAACACTTGTTTTGAAATCCTCAAGTTTATTATGAAGAAAACTGTAATTTAAGTTAAGTTTTGATGGCTGTATTGCTCGGCTCAATGGATCAACTAGTCCATAAGTGAAAATATGAATATACGCTGCGGAAAATACTTTGCTTATATAGATTAACGTCCTATATGAGCATAAACATACAAACAGGACAACTCATGATATGCATACCTCTAGATTTAATATAAGTATAGAAAGAGCCTTTTACATAGTAAAATATAGTTGCTTTGGTTTTAAAATATTGCTATGAATGAGGTAGTCATAAAGATTCCTTTTTACACTTAAAATATCTAACATGCAATCCTAACATAAAATCTTATGAGAGAGCAAGTAAAACTAACTAGTCATCAAGAAGAGACTAAACAGGTAGCAAGTAACTTAACATAATAAGAACTTCAGTTGGCATCAACAACCTGGCACTAACCCACCAAAAGAAACATTTATGTCTGAACAAAACAACAGAACAATTACATTACCTCACAACGGTGAGGAAAAGACAACTGAAACAACTGCAGAACACTAACAACCACCAACTCTAGCTGCTAAACTGGCTACTGCTCCAAACTTGAGGCATTCTAAAGAAAAGATTTTCTGACCAAGAAATACAAGTGGCAAAGAAAGATCAGTTTCAAATGAAAGTAAAAAGTCAAAGGATTACCAGCACAAATAAGGATAGCTGAAATGAAAACATCAACACTCAACCATGAGTTAATAAGTAAGAAAGAACTCACAAGGTAATAAGTAAGAAGGGACTCACAAGGGTTAGATATCCAAAACTACACCAAGGGCGATAAAGATCTATGCTTTATAAAACATTTAAATAAGTGTGTAGTTATACATAAGAGAAGCAAACTCATCATAGAATGAGCATAAACGCCGGCAAAATCCGGCACATGCGGTGGTGGGAACCTACCCAATACACCAACAGAAAAAAAAACTTCTCAAGGTCCCAAGGAATCGTGGTCGTATTTGTTGGATCCCTAGTTTGGATTTGTGCTAGGTTCACTAATTAGGATGTGTTTGACCAACATTGTATAGCTAGGGTCAAGTCTATTAGTCCTAGTGTTTAGTCTAATCATTAGAGTCAATCTTCATGGACCAGCCAGCAGAGGACTTCTTTAGACTCAAGACTTAGAAGAATTAAGAGTTCGGTCTATCAGTTCAAAATTCTTCGAACTCAGCTCGACGATCATCGATCGCAGATCGACGAACTCAGAGTTCTTTCTCTGAGTTGAGCTCGACGATATTTGAGATCAGGTCGATGATTTCTTCCTCATGACAGAATCTCTACTCGACAAACTTAGAGCGCCGAATTAGCAAGATATTTCCAGATTGCAGTTCGTTGAGCTCAGGTCGACGAATGGGATTTCTCAGCTCGACGAACTTGGAACTCCAGTCGATGAAAACTGCCCAGAGGTCGACAAACTCTGTCCCGAACCAGAATGAGAAGTTTTCCTTATTTCTCTCCCTTATTTATTATATTCTTTAGCAGTAATTCCTTGAGTAATTAATGCATATATTCTCAAGAATATAGACATTCTTGGCATCATTAATTATGGATTTCATCAGAGTTATTTACTTGCTTATTTTACTGGGACAGTTGGGGAATTAAAGAAGATTTTCTAGCTGTTTCATTCTCTAAAATCAATCTGCATTTAATGCTTGGAATTCAAAATTCAAAGGAGATTTTGATAGCAGAATATAAAAGAGAATTTTCTTTCAGATGGCTCACCCAGATACACAGTACTTAGAATAGAGAACATAAAAAAAGTATGATACAGACAAGCTACACAGAACATACAGAAGAATAACTGCTTCTTCTTTGTGCAGAAAACATTCTGTTTTCCCTTGATCTTACTGAAAGCTGAAGAAGAACAACAATCACATATCAAGAGTCTTCTTCAACTTCTACTCCATAAATCTTCAAGGACAACAAGTCTAGATCTGTCTACAATTACTGTTTCTCTTCAAGACAAGGCTGAAGACCTATACCCTGAGCAAGGCTCTTTTCTTTCTTAACTTCTCAACATTTCAGAAGGAGCTTTGAAAACAGCAATCCACAAGTCTTCTCTATTGTATAGAGAAAAGAGAAGACACCATCACCTCTTTGAACCTCTTGCAAAAGGGTTTATTAACTCCCTTTAAAAGTTTATTGTTGGTTTTTGGGCACGTGATCAAAATCCTAAAGGTGTTGTGAGATCTCCCTGTAAATAGATATTATGGTGGCAGACACCTGATCAAAAAACTGCAAGTGATTCCTACCATGGTAGTAGAAGAGTGGATGTACCCAGTTTGGGGAACCACTATAAAATTCTTGTGTTGTCTGGTTGATCATTTTCTCTTTGTTTTGCTGTGTTGTGATAGTGTAGTTAGCATGTTTCTATTTTATTCTTTATAATAACTAGTATCGCTTATTTTCTCTGATATAATTTAAAAATAGCCAAAAGTTTTAATTACTCTATTCACCCCCCCCCCTAGAGTAAATCAGGTTTATCCCCTAACTTTCATTTGGTACTAGAGGATTATTCCCCTAACTTTCAATTGGTACTATGGGATTATCAATTGCCTAAGTTATCTTTCTATTGGTATCAGAGGGAGGTTCCTTTGGTTTTACAAGCTAACACTTGAACCAAATGATCCTTTATAGATCTGATTTTCTTTCTTTTCCCTAGTTTTCTATTTATTTCATATCATGGCATGGAACAAAGATTATGCAAGCACAAGACCTCCAGTTTGCAATCTGAACAAGTTTGCTATCTTGAAGGCAAGAATAAAATTATATATGAACTTTATTGATGAAGATATTTTTTTAAATCAATCTTGACATGACCACCAACTTCAAAAGCTACTTCTGCTGCAACTTCCAACACTCATGCTATTCCACCACCTGAGTGGACAGATGCATAAAAGAAGTCCAAAATAGCTGATGCCAAGGCCATGAATATTCTGGCTCAGACAATGTCAGATGAAATTTTCCATAAAGTGGCAGAGTGCACCTCAGCTAAGGCTATCTGGGATTCCCAGAACCAGATGGTTGCTGGTTCTGCAGATGAGAGAAAATACAGGAGATCAAATCACATCTCTCAATATGAGAACTTCAAGAAAGAAGAGTCAGAGCCTGTATGTGACATGTACAACATACAAAGCTCCATCATCAATGAGCTGAAGACTCTGGACAAGGACATAACTCTCGCTGAGGTCAATGATAAAATCCTCATGTGCTTCCCCAGCTCATGGGATTCCAGAATTTGGCCAATCAAGGAAGCCAAAAGTCTGAATGAGATTTCCACTGAATCTCTACTTGGAAAGCTCAAGTCCTATGAATAGTTAATGAAGACCAGAGATAATGCAGAGCAAAAGACTCCCTCATCAGCTAGAAAGGAGCAAAGCATCGCATTCAAAGCATCTGAAGAAACAGAAGCTCCAACAGCTAGTGAAGAACTTCTGAGTCTCTTAGCCAAGAGATTCTACAAGATGGCCAAGAAGGATTTCAAAAGGAAATCATCAAGAAAAGTTGACAAACTAAGGTATGAAAAAACACCTACTAAAGTGATTGTGTGTTTTTGATGTAGGAAACCTGGACACTTCATATCAGAGTGTCCAGAGAACCAAAAGAAGGAGAGAAGGAGAGAAAAGAAGCCCAAGAAGCAGCACTACAGCAAGCCCTCCTCAAGCGAGCATAAAAGGAAGGAGAAAGGCTTTGTGGCTGAAACCTGGAGTGAAACTGAAGATGAATCTTCATCTTCCATCTCCAGTGAAGATGAAGAAGAGGCTAAAGCAAAGGAGACTTGCTTGATGGCTATTGATGCATCAAGCAGCCTATCTGAAGCTGAGCATTCAGACAGTGAAGAACTTCAATCTGAAGAAGATCAGGTACTGTCTTCCTTTGATTTCAATTCAAATAATTTTAGAACTGAATTTAAATCATTATGTATTGATCTAATTAACTCTGAGAAAGAAACTAAACAACCTAGAGAAAAACTTACTGAACAAGATAATTTCATTTCTGAAATCATTAAATTAAAGATGAATTAACTCTAGCCAAAGAACAAATCATATCATTAAAATCTTAATTAGCTGAGGCAAGGCAACTTGAAGAATCCCTAAATAGGAGAAGCATCAAGTTGATGGACATCACAAGCACAGTGAATGCCACACTTAATGGCAAGCTGGGCTTAGGTACTTCATAAAGCCAACCCCCATTGATTCAGAAAAAAATACTAACAAGTCGAATTAAATTTGTTTCTGAAAAAGGTAAGGAAAAGATAAATGATCACAATGTTAAGCAAGTAGAATTAAAGCAGAAAAATAAGAAAAAGAATAAGAAAAATTCTAACTACAACAATGTTTAGCAGATTTCATCGAACTCAGATCGATGAAATGTGTACAGTTCGTCGAACTCCAGTCGACGAACTCCGAACACAAATTTTTATTATAATTATTCTCGGAACTGCGATCGATGAAACCTGTATGGTTCTTCGAGTCGAGATCGACGATTTTGGGGCACAGAGAATGGATATTTTCATTCTCTGAGTGGAGTTCGATGAATCATCACCATTCGGCGACCTCAGATCGACGAACTTACCGGAATTTGTCGAACCAACTTCAGAATAACTAAAATTTTAATTCTTACAGATCATTTAATCAACCAAGAGAATATATTAATTTATTCACCTAGTGGATAATTCCACCCAGAAGATATCACCCCCTAGGTTATAAAAACAAACCTGAGTATTCTTACATTTCTAGTTTCCACTATATAAATAAAGAAGGACCCAAGGTAACCTAGGTCAAGAATAACTAATCTGTTTAATTGCAGGTGAAAGACTATCTTACCAAAGAGTAACAGTGGTATCTAGATAGTGGCTGTTCAAAGCATATGACTGGCAGAAAGGAAAACCTAATCAAAAACAAGTCTAAGCTAGGACCCAAAGTAATATTTGGTGACTCTATCTGTGGACAGACTGAAGACTATGGAAGGGTCAAAATTGGAGCTGTCACCTTCAGGAAGGTATCATATATAAGTAGACAGAAGCACAGCCTGATATCCATAAGTTAATTATGTGATGAAAGGTTTCAGGTATAATTTAATAAAACCTCCAGTATTATTACTTCAGTAGATAATAAAATTATGTTAACAGGAACTAGAGTAGGAAACATCTATGTAGTTAACTTTAAATCTGTTAAATCTGAAATATGTCTGTTTAATCAAACTAGAAATAACAATGATCTTTAGCATAGGAGATTAGGACATGTTAACTTGAAAAACATTGCTAAACTCTCTAGGGACAACCGAATTAGAGGATTTCCCTCTTGCCCCTTCAAGAAGGAAAGCCTTTGTAGGGCTTGTCAATTATGCAAGCAAACTAAAAACACTTTTAAGTCACTTAATAAGAGTAATTCACCTAGGATTCTGTATTTGCTCCATATGGATCTCTTTGGACCCATTAATGTATAAAGCCTAGGAGGGAAGTATTATACCTTAGTGATTGTTGATGACTTCTCTAGGTTCACTTGGGTGTTCTTCTTGAGAAACAAGTCTGATAACTTCAAGGATCTTACAGACTTTCTTAAGAGCATAAGGATTGAGTTTTCTACTCCAGTTGCATTGATCAGAAATGATCATGGTATTGAGTTTGAGTCTCTTTCCATGCAAGAATTTTGGGAGAAGGAAGGTATCAGACATTACTTCTCTGCTTCTACAACTCCTCAATAAAATGGGGTAGCTGAAAGGAAAAATAGGACCCTAATTGAAGCTGCAGTCACATTACTTGCAGATGCTTACTTGCCCCTATCCTTTTTGGTAGAGGCGGTAAGCACATCAAACTATATACTGAATAGAAGTCTAATTCACAAGCTTAAGGGCAAGACCCCCTATGAACTACTCAAAGGAAAGCAACCTAAGGTAGATTATTTTAGAATTTTTGGTTGTATTTGCTACATTCATAATAACATTAAGAAACACCTTAGAAAGTTTGAAGCCAAAGCTGAAATATGAATATTTCTTGGATATTCCCAAATCATCAAGGCATATAGGGTTTATAATAAATCAACTATGAAAATGGAAGAATCTAAACGTATTTCTTTTGATGAAACAAACATGTTTTATAAGGAAAAGATTCCTTATACCAGTGAAAATATCCAGGGACCACATCTGTGTGAGAAGTTGGATGAGTTGATCCTCACCAATGAGGCTATTTCACATCCTTGTCCATATGTTATTGAAGACAGTGAAGATGATGTTAATGAATATAGTGAAGAGCCAATAATAGCTACTCTAATTGCACAAGAGGAATTAATTCCCCAAGTTGTTGCTGAACCAACTCCTCATACTGAATTAGTCACACTTAGAGGTCACCCTGTATCTCAAGTGATTGGAGACATTTCAGTGGGTGTGCAGACAAGGATTAAACTCCACCAGGACATGATGCATGTCTGCTTCATATCTCAAACTGAGCCCCAATCCATAGAAGATGTTGAGCAAGATCCACACTGGATCATTACAATGCAAGAGGAGTTCAACCAGTTTGAGAGATGTTGAGTTTGGGATTTAGTTCCAAGACCCAAAGACTACCCAGTCTTTGGAACTAAATAGGTATTTATAGAAAAACTAGATGCTCAAGGTCTTATCATCAGGAATAAGGCAAGATTAGTAGCTCAAGGCTATAGACAAGAGGAAGTCTTTGACTATGACCATACATTTGCCCCTATTGTAAGGATTGAAGCAATCAGGATATTTCTAGCTTATGCAGCCTACAAGAAGTTCACAGTATACAAGATGGATGTCAAGAGTGCATTCCTTATTGGTGAACTTAAAGAAGAGGTTTATGTGGAACAACCACCAGGTTTAATCTCTTCATCCCATCCCTCTTATGTTTTCAAATTGCATAAAGCTCTTTACCGTCTAAAGCAAGCTCCAAGAGCTTGGTATGAAACTTTAGCTAGCTTTCTTTTAGAGCATAATTTTTCTAGAGGCATAGTAAATAGGACTTTATTTATCAAGCATCATAATGATAAAATCTTATTAGTATATATATATGTAGATTACAATATTTTTGGTTCTTATTCCAAACTATGTTAAATGTTAACCTTATGCATTCCATGTTTGAAATGAGTAGGATGGGTGAACTCTCCTACTTCCTTGGTCTCTAAGTGAAGCAGTCCCCTGATGACATCTTTATACCCCAATCCAAATATTCAAAGGAGCTAATAAAAAGGTTTGGGATGGCTGATGCTTCAGCTAAGAGAACACCTATGGCTTCTAATGGTGTGATTGACTCTGATGAACATGGGAAACCTGTTGATCAGAAATTATATAGGGCCATTCTTGGGTCCCTGTTATATCTCATGACAAGTAGGCCAGACATCATGTTTGCTACATGTCTTTATGCTAGGTTCCAAGTGAACCCGAAAGAATCTCACCTTATTTTCCTAAAAATAATTTTGAGATATATAAAGAGTTGCCCAAATTTAGGACTTTGGTATCCAACTAAGTCAAAATTTGAGTTGACTGGATACTCAGATGGTGACTTTGCTGGATGTAGAGTGGACAGAAAGAACACATAAGGAATATGTCAGTTTCTTGGTGAAAGGCTAGTGTCTTGTTTTTTGCAAGAAGCAAACATATGTGTCTACTTCAACAGTAGAAGCTGAGAACATAGCAGCTGGCAGTTTTTGTTCACAGATACTGTGGATTCAGAACCAACTCCTAGATTATGGTATCAACTTAAATAATTCAACTATACTTTGTGATAATACTAGTGCAATTTCTATTGCATAGAATCCAGTGCATCATAGTAGAACTAAGTATATAGATGTAAAACATCATTTCATTAGAGAGTGTGTACATAAATAGAAAATTAATTTTACCTTTGTCTCTACTGATTTACAAAGGGCAGACATCTTCACAAAACCTTTGGATGAAAAGAAACATTTGTTCTTTCTGAATCAGCTAGGTATGATAAATGGTGAAGCATTAATTTAACTTTTTGTCTGTGGTCGAAGAATTTGCCATAGTTCGTCGAATGGAGATCGACGAACTGAGAAAAAATTTTGAGAAAATTCGTCAACCTAAGATCGACGAAATCTCTATGTGAAGTCTTATTCATCGAACGGGGATCTACGATATTGCTTAAGAAAATTTTCATCGACCTGAGAACGATGAAAAGTTTTCCCTTCTTCAGATTGAGATCGACGAACTATTTTGTCAATAAAATATTTTGTCGAACTCAGATCAAATAATTTTTTTTATTCTTGCAGGACGGAGTCTGATGCTTCATATTCTTAAAATATTATAACTAGGTTTTCTTCGAGCTCCATCCCGCGCTTTCTATTCCCCTTGCACTTGATCTTTCTGTTTCCTTTTGTAGGGAGACCAATGACGATTATAGCAAGTTCTCTTTCAACAATGAAATTTGACACATGCTTTGATATTGATTTCAAATCTTTCCAACATTTTGACCAGATATTCCTCGACATACTACAGTTGTTTGAGGAACAACAGTTCAAGAAATTCATGACTACAAGAATAAACATAGCAGCGACAAAGATTAGAGAATGGGTGTTTACTTCTACAACTCCAGACATTGACTCCATGACCGGCACAATCTCTGGCAGTCAGGTTTCTCTTACTCCCGCAGCTCTAACTGAGATATTTGATTTAGTTAATGGTGAAGAAGATATAGAGATTGATAGTTCTGATTTTGATGAAATGTTAAATAAAATGGGTCATATTGGAGAGAACCCTAATAAACTGTTAAAGGAGAACATGTCCTCTGAATCTATGTTTTTAGCCGATGTTGTGGGAAATGTCTTACTAGGCAAGCATACTGCCTATGACTACATTACCAGGCACCCATTTCCGGTAATATTTGTTGTAGTCAATTAGAAAGCAGTAAATTGGGCTAGGATTTTCTTTGATTTGATAAGGAAGAAAAACAAAAAGAAGAAAGTTTGTTTTGGAAGAATTCTTGGAATCTTTCTTCAAGAAAAAGCACCTGAATCCCTAGTCTCACAGATCATATTCTTAAATGCTTCCAAAAGGCTAACTTGTGTCTTGTTTGGAAGATGGGTGAGGACCATCTCTAAGCCATCTAAGGCTTCTTCCTCTTCCAGAACCTCTGACGATATAAGAGCTGCTCCAGCTAATCCCCCACCTCTAGAAGATATCATTCACTCCCTCCAGATTCCATCTCCTCCATCTCAACAATAACCTACTCCTCAAAAAATTTCCATTCCTTCATCTACTCCCCACCAACAACCTGTCATATCACAAACTCATACTCCAACACCACCTATCTCTCCAGTGCATGAACCAACTCCCATTGCATCTCTAGAGCACAACACACCCCCTTCATCCTCATTACCACATCACATTGTTGATATACTACTCACCAACCTTCTATCAGTTCCATCTTTTGATCTTTTATCATCATCTCCCATCAACACACCATCACCTCAAGGTGAACAAATGCCTGACACCACAACTTTCCCTTCATCCTCTTCCATCCATCCATCTGTATTCGCTCAGACACCCTCTGAGTTTGTACAATTGGATTCCCCATCCATTTCCTCTCTCTTGGAACTCATCACTCCCCTCCTCAAAAATCTCATAGTATAGGCTATTAAACCTCTTGCTGATTCTATTCCTCCCTCTCTTCTCTCTTTGTTGTTGCCCCCACTGTCCCTTCTTCTTCTGGGGGCCTGGCTTCAAGACCCTCTGAAACTAGGTAGGGGGAGATATCCAATGAAGAAGTTCCAGACAGTTTTCCTCTAGTAGTAGAAGCAATTGCAGTAGATGTACAGATTGATATAGTAGCAGATGTAGATGTATATTTGAATACAGAAGTTGAGGAAGTCGAGATTCATATGATTTGAACAAATGAGGCAGCAGATCTTCTAGAAATTTTGACTATTGGTGATTGCTTTGTCAATCCTACAGTAGATTTATTCAGTTTGTTGAATTCTTTTTATACAACATATATAAATTATCTTCCAGAAGTTTTCCTAGAGCAATCTATGGCTATAGTATGTTATACTTCACAAATAAGCTCTGAAGTTGTTAAGCAACTAAAGGAAAGCTTTGCTGACCCAATGATTGTGGAACCATCAGATGTTACAACAGACAAAGTTGAAGCCAGGCCTTTTTTGTTCAACTTATATTATGGATGAAAGTCCAATTCCTAATCTTGATGATTTAATTGCTCAAGATGTTGCACAAGATCTTCAAAATGCTCAGAATTCTCCTGATATGGCTGATATAGAGATTGAGATTGTACAGCTAGCATCTGCCAAGAAAGATCAATCTAAGCTGATTGAAGAGATTGATTCTTTATATGATAATCCTCCTAGCTCTTCCAATGTTGATGATGATTCTGAAGATTCTGATGATCCTAAGGCTAAGAAGAAGATCTTTAAGAAAAGGAAAGCTGTTCCTAAAGCTGCTCCTAAGCCCATTCCTTCTCATGACACTCCCTACTATATTCTCAACAAGATTACACCTTACCATGAGATGCCACAGTGGATGTGGCTGTCAAAGAAAGAGCAAAAAGAAAGGAAGAAGAGAAGAAGGTACATGTCTCCTCCCAACAAATTCAGGAAAGACCCTCCTCCTCCTCCATCAGCTGGGGCCTCTAGAAGTGTTACTTATAAATCAGCTCCAATTACCAAGACTTATCAGAGACACTCCAAACCAATTTCTCAAGATAGCAGTCAACAACAACAATCTACTCAGAGCAAGCCTCCTCCTGCTACAGAAAAAGAAAAGTTCTTCAGTATCTATTGATTACTCAAAGAAGGACACCAGTCCCAAAAGGCCAGAATCACCTCCTATTCCATTTGTAGATCCAGAACAAGTGACTACTACAAAAATGGCCAGATTTTAAGAGCTAGTTAGACTATCCTTGATCAATAAAGCAAAAGCAGGTGGCAAAGATCCATCTCAGTACTCCACTATGTCCTCTTATAAAAAAGAAGAGCTCAAAAGGTATGATAAAGCAAACAAATTTTCTAATGTAGATGATTACATGAATCTCCATCCTGAAGCTATAGTGCCAAGGGCTACTTCATGCAATATTATTGGAGCATCTGACATGACTATGTCTAAGAGAGAAGCTAAAAACCCCAACAGAGAAACTATATTCAAGCAGTCATCTGAGAAAGCTATCAAAGAGAAGCCCATGAAGAACAAATAACTGTTTGTTTAGATTATTTTCTGAACTATTCTGTGTCAATCATAAAGCACCTATTGTACATATCTGCTAGATGTTTATTTTTTTGTCGGATATCTATTTACTTTGTGATTGCTTTCTTTTTTGTATTAGTGACCTCACCCAAATAGGGGAGATTGTTGGATCCCTAGTTTGGATTTGGGCTAGGTTCAATAATTAGGATATGTTTGACCCATAATGTATAGTTAGGGTAAATTCTAATAGTCCTAGAGGTTAGGCTAATCATTAGAGTCAATCTTCATGGACCAGCCAGCAGAGGACTACATTAGACACAAGACTTAGAAGAATTCAGAGTTCAGTCAATCAGTTCAAAATTCTTCGAACTCAGCTCGACGATCGTCGATCGCAGATCGACGAACTCAGATTTCTTTCTCTGAGTTGAGCTCGACAATATTCAAGCTCAGGTCGACGATTTCTTCCTCAAGACAGATTCTCTACTCGACAAACTTGGGTTTCTCAGCTCGACGAACTTGGAACTCCAGTCAACGAAAACTGCCTAGAGTTCGATGAACTCTGTCCCGAGCCAGAATGAGAAGTTTTCCTTATTTATGTCCCTTGTTTATTATATTCTTTAGTAGTAATTCTCTGACTAATTAATGCTTATATTCTCAAGAATATAGCCGTTCTTGGCAGCATTAATTATGGATTTCATCAGAGTTATTTACTTGCTTATTATACTGGACAGTCGGGGAAACTCATTAAAGAAGATTTTCCAGCCGTTTCATTCTCCATAATCAATCTGCATTTAATGCTTGGAATTCAAAATTCAAAGGAGATTTTGAATGTGGAATATAAAAGAGAATTTTTCTTTCAGACGACTCACCTAGATATACAGTACTCAGAACAAAGAACACAAAAAAGTGTGATACAAAGAAACTACACAGAACATATAGAAGAATTACTACTTCTCTTAGCAGAAAACATTCTATTTTCCCTTGATCTTATTGAAAGCTGAAGAAGAACAACAATCACAGATCAAGAGTCTTCTTCAACTTCTACTCTAGGAATCTTCAAGGACAACAAGTCTAGATCTGTCTACAATAACTTGATCTCTTCAAGATAAGATTGAGGGCCTACACCAAGAGAAAGGCTCCTATCTTTCTGAACATCTCAAAATTTAAAAAGGAGCTTTGACAATAGCAATCCACAAGTCTTCTCTGTTGTATTGAGAAAAGAGAGGACACCATCACCTCTCTTAACCTACTGTAAAAGGGTTTATTAACTCCCTTCAAAAGTTTATTGTTGGTTTTTGGGAACCTGATCAAAAGCCTAAGGGGTTGTGAGATCTCCCTATAAATAAATCTTGTGGTGGTAGACACCTGATCAAAAACATGGCAGTAGATTCCTACCAGGGTGGTAGGAGAGTGGATGCACCTAGTTTGGGGAACCACTATATAATTCTTGTGTTGTCTGGTTGATCATTTTCTCTTTATTTTGCTATGCTGTGATAGTGTAGTTAGCCTATTTCTATTTTATTCTTTATAACTACTAGTATCACTTATTTTCTCTAATATAATCTAAAAATAGCCAAAAGTTGTAAATTACTCTATTCACCCCCCTCCCCCTCTAGTGTAAATCAGGTTTATCCCCTAGCTTTCAATTGGTACTAGAGGATTATAAATTGCCAAAGTTATCTTTCAGTATTACTTTACACACCCAATATTGGGGAAAGTACTAGCACCTGCCATGGTGGTCTCCTCCTCCACACACCCAGTCACAAACCCAAATCGGGTAAACCCACAAGGGCAAAGATCCATAAGCTGGCCTTAGGTTGGTGGTCCTTTATACATTGCTAACCATAGGCCATACCCAAATAACATCCATAGAACACTTATAAAAACCTCAACCAAAACACAGGTTTACTCCAATTAAAAAAAGAAAGAAAATCCCAAAAATCACCATAAGGACCATACTCGACGAATTGGATCAAATTGGCGAGTATACTCAATGAATACCGTAGACACTCGATGAATAGAACTTAGCAAAATTGAATATCTTAAGAATACTCGACGATTCACCTAGCATAACCTTGATACTCGATGAATCGGCGAAAATTACCTAAGTTCATGGAAATTCGTCAAGTATACTCGACAAATATGGAGTTCATTCAAAGCTCTCAACGCCAAAATAGTCTCACTTGACGCCTGGACTTAACTCAATGAAATTTACTTCACTCGACGCCTAGCTGAGTTAACTCAGCACACTCGACGCCAAAAGAAGTAACACTCAAAGCACTCAACGCCATTTGGTTCACTTGACGCTCTCGACGCCAAACTGACAATACTTGATGAATTCATCGTGTTTACACGACGCATTTTACTTAGCCTCATAGAACACTCAACACTAAGACTGATTTAGTCAACACACTCAATGCCAAAGGCTACACTAATGGCCAAAGGCTACACTCAATGCCAAAGGCTACACTCAACGCCCAAGGCTACACTCAGCGCCAAAGGCTGCACTCAATGCCAAAGGCTGATAATCGACGATTTCGTCGAGATTACTCGACGAATCTGACTTTACTCAACTCCTAGACAACTCGACGATTTTACTAAGTCCAAAACCCATACTTGATGAATTTCACTCAAACTGAACCCGCCATACCCAATGAATTTAAACTTAAGCGAATGATCATATTCAATGAATTTTTCTTAGGCTAACAGTCACCAAAATCGGTGAATTATAGCTTGGTTGACTTCCCCATAAATCGACAAATTATACCTAACCAGGCTCAACCCTCCGACAAAATTACCATGGCCGGAAATCATAAACTACTCAAAAATCAAACTTGGTCAACCCTTTCACTACCCCTATATACTAAGGAGGGATGAAAGGATTGAACATCAAGAACAAAGTAGTAAGGGGAAGATTCGCCACTTGCCTCAAGCTTCCCGAGAACCAGCCGCACAAGTGCTCCTCCTCCAAGATCTAGCCGCAAGAACACATAGGCTACACCACCTGAAACTTTTTGGGGGAAAAAGTGTCAAAAAAGAATAACCTAACCTCCAAAAATTAAAGAAAGGGGAAAAATCACCATACACATGTAGATCTCGGCGAGAGCAATCAAAATCTACCTTCCGATGACGATTTCGTGCACCGGAGCTCCTACAATCGATGGCCGAAAGATCTGCAATGACCGCCGCTTTCTCTCTTTCGCAAATCGGTTAGATGTGTAGGGAAGAAGATGATGTATTGGGTTTAGGGTGTATCAACTTGGATTTCTACGAAATTCGCACCGAAGCTAAATATCGATGCTATGAATCCAATGTCAGAGTCGAAATAAAAATCCGACAAACCAAACTCGGGTAAAAACCCCCCCGAAGTCAGATCACCAACTATTCCAAAATGGCTCTATCGAGTTCCAAAAAAAACCCGTCTCGCAATGGAAATTTAAAAACACACTAGAAATTAGCCAAACTAATATTCTAAGCCAAAACCTTAGATACCAAATGAGTAAAATTCACGCTCCAGCAACAGTTCCCGTCAACTATGCATCAACGTAACGCCCTGACGTCAAAAATATGCCACTAAAGGAATTAAAATAAACATCAAAAAATTAGGGGCATTACAGCGACCTAGTGCTCAATAACTTTAGGTTGGTCCCTGCCCAAATAAACTCCAAAGACATCAGTGCTCTGGTTGCTTTCGTGTGCTACGTGCATGAGGAGGGGATTAACTTCGATCTCACTGCCTTTCGTAAGATCTAGAACTTGAAGGCAACTGGCAACAACGTTTTCTTCTTCTAAAGCGCGTATGTCAAGTTAATAGAGACGCTGAACAAAGTCCACCATTGGACCGATAAGTTTGTATTCATGTGGAGCATGTTTGGGGCATTACCGCTTGTGCTCGTCCAACGAGCATTGCCTCTTGCCCTAGTCCATCCGCGAATTGGCAAATTACGATAACCATTCCGAGCTTCCCGCTGTCGAGCTCTTTCACCGACCTGCGAGGCGAGCCCTCAGTAGAACCGCAAGTTGGGGGACACCCATGCCAATCTCAAGGCTACATAAAAAGAGATGTCGAAGACCATAGCTGAGCTTGCAAACGTCCGCAGTACCACCCCACAGTCTCCCAATGAGGTACATGTTCTTTGTCTGTCTTTCTGAGTCTACCGTCAACTTAGTTCAGCCTTTTATGCAGGTCGACGACCTCGCATGGGCCGAACTTTTCTTCAAACTAGAAGAGTAGCTACAGGAATCTTGGAGTACAAATGATTACCTCACAAACTGCCTTGGCGAGGCAGAGTCTAAACTACTAGAGTGCCGACACCAAGCTGCTGAGAAGCCCTCCAACATCATCATTCCTGAGCTTATTGTCGTGGAGGCAGAAGTTCGTAGAGCACTCATCTTGACCGCCACCGGACTCGCAAAAAAGCGCTTTCGGTAGCGGCTTCGCCTGAATAATGTTGTCCTAGCCTAACCCCAAATTTACTGGTTCTGAAGCTCTTCCCTACGCAGATGAGCTCTATCGATGCGAGTCCGGACAATGGCGAGCTAGAGTGAACAAGTCCCACGGTGACACGTATTTGTTTTCTCAGTTCATGTCCATATATTACCACACATGGTGTGACTTGACATTTGGCTTGAGCAAGCTTTCCTCGCCCTTTATATTTGTATATTTATTTTTTCTTAGTTGAGCTCGTTGTTCATCATTTACGTGAGTTTGCCATTCTTTGTTAGGGTGATCATTGCCCGGGCATCATTCCTACTTTGTTCTTTGTTAGGTTTTCTTGCGACTCCGTCGAGTGCATGACTGATAGATGATACCTGGCGGAAGTCCTTTTTTCATTCCCATATTTGTTTATCCCAGTCTCTCGATGCCCCGTGGATCCCGGGAAGGAATTCTACTCACTCGAGGGGGCAAGTAGCCTGTATGTGGGAGAGGAGCTCGCACAGGGATCCAAAATACGACAACTATTCAGCTCGAGAATTTCTACTCATTCGAGGGGGCAAGTAATCGGTATGCGAGAGAGGAGCTCTCAGCGGGACCCAAAATATGGCAATTACTTAGCTTGAGGAATTCTACTCACTATAGGGGGAAAGTAACCAATATGCAGGAGAGGAGCTCGCGTAGGGACCCATACTACGATAACTACTCAACTCGAGGACTTCTACTCACTCAAGGGGGCAAGTAGCTGGTATGCGATAGAGGAGCTCGAGCACAGATCCAGACTATGACACCTACTCAGATCGAGGACTTCTACTCACTTGAAGGGGCTAGTAACCTGTATGTAGGATAGGAGCTCGCACATGGACCCAGACTACGACAAAACCTCAGCTCGAGAACTTATAAACACTCGAAGGGGCAAGTAGACGGTTTGCGAGAGAGGAGCTCATGCAGGGACCCGAACTACGACAACAACTCGGCTCGAGGACTTCTACTCACAGGAGAGGCAAGTAGCCGGTATGCGGGAGAGAAGCTCACGTAGGGATCTAGACTATGACAACTACTTAGCCCGATAACTTTTACTCACTCAAGGGGGCAAGTAGCAAGTATGCGGGAGAGTAGCTCGTGTAGGGACCCAGAGTACAGTAACAACTCAGCTCGAGGAATTTTACTTTTCCTATTTGTATTCTTGCTTGGGGGGAATTCGGTGGACATACCATCGCAAAAAGAGTCATGTTTTCGCATAATAGAAATATTTATCTTTGGTTGAGAAAGACAGAGCATAGTAAAAATGTATTAAAAGCCGACATGGCTCAAGGAAAAAAGCACTTCAAGTCATCACCATTCCACGTGTTTCTAAGGAGCTCTCCTTCGATATCTTGGAGTCAGTACCCTCTATACTTCGATGCTTCGGCCACCACGAAATGTCCTTCCAAATTGGGTTGGAGCTTTCCTACTGTTACAGCATGGCCGATGGCGTCCACCTTTTTGAAATCCCGGTCACCTTTAGCGAATTGTTTAACCCTTATGTGCTTATTAAAATATGTAATTCTGCACTTGACCTCCTCTTGACAGATCATCGCGAGGTCTCAAAGCTCTTCAACCAAGTCAAGTGAGAGCCTTTGCTCCTCATCGTTCTCCATCCTCCAATCCCCCCTCCCTCTTCCGCAACCATGACCCTTGGGATCCTGACGTCAAACTCTACCAAGATCACTGCTTCTGAGCCGTGAGATAGTTTGAATGGGGTCTCTCCTATGGTAGTTTTTGGGCTAGTTCTGAGAGCCCAAAGGACAGAGGGAAGTTGTTCGACCCAATTCTCCTTTAAGTTTTCCACCTTCTTCCATAGCAAGTTGACGATGACTTTATTGGCGGCCTCGACCTAGTCGTTGCTCTGAGGGGGTGGACAGATGCATAGTGGATATCAATCCCTAGTATATTGTAATAATTGACGAGCTCCTTACTCGCAAACTACGGGTCGTTGTCTATGACTATCACGAGTGGCAGTTTGTGCCGGTAGATGATCTCCCCCATATGAAGTTCCTTATGATTTTGGAGGTGGTCTTTGCCAGTGCTTTCACTTCAGTTCACTTGGAGAAATAATCTATCTTTACGAGGATAAACCTTCTCTGCTTACTCGCTTTGGGGAACTGCCCGGCGAGATCCATCACCCAAATCGTGAAGGGACATGAGGCCATAATTGTCCTGAGCTGTTGTGCGGTTTATAGCTGGAGGGGCTCATGGAGTTGGCACCTCAAGCTCCTTATGGCGAGCTATTTTGCATCCTTCCAGATAGTAGGCCAGAAGTACCCCTGCCTCAACAACCTTTTTTTTTTAGCTTTCTCCCTCTAGAATGGCTTCATTCCCCTAAATTGATTTCCTCCAATACCTGTGGCACCTCCACCTCGGCCACACACCATGCTAAGGGGCCTGGCATGGTCTTCTAATAAAGGCTTCCTTTGTGAAGGAGATAGTAAGCTGTATTAAACCTGAATCGCCTGCATTCCTGAACTCCGAGAGAAAACTGACCTCTGGATAAGAATTCTACAAAGGGGGCCATCCATGATGGTTGATGGTCGATCTCCATTATCCCCCTCCTCGATAGATGGTCGGAATAACTCAATCACCACTCCCCCTATAGCGGGGCATGCTTGGCCAGAAGATCTGCTGTCGAGTTCTCCTCCCTCGGCACATGCTGGATGGAGAATGAGCGGAAAGAACCCACCAATTCCTTAACCTTTACCAAGTACCACTACAAAACGAGCTCCTAGGCCTCGAACTCTCCTTGTATTTGAGAGGCCACTAACAAAGAATCCGAGTGGACACTGAGGTCATGAAGTTTAGCTCGCAAGCGAGGCAAAGACTGACGATATCAACCTGGTACTCTGCTTCATTATTTGTGACCAGAAAATGAATGTCTTCCGCTTGTTCGATCTTGACATCGTGGGACTCATCAGAATATTTCCTGCCCCCATCGAGTATTTTCATGAAGCTCCATCAACGAACATCTCCCAAACCTTTCGCTCTGGTGGCTCTACGTCTTCTTCTTTCGTCGTGTAGTCGACCAAGAAATAAGCCACCCTTAGGCCTTTAATGCCACTCTAGGGAAAAAGGTGTGGTCAAACTCACTGAGCTCCATCGACCACTTGGCT
Organism: Platanthera zijinensis; assembly: GCA_039513925.1. NCBI lineage: Eukaryota > Viridiplantae > Streptophyta > Magnoliopsida > Asparagales > Orchidaceae > Platanthera > Platanthera zijinensis. The sequence goes on along the minus strand of CM077079.1, from coordinate 53,275,156 downwards.
AGCCATCTCGAATACTCGAACCTATCCCTGATATAATAGAGTGGTTGGTCAGTTATTATCTTTATTGAGTGGGACTGAATGTAGGGCCGAAGTTTTCGAGCTGAGATGACGAGCATGAAGGGTAGTTTTTCCAAGATAGGGTAGCATAACTCGGCCTTTTGGAGGACCCTACTCATATAATAAATGGGGAGTTGATTTTTTTCCTTCCACTCGAACTAGGACCGAGCTTACTAACAAAGATCCTACTCCTAAGTAAAGAAAATGTCTTCCCCCTCCATGAGCCCTTTTAACAAGGGGGCTTGCATTAGCTGGTGCTTCAAACTTTGAAGTACTTATTTGTACTCTTAAGACCAATCGAAGCTCTTATTATCTATGTGATTGTGCAATGCTCGAAAAAAAGGTAGAATTTCTTTCTAACCTGTGAGAGGAACCTGCTTAATCCCGTGAGCCGACCTGTTAAGCGCTGAATGTCCTTCACATTCCTTGAAGCCTCCATCTCTATGTTTGATTTCACTTTATCTGGCTTTGGTTCCCCTCTAGCCGGGGTCAAGAGGTGACCCTAGAATTTTCCCTTCTTTGCTCAAAAAACACATTTGGCGGGATTGAGCCTCATCTTGTGTTTCCAGAGCACAACAAAGGTTTCTAGCAGGTCCCTGAGATGCTCCTCCACACTCTTACTCTTTACCAAGAGATCTATCCTCCGCGCTCCTGGCACAGATGTTCGCGTTCTCCTAGATGCATGCCAAGTTCATTTCCTTGTCCTCCTCAGCCATCTCGTTGTTGATCTTTACCTTTCCATGCCTCCCATACTCGGTCTTGATCTCATTCTCTTCCACTTCTTTCGTTGCCACTAGCCTCGCCATCTCCTCCATCACATTCTTGACCACCTTGACCTCCTGATCCCAACTAATCATGTTAACCGTATTGAGGTAACACTCTCTCGCCAACTTTGGTTTGTTCCTGATCCGGATCTCCAGCCCCCCAATGCTATACTTCAGGTATTGGTGGAAAGATGAGGGAACACATCGTAAGGAATTGATGAGGGACCTTCTAAAGATTGCATTATAGATGATTGACGCGTGCACGATCATGAAGCGACACACCTTCATGATTCCTCCTAGGGTGACGAGGAGCTCAACTCCTCCCTCGCCCTCTTTCCTCTACCCTATAAAGCAAAAAGGGGGCCATCAGTTGAAGTAACTATCTTTTCCTCTATAGTCATGGCTTTGAATCCCTTCTTGAAGACCATGTTGACCAAACTTCTGTTGTTAACAAGGATGCGGTAGATCGTGAAGTTCTCCACCGCTGCTTGAATCACCATAGTGTTGTGAAAGGGATTCTCATTTCTAAACATGTTCTCTGTCGAGAACATATTTTCCCCAATCGGGGGAGGGGCCTGCGTGGTAGAGGCTATGCTCTTGCAGTATACTGCAGGCAATCTCCCCTTTTGGGGTTGCTTCTACCCCCGGCCCTCCGGATCAGGCCACGAGCTCCCTGATCAACCCAATCCTCGCACCGTCTTGGTGCCCGCCCTCCTGCTCCCTCATTCCTTCCTTCTCCCACTCCTGGCTCTTATTGCCCCTCCCAGGCTCCTTCCACTACTCAAGCTCTAGAAACTTCGAGCACATCGCAGTGGCATGGCGCCCAACTGTAGTAGTCACAGTAGAGGACCACCCATATTTCTCCCTCTCTTCATTAATGTCAGGGTATTTCCCCTCATCCTCATCCTCTTCCAATGACAAAGGCCTTTTGTCGAGGCACTTGGTTCTGTATCAACTACTCCTGTCTTCTCACAAGAAAATGTCAGCAATCCTGCCACTCGGGCGAGAGTCTCCTTCCCAGTGCCCCTAGTACCCTCCCACAACCATCCTCCGTACTGGCCTGGAGGGAGGACCCCAAAACCTCCTCTCTTGATCGATCCCCCCGATAGTTGATGGAACCAATCCCTCACCTTTCCCAGGATGGTGATGGCAAACATTCGACACTTAAAGGGACCATACATTAGCCGGATCCACTCCATATCTTCAAACCATTGCAGATGTTGGAGGGGGTCATTCCTCTCGGAAAAAAAATTCATTGTCGACTTCACAAAACCAGTTGGAATTGGGGGCTGTCATCACTAGCTTGTAGAAGGAGCTCACAGGGGCGAGTTGGCTTCTCGAGCGAGTTCAATGGAGTTTGGACCATACTCACTGCACCAAAAATATTGAAGCTCAGATACTGGTTCAACGGAGTTTAGACTAAGAAGGAACAATTCAAGTTACTTGAATTGTCGTTGGGAACAAAAGGTCGGGAGTGTTCCAGCTTGTGGCCGGCCCTCCCTAGGTAGAAGGTGGTTGCCTACACACAGACCCGGTGGGTTGCAGCGAGAAGGTCCTGCCACACACCAAGAAGTGTGACTCATGTCTTCCCCTCCCAAATCCATAAGTAGAGCTCGACACCTTGGAAGACACAGAGCAAGAGCTCTCAAAACTTCAGAGCTCAAGGTGGCTGGGTCTGCATCTACAAGGTACTTTGATGGTCTATTTATAGGCAAACTCTAATCCAGGTGCAAAATAGTCTTTTTGGGCTGCTAATAGCAGCCTCCATCTTTCTGTTTTGTTAACGTCAACCACCGATTGGTCTGCGGATAGCAAAATCCCGCTGGTTTAGGTGGGTTTGGGCATACCATGATGGTATGTAAATAGCAAGATGGTCAAAATGGTAGATTTCCCTATTTGGGCTAGCACTCTGGCCTTAAGAGTCAAGGACTCGCCAACCTAGAGCAAGCTATTCCCTGCATGCGCCTCGACATGAGGTCAATTAGGATGGACTTGGATAGATCTTATTGGGCTTATGGTCGCAAGGCTTGTTGAGGTCTCCTCGCTGGGTACCTAGTTAGGTAGGGCGTAAGCCGTCTCGTGAAGGCCTACTCGTCTGGTCGAGTCGAGCCAAGCCCGGTCCCTGCTGCTCCTTTGCCGTGTTCTCCTGGCCTCTCTCGGGTGCATGTCAGATTGCTTAGTCGAGTTGAGCCCACTAAATTGGGGTTATACACTAGGTGGGGGTGGGGGTAGGGGGGGGGGGGGGGTCCTGCGGGTGCATGTTATTTCGACTCTCTTCCTGTCTCTGCAAGACAATCTCTTCTATTTTCCTCTTCGCTCCTTCAAACTACCGGAAGTGGGCCTCAATCACCTCGTTAGCCATGATCTGTGCTTCGACGACATGCATAAGATCAGGGTAGCTGGGGACCGTCTTCCTCATCAGGGCTGGGAAGAATCTGCACCGGCAGAGTCCTCCAAGGAAGACTCCATGTAGAAGCTCAGGTAAACTCCGGGGATCTGTGCGCGTCAGTGGTGAACCTTCAGAAGAATTCCTTATGGGATTCACCTTCACTTTGTCATATTCATGAGAGATGGGAGGGGCCTTTACTATTCGACGATTGGCGATGAATTGGTCCAGAAACTATTGAGTTAGTTCAGTGAAATTTCCGATGGTTCCCTCTCGAAGGGAGTAGACCAAGTTCTCGCCCGACTCTTCAATATGGCCAAAAACACCTAGCAGAGTAACTGGTTAGGGATGCTGTAGATCTATAGGATAGTGGAGAAATGGTTCATGAGCTCTAAGGGGTCTTCCATCCCATTACAGGACACAATGCTCAGTAGCTTGAACTACTTGGATCAGGTACGCCAAGACCTTAAGAGCTAATAGGGAACCATTGCGGAAAGGAGGGGTGCGTGGTGCTAGAAACTTCAGAGAACTCGAATTACTCTTCCTGATCATTCTATGAGGCGCGATTTCACCGTGGATGATGCATGTTAATAGGTGCAAGGGCACCGCAGGAGCTTGGGCTACTCCTAAGTTTCTTAGGAGAGTCAACATTTTAGTATGTCGTTCCTCTATCTGGACAACGCACCTTGCCAGTGCATTCACGGGCGCGACCACTATCTCCTCCAATCGAGGTACATTGATGATGGAGTCGGAAGGGCCAGGATTGGCGCGTCCTTTTCAGATCGATCATTGGGTCATGCAGATGCTTCTTATCATGGTTACGTGCTCATAGTATTGATGTTCATAGGATAAACAAAAGATTCGGGCAAGGGTGGTTCTCTCCCAACAAAATACAAACGAGGGCCGCCACACCTCACAAACTTAAATTAAAATACGGTAAACAAGACAATAACTAACATAAATTAAACCACAAAAAATCAAGGGTTACACAAGCCACGCAATTTGCCATTGCCACAAGAGTTATCTAGGGAAAGGAAACACATAAAGTAGAAATTTTCGTTACCCCAACCGAATTGGATGAATCCGATTTCACTCAACTAGAATCGTTCTTTAATCATCACAACCAGACATACGCCGGAGGGAGAGAAACTCGTCGCCATCTTCGTGTCACGCTATATTTGGAAAATCCCGGCGAAATCTTCTAAATGTGGAAATAATATTCCAATTAAGGTAGGAGAGGGAAAAGGTGGCAAAATTGTGCATTATTTAAGGAATGAGATATTTCAAATTGGTAGGTGGAAAATTTATGGAAGGGGATATGTTTTGAATATGGTAACTAAGGGGGATTATGGTAATGAATATTTTTGGATTAGGAAAGGGATTTTTGAGGGGGGGTTGGTTTTTTTATGATGGTGGTGGAGGGAGCTCGGGTTTGAGATGGTGGTGGCTGATTTTATGAGGGGAAGTAGTGGTCGACCTTGGTGGTGTTGATGATGGCTCCGCTTGGAGGGATGGAAATGGGTGGTGGATGATTCTCTTGGTTGGAGGAGGGGACTCGGGTTTGGTGGTTGTTGGAGGTGGTCGGTAGGTGAGGGAAGGAAGATGGCTCGGGTTTGCTAGGTTGCAAAGAGGTGATGGGGAAGGAGAGGAAGAGAGGAAAGCCGAGAGAGAGAGAGAGGAGGAAGAAAGGTGGTCGGCAGCCAAGAGGAATAGGAAGAGAGGAAGGGCCGAAATTTGCCTTGAGGAGGAGGATTTCAACTTGAAATTCGATCTTTTTATTCATTCACTAATGAGAAACAAATGGGTACATGCCTATATATAGGCTACAACAAACACTCCAACTGGCTACATGCAGCCCAACATAAAAAATGAAATCTAAACTCATGATTTTATATCATAACCATGTAACAACTAATACATGAAATTAAACATGAAATAACAATGATAATTTTTAAATAAAACAAATAAGAAAATATATTATTACTCCATCATAATTTATTAATATTTATTATTAATACATTATAAATGGGCGTACGCTCCGGACGACTATTGTGGCGACGCTCTTCATGGTCATATGTCAGTGCTCCATCGCCGTCTTCAAGTAGTTGCGGGCCGTCGTCTCCATTCATATCTACCGGGTCACCATCATCGTCAAAGGGAGGACGCTCCTTGGCCACTTATCGTGGGAAGTTGGCTCCATCAGAACTTAGAGCTGCTGTTAATCTTGTCAAGAGTTGGGCTGCTGTATAGCTCGTCAAAGCTTAGTCTTAGTATGTTGTAGGTTTTGGCTTCGGTTAACCTGCTGTTCGGGTAGAATATGTCCAGTTAGTCCTTACAATAGAGGGAATAGGCTGGTTTGTGGGAAGCTATAGCCTAGCAGGGTATTTTGGGTGGGAAATTATATTTGTTAACTCTCTATAAGCAGGCGTTGAGTGTTAGCCTAGGGCCAAAGTTTAGTTTTAGGGATAAGTGTAAAAGCGTTGAGTGTGTTGTGCACACTCAATGCCTTGCTTTTCGGTCCGACGACTAAGTTAAAAAGAATTGACAGTGTTGAGTGAGTTGAACTCACTCAACGTCGTCTGTTTAGCAAGTATTCTAAGTAAAAAAGCATTGACAACGTTGAGTGAGGTGAGCTCACTCAACGCCGTCTACCTTAGTAGTGTTTCTAAGTCTTTTGGCGTTGAGTCAGTTAAGCTCACTCAACGCCGTCTAGTCAGGTAATTTTTTGCTAAGTCTTTTGGCATTGAGTGAGTTGAGATAACTCAACGCCATCTAGGCCGGCAAATTTTTTTCTAAGACAAAAGTGTTGAGTGAGGTGAACTCACTCAACGTCATTGGTTATTTAGCGTTGAAAGCATTGAGTGAGCTGAACTCACTCAACACCTTCGTCCAGTGAGATTTTGCGGCTAAGTCTTTTGGCGTTGAGTGAGTGGAGCTTACTCATCGCGGCATCGAGTAGACTCGACGCCTTTTCTTCTTAGATTTTGACATTGAGTGAATGGTACTCACTCAACGCGGCATCAAGTGGACTTGATGCCTTCCTTGCTTAGTGTTTGGCGTTGAGTGAGTGGTACTCACTCAACACTGCGTCGAGTGGACTCGACGTTTTTTCCTTAGGCTAGTGTGGTTTTCATTTCGGTTTGGTGATGTTTTTCGGCTTGTTTTGAAGGCCGAATCGTGAATTATGGCAGGTGGTTTTTTTTGGTAGCTCTATAAGGGGTGGATTGGGTGTAGAGCCGTGGTCACCACCATTTTGGCCTCGGTTTGGGTTGGTTGTGTTGGCGTATTGGACCCTAGGGCTGCCACCATTGTATCCTTGAGAATTTTGGATCTGGTTGTTTGGATGAGGACTGTTTTTGGTCACTACCCAGATCCATGGTTTTACCACTGCTAATAATTCACAAGTTAGGACTCTTAGTTCCTTTCCCTTTTAAAATTGCTATTTTGGCATATGTTTGCCTTGTTGCTGCTGAAGGTTTTTAGCAGGGCATGTTGCTAATTTCTCACACTTGGTGCGCCTTGCTTACTCTTTTTAGGGTATTTTACTTTTGCTATCGCATACTAATCCTTTTAGCTGAGATTTTCAGCATTCTTTTGTAGGGTTTGTTAAACACCTTTTTTTGCTATCTATTGGTTTTATTCAAATTGCTCACTTAACACTTATTTATGTTCCTTGCTGAGGTGTTCTTTCTTTGAATGCCCCAGGTTCAGAGCAGTAGCCAGTTGAGCGGCTAGTTTTCTTTTGGGGGCTTGTTAGTGATCTCCTGGGTTGTTGAGATTCCTCTTCCTCAGTTTGTGAGGTAGATCTTTTCTTGTTTCCTTCTGTATAGACATGCATACTCACCAGTGGATTTGTGTCAGGTTGTTGACGCCCACTGGTGGTTTTCCTTATGATGCTAAGTATGTGACATAAACTGCTATTTTTTCCCTTATGAAGGTTGTTCACTTGCTCTCTGGGAATGCTTTATGCTAGGTTGCATGTTAGGTATTTAACTTATAAAAGCATTACTATATGTACTTCATACATGCCATATTTCTAAACCTAAAGTACTATTTTACAAAGTAATGTAAAGACTATTTTTATATTATACCAAATGTAGAGTCCTGTATTTCATGAGTTATCCTTTGGGGATGTTTACGCTCATGTAGGATGTCAAACCACCTAAACCAAGGTATTTTTCGCTGCGTATAAATATATTTTACTTATGGACTAGTTGATCCACTATGCCGAGGGATACGGACATCCAACTTAATTAGACTTCTTTCATAGTAAATTATGATTTTCTATTAAACTTAGAGTATGGAGTTTTGTCGGAGCGTCTGCAGTTATCCCCTGCACAGCGTGGCATCACGGTGCATATTTTATACTACTCTGATATAATTTTATTGATGAAGAAATGTGGGTCGTGACAGTTGGTGTCATAGAGAGGTTGCTTGATAATTGGTCGGGCAACCTTCCCTTATTAGTGTTAGTAGTTTAGTGTCATATCATACACACACCAATGTGTCATCACTACGTCTTGGCTGAAGCATAAACACTACACTTATAAGCATGAAGAGAAGTATACGAGGCATATTAAGTAGTATGGGATGCATAACATGTGTTTGTATATGGATCTACCATAGGTGGCAACATGTGAGGGTTATGTAGTATGGGATACATAACCTCACCACATGAGTGCCCATTAACACGTTTTCTCTTTTCATTGCATGCATTGTTATGTAGTACGGAATGCATAACATTGCATGTGTACGCCGCTCATAACATGCACTAGGGACTTTTATAGAATGTATAGCACAACATGCATAACATAACATAGCATAAGCACAACGTGTCAAGCTAAAGATTTACATGATGACATATGTACACAGATGGTTTTGCGTCAAAAGGGATATAAATTCATGCATTCATGGTCTAAGCACATGAGTTAGTTTGATTATGGTGAATCATCCTAGGTTAAGCATAACATCATTATTGAAAAATCCCAGAGCAAGTTAGTAGTTGAAGCTCATACTTAAGTATGTTTTGTATGTACAAGGTTGTCTAGTTCTAGCGGTTGGGCTAGGTTCTGACTAGTTGTTTGTATGTTAGTAGAATGTCGACGCATCCTTTGACGAGGTTGACTCCCCAATCTGAGGGCGAGTCTTCAGGAGCGCAAAGTGATGCGATAATAGAGAGTCTGCGACAGAGCAATGAAGCATTATCAAGATACATGGTGGATGTGTAGTCCTAGATCCAGTCGCTATTATCAGTTGTGTCCGGGCTAGCTCCGAGAGTACAGGACCATGCTGTGGGTCTAGCTGTTCCTACCCCTCCTGCTCCTCTGGTGCCTCCGGTAGTGGTTCCACCAGAGATGATGTTTATCTCACAGTTTTAGTGACTAGGGCCTCCTACTTATGATGGAAAGGCAGATTTCATGATCTTGGATGATTTGCTTATATCGATCGAGGAGATGTTTTCCTACTCCAGAGTTACTGACGATCAAAGAGTGATGATCACCGCCTACCAGCTCAAAAGGTTAGCAAAAAGCTGGTGGCTAAGGGAGAAGGAGAGCATGAAAGAAGGATGCTCTTGGGAATCTTTTAAGGAGATGCTGCTGGGAAAGTTTCTACCCTCGGTCGAGCGCGACCGTCTGATGAATAACTTCTTACATTTAAAGCAGAGTGTTGGTACCCTAGTTTGGATTTGAGTTTAGTCTTCTCATTTAGTTTCTTGACCCAAGATTTATCTATGGTCAAAGGTTAGTTGTTTGGTTAGATTGCTTTAGTTATAGAGTTGTCACTTATCCAGATGAAAATTTGGTTAAGTTGTTTTTGGTTCGACTATGGTCGAATGCCGCTCGACTATCGTCTATCAACTGTTCGACGATCGTCTATGAGTTGGTCGACTATCGTCAGTCAGCAGATCATCTATCTCTGAGTTAGTTCAACTCTCGTTAGTTCGACGATCTGTGGTATCTGCCTCGTCGATGGTCGATCCCCGCTCGACTTCTTTTGACCAGACAGATTTCTTGATAGTTCAACTATCAGCTTGGATAGTTCAACTATCTGATAGCTCGACTATCTGCTTGATAGGTCGACTATCTGTTTTCTTGATAGTTCAACTATCTGCTTGGATAGTTCAACTATCTGATAGCTCGACTATCTTCTTGATAGGTCGACTATCTATTTTCTTGATAGTTCAACTATCTACTTGGATAGTTCAACTATTTGATAGCTCGACTATCTGCTTGATAGGTCGACTATATATTTTGCGTGATAGTTCAACTATCTATCTTGATAGTTCAACTATCTAATAGCTCGACTATCTGTTCTGCTTGATAGTTCGACTATCTGCCTTGATAGCTCAACTATCTGATAGCTCGACTATCTGTTCTGATAGGTCGACTATCTGCTGTGGTAGTTCGACTATCTGCTTTGATAGTTCGACTATCTGTGTCGTTCGACTATCTGTTATGATAGGTCGACGATCTCTGTGCTTTGGTCGACGATCTCCGAGGGTCGTTCGACGTTCTTCTGTCTGCCTTTAGTAATTTTGTACTCCTTCTGTTCTATGATTTATTTCCTGTTTATTTAGTATATTTTATTAAAGATTATTTCATTGATTTTGTGCATACATTTCAAGGCAATCTTTCCCCATCCTTTGTGTATAAGTCAAGCTTTATCTGACAAAGTTTTTTGTCTTATTAGTTGAAATATCTTTTTGCTTTATTCTGCCATACTGTCCTTTATAGCCGTTAGACTCAAAAGTCTTCTCTGGCCGTAAAGAGTTTAGTCTGATGTGACTTTCTTTAGTACTCCTTTTATCAGATTGGATTTGCAGCTTCTTAGAAAGCGTTATCCCTTTATAGCATGTCTGTGTGCAGGATATGTTTTGTTTTGTGCTACTTGCAGCCCAGATCGAAGATCTCAGAAGAAGACAAAATGCAAACAAAGATTAGAGCTGTTACAAAGGCCCATATATAAAGAGCTTCTTTTGAAAGAAGAAAACATATACATACATACACATATGAAGAGAAAAACTCACAGATATTCATATATAGATTCAAAGCAAGAAGAGATATACAGCTCTCAGACATTGTTACATTCAACTGAGAAGATCAACCTTCTTCAACTCTCTCTTCTTCAATCCTGAGTTCATCCTGCTGCCAGGAACATTCACTCAGAGTCTCAAGAAGAAGAAGAAGAAGAAGGAAGAAAAGCTGTTGAAGAAGAACAATAATTACAAATCAAGAGTCTTCTTCAAGCTAATCCTTCAAGAACTTCATGACAGCTCTCTGTCACAAGTTCAAAAGAGTTCCTGTACCCTGAAGCAAGACTTCTTCCTGGATATCACTAAGCTAGGGGGAGCCTTGATTCTTTTGAGCTTTCTAGCTCTGTGCAATCCACTTGCTTCTATAATATTGTTTTAATAATAGAGAAGTCCTTCTAACCCTCTCTTAACCTCCTGTATAAAGGGTTATTACTCCCTTCAAAAGTAAACCTTGGTGGCAGGGCACCTGATCAAAAACCTGTGTTGAATTTTGAGCTCCTGATCAAAAGCTCAAAGGGTCTACTTGATCTACCTGAAGCAGGTCAGTTGGTGGTAGGGCACCTGAACACAAACCTGTAGTGGATTCCTACCAGGGTGTTAGAAGAGTGGACGTACCTATTTAGAGGGAACCACTTTTAACTTCTTATGTCGTCTGTGTTGCTTAATTAATTTATTGCATTGTGGATGTGAGTAGAAATAACTAGGATTGCTAGTTGCTGTGATAGGACCAAAGCTCAAATGTAATTATAGTAAGCTTTCTCTAGTGCACTTCACTTTGTGTTAGACTCTAGGGTTTCAAATATCTATAAACTTATTCCGCAAATTAACTCTAAGGGAGTTGAGTAGGGTGTCATAATTTTTGAATACTCTATTCACCCCCCTCTAGAGTTGTATCTATCCTCACTTTCAATTGGTATCAGAGGGAGGTTGATCTTGATCCTTGTTGACATAAGCTTTTCCAAACCTTGATCCTTGCAAAGTTCTAGCATCTCTATAATCTCCGCATCGCAAGCGCTGAACGAGTCGAAATCCATGCTGAAACTGGCGTCAAACTTCATCGCTGTCAGGAGACCTGGAGCAATCGCCATTGATTTGGTTAGAGAGGACGACGAAGACGAAACGGCAGAAGGCGCGGGGCAGAGCTCAAGCATAAAGACGGAATACGAAAAGACGAGCTCTGTCGACTACTAAAAAGACGATCTCTTAACCTAGGTCGACCATCGGTTTTATAATAAAACAGCAATCGTCGATCTATTTTAACAGATACTGGAGACGATAGTCGAACGGTCGTTCGACGATCGTTTCCTGAAGCAGAGTAGTCGATCAATCGTTCGACTATTTTTGTCTTCACAAACAAACAAGCCGTCGTCACCCATAGGTCGACGATAGGCTCGACCTGTTCGACTATCGTCGAACGTCGTTCGACGATCTTCAAACAGATTTTTAACAAGGCAGAAGTCACACTTAGTCTTTTCCATTAATCATGCATAGTTGAACCAAAAAGAACAGATGCTTCTGTTCATCTAAGGGCTTGGTGAAAATATCACCTCTCTGAAGGTCAGTGGATATGAACTCAAGGCTGATCTTGTTCTTTTCCACACAATCTCTCAGGAAATGGTGTCTAATCTCAATCTGCTTGGTTCTAGAGTGGTGCACAGGATTTTGTGCAATGGAGATAGCACTGGTACTGTCACACATGATTTTGGTGTTCTTGTGTGTGTACCCATAATCCAAAAGCTGGTTTTGAATCCACAGGATCTGTGAATAACAACTAGCAGCTGCTATATATTCAGCCTCTGTAGGTTAAGTTGAGACAGAAGCCTGTTTCTTACAGAACCAAGAGACCAATCTCTCTCCCAGGAACTGACATGTTCCTGAGGTACTTTTCCTGTCAACTCTACAACCAGCAAAGTCAGAATCAGAGTATCCAATTAACTCAAATTCTGATTCACCTGGGTACCATAGTCCTAAATTTGGACATCCCTTCAGTATCTCAAAATTGTCTTGAGAAGAATCAAATGAGATTCCTTGGGATTGACCTGGAATCTAGCACATAGGCATGTGGAAAACATTATATCTGGTCTACTTGTAGTTAAATACAATAGGGAACCAACAATGGCCCTATAGTTTTTCCTATCAACTGGCTTACTCTGATCATCAGAATCTATAACTACATTAGTAGCCATAGGTGTATGCATTGCTGAAGCATCAGCCATCCCAAACTTCTTTACCAATTCCTTGGCATATTTGGATTGGGAGATGAAGATGCCATCAGTATCTTGCTTTACTTGGAGACCAAGAAAGTAAGACAGCTCACCCATACTACTCATCTCAAACTTAGAATGCATCAGGTCTGAGAACTTTTTGCATAGTTTGGGATCAGTGGAGCCAAAAATAATATCATCCACATAAACTAGAACTAACAGGATGGTCTCCTTGTGGCTCTTAATGAAAAGGGTTCTATCAACTACTCCTCTAACAAAGTTATGCTCTAACAGCAAACTAGCTAGAGTCTCATACCAGGCTCTGGGTGCTTGTTTAAGTCCATAAAGAGCTTTTTGCAACTTGTAAACAAATGAGGGTTGAGTTGATGAGACAAACCCAGGAGGTTGTTCAACAAACACCTCTTCCTTTAGCTCACCATTTAGGAATGCACTCTTGACATCAATTTGAAAAACCTTAAACTTCATATAGGCTGCATAGGCTAGAAAGATCCTTATTGCCTCTAGCCTTACAACATGGGCAAAGGTTTGGTCATAATCTATACCTTCCTCCTATCTGTAGCCCTGAGCTACAAGCCTAGCTTTGTTCCTTACAATAATTCCATTTGCATCCAACTTGTTTCTAAACACCCACTTGGTGCCTATGATCAATTGGCCTTTAGGTCTTGGAACCAAAGTCCATACTTTACATCTTTCAAATTGATTAAGTTCCTCTTGCATAGCAATGATCTAGTGGGGATCTAGCTCAGCATCTTTTATGGTGAGGGGCTCAATCTATGAAAGGAAACAAGCATGCATCACATCCTGTCTTAATTGATGTCTTGTTTGCACATTAGCTGATATGTCACCAATCACTTGAGATGTAGGATGATCTCTAAGTGTGACAAGATCAGTAGGTGGGATGTGATCTTCAGCAATAGTTGGGATTAATTCCTCCTGAGGAATTGGATAACCTGTTGGTGGTACAGCAACTGCTTCCACAGTGTCTTCATCATTATCTGTGTCAGTGATATGAAGATTTGATAGATGGATAATCTCTTGAGTTACATCTTTGCATGATTCTGATACCTGCAATGAGCTTGAGGAAGGAGAAGTTTCCTTCTCCTTGTAAAACATCTTTGACTCATCAAAATAAACATGCATAGACTCTTCTATTTTAGAAGATGATTTATTAAATACCCTATAAGCTTTGCTTACTTGGGAATATCCAAGAAAAATTATCATTGAAGCTTTTGCTTCAAACTTTCTAAGATATTCTTTGTTGTTATTATGAATATACACTACACAACCAAAGACTCTAAAATAATTAATTTTAGGTTTCTTTCATTTAAGCAACTCATAAGGAGTTTTACTCTTAAGCTTGTGTATAAGACATCTGTTCAAGACATAATTAGTTGTGCTAACAGCTTCTGCCCAATAAGAAAGAGGCATGTTAGCATCTGCCAATAATGTTCCAGTAGCTTCAATCAGGGTTCTATTCTTCCTTTCCACTACCCCATTTTGTTGGGGAGTTCTAGGAGAAGATATTCTATGTTTGATACCTTCTTTCTCACAGAATTCTTGCATGAGAAGAGACTCAAACTCAGTACCATGATCACTTCTGATCAAGACAACATGAGTAGAATACTCAGTCTACACACATAGCAGAAAGTCTGTAAGAACTTTGAAGTTATCAGCCTTAGTTCTCAAGATGAACCCCCAAGTGAACCTAGAGAAGTCATCTACAATCACTAAAGTGTAATACTTCCCTCCTAGACTCTGTACACTTATTGGGCCAAAAAGGTCCAAATGTAATAAATACAGGATTCTAGGTGAATCACTTTTATTTATAAATTTAAAGGAGTTTTTGGTTTGCTTGCCTAATTGACAAGCCTTGCATAGGCTTTCCTTCTTGTAGGGGCAAGAAGGTAAACCTCTAACAAGGTTGTATTTAAATAACCTAGATATGTTCTTGAGGTTAACATGGCTAAGCCTCCTATGCCATAAGGTGTTATTATTTGTTACTTCATTAAACAGGAAGATTTCAGATTGAGTTGAGTTAAAATCTACTAAGTAAATATTACCCTGTCTAATGCCTACTAACACAACATTACTATTTAAAGTAATATTACAGAGAGTGTTAGTGAAAGATACATGATATCCTGCATCACATAACTGGCTTACTGAGATAAGGTTGTGCTTCAGTCCAGTTACATATGCAACCCTTTTGAAAGTTACTGCTCCAATGGTAGTCCTACCATATCCTTCAGTTTGACCACAGCTGGAATCTCCAAAGATCACCTTTGGTCCAAGCTTGGCCTTGTATCTTAACAGATTTTCTTTGTTTCCTGTCATGTGTTTGGAACAGCCACTATCCAAATATCATTTATCTTTAGTAATTGGATAGGTCTTCACCTGCAAATTAAACAGTTAGACATTGTGGACCCAGACAACCTTTGGTCCATTATTCTTCACATAATGAAAACTTGAAATAAAAGAATAAGCAGGTTGGGGTTTATATCCTAAAGGGTAAGACCTCGAAGGTGGGATACTCCATGCAGTTGATGGGTCATCAAACTTAGGATTTCTATTTACATTAGGGTTTCTAAGGTTCAGGTGATTATTTTGAAAATCATATTGAGATCGTCGATCATCGTTCGACGATCGATGCTCAAATTGTCGAGCATCGTTCGACCATTGAGCCTTCGATCGTCGAGCAGCGTTCGACGCTTTTTGTAGTTCCTTAAATTTTTTCTTTCTCTTTTCTCTCTTAGCTTTATTTAAGGCTTTGTTAACAAGATTTACTTGCTCAGTATTCTTTATTCCATCAGCTGAAATAAAGTTTACTGGAGTTGAAAGATGATTTTTAAGAACCAATGGGGGTTCACTTGATGAGGCTCCTAAGCCTAGCTTATTATTTCCTGGCCTAGTGTTTGTCATGCTAGTGATCTCTAGCAGCTTAAGGCTTCTACCATTTAGAGATTCTTCTAATCTTTTTGATTTAGCAAGTTCATTTTTTAGAAATTTTATTTCTTCACTGGACTTTGTGAGTTCTGCTTCTAACCTAGCATTTTCAATGGAGAGGATTTCTGATTCTGTTATCCTATTTCTAAGCTCCTTAATTTCTTTTTTTGAACTAATTAAATCTAAACAAAGGGATTTAAATTCAGATTTAAATTCAGCAGAAGAAAAATCATAAGAAGATAATACCTTATCTTCTGTAGGCATTTCTTCATCATCATCAGAACTCTCTGTAGTTGAGTGATTGCTACAGGCATCAATTGCCATATGGAAAATTTCCTTTGCCTTCTTCTCTTCATCATCTTCACTGGAGCTTGAGGAGGAAGATTCCTCATCTGAATCACTCCAGGTTTCAGCAACAAATCCTTTTTCCTTCTTCTTATTTTTGTAGGAGGAGGACTTGGAGTGCTTCTTGTGATGTTCTTTTTCTTTTCTCTTTTCTTTGTTATTTTCCTCTGGAGACTCTGGTAGAATGTGTCCAGGTTTCCTGCAATCATAACAGATAATTTCTTTAGCAGGAGATCTGTCATACCTTGGTTTATCTTCATATCTTGAAGACTTCTTTCTAAAGTCCTTTCTGCTCATCTTGAGAAACCTTTTGGCAAAGAGTGCCATCAGCTCTTCATTGGATTGACTTCCTTCAGAAGCATCAGCAGCTTTGAGAGCAAGAGTTTGCTCTTTCCTTGTTGGAGTTGGAGTCTTGGCTTCAGCCTCAGCTTCCCTGGTCTTTAAAACTTGCTCAAAAGATTTGAGCTTTCCAAGGAGGGCTTCAGTTGAGATCTCAGCAGTACTTCTGGCCTCCTTGATGGGCCAGATCCTAAGATCCCATGTGCTGGGGAAGCACATCAGTATCTTATCATTGACCTCTGTCAATGTTATCTCCTTATCAAGGGTTCTCAGCTCATTGATGATTGAGCTGAGCCTGATATACATTCCTTCAACTGATTCAGCTTCAGTCTTCTTGAAGTTTTCATATTGGGATATAAGGTTGGACCTTCTGTCCTTCCTCTCATCAGCTGAACCAGCTACAATCTGGTTCAGTGAGTCCCACATGGCTTTTGCATAAGTACAATCAGCCACTTTCTGAAAGGTTTCATCAAACATAGTCTGAGCCAGAATATCCATGGCTTTTGCATCAGCTACTTTGGCCTTCTTGTATGCATCCTTGTAGTCTGGAGGTGGCACTGTACTGAGATTTATAGATGTTGTAGCAGTGGCTGCAGCAGGTGGTGTTGGAGGTCCTGTCAAAATAGAATAAAAAATATCTTCATCAATAGAATTCATATATAACTTGATTCTTGCCTTCCAGATGCTAAACTTAGCTAAGTTGCATACTGGAGGTCTGGTGCTAGAATAATCCTTGTACTGGGCCATGAAGTGAATATCTATAAGCTTGGTATCTATCAGGATCTTGTGACTCAGGTGTTAGCCTGTACAGTCAGTCAACCTCCCACTGATACCAATTGAAAGTGAGGATAGATACAACTCTAGAGGGGGGATGAATAGAGTATTCAAAAATTATGATACCCTACTCAACTCCCTTAGAGTTTATTTACGGAATAAGTTTATAGATATTTGAAACCCTAGAGCCTAACACAAAGTGAAGTGCACTAGAGAAAGCTAGCTGTAATTACAGTTGAGCTTTAGTCCTATCACAGCAACTAGCAATCCTAGTTATTTCTACTCACAGCCACAGCGCAATAAATTAATTAAGCAACACAGACGACACAAGAAGTTTATAGTGGTTCCCTCTAAATAGGTACGTCCACTCTTCTACCACCCTGGTAGGAATCCACTACAGGTTTTTGTTCAGGTGCCCTGCCACCAACTGATCTGCTTTAGGTAGATCAAGTAGACCCTTTGAGCTTTTGATCAGGAGCTCAAAATCCAACACAGGTTTTTGATCAGGTTCCCTGCCACCAAGGTTTACTTTTAAAAGCAAATTCTTCTTTCATTATGATATCGGAAGGCCTCTGAACTGGTGCTGATTCTATAGAAGATGTTGCAATGTCAACTGGAACTACTGTTTCTTCTTGAATTTCTAGAGCTATTGTTTCCTCTTGAATTTCAGCTTGGGGATCTGCTGGAAGAGTAAAAAGGGGCAGTCCTGAGGCATCTTCCTCGAACATCTCCCCTTGCCTGATTTCAGTAGATACTGAAGTTAGGCCCCTAACTGAAGAGGGCTCAGCAGACTTAGAGAGGGCTATGATGGAGGATGACAGGGAAGAGATGGAGGAAACAAGTGGGGCAATTGCTTCTTCAATCATGGTTTTGATTGAAGGAGTAATTAGCTCCACAATGTTTGCAATGAAAGCTGCTCAAGAACCTGCTCAAGAACCAGCTCCAGAACCAGCTCCAGAACCAGTGCAAGAACCTGCCATTCAAAATCTTGTATCTTCTCCTCCAGCTCAGATAGCTGTGCATGATGAACTGGCCCTCAAGACAGTTGCAGTTGAGAAAGAAAAAGTTTCAGATGTTCAAGAAGAAAAATCTAAAGTCTGGGATGACACCCCAGGACTACATCTGGATACTCTTCTAGTACAAGATGCCTTAGAAGAAGAGAAAGACAAAGCTGCATTAAAAGAAAAAGAAAAATCTGAGCAAGAGGCTTTTGATCCTTATGATCAACATCCATCATCTCATTCTGAGGATGAGGATGACTCTGATGATTCAGAAGAGTCTAAGAAGAAGAAAGCAGCTAAAAGAAAAAGGAAAGCTGCTGCTCCTCCTCCTAATCCTGATAATGACATTCCTTACTATATACTGAAAGGGATAGATCCCAAATCCAAAGAATATCAACATTGGATGAGATTATCCAAAAATCAGCAAAAGCAACGAAAGAAAAGTAAAAAATATGATATTCCAGCTCCAAAGTGGACCCCTAGAGGTCCTCCTCCTCCACCTCCTAATGTAGGAGCTTCTGGAAATATGTCTGCAAATCCTTCATCCCCTTCTACTAGGTTCACTCCATCTCATCAAATAAGAAGCAATCCAGGATATCAAAGCAGATCCCAATCTAGATATCAAAGGCAAGAAGCTGATACAAGAGAGCAAGTGAAGGAGGTAGTATATCAGATGCCAACTTTTTCTCCTCCTCCTTCTCCCAAGAGAAAATCATCCCCTCCAAAAGAAACCAAAAGCATACCATCCAAAAAGCCGGCTCAAACAAAGACAACTGATTCAAAAGGTAAAAGAGTTATTTTCTCTGAAAAATCAAGTAAAAAATATGCTGAGTTTGCTCCTCCAGCTTCTTTAGTTATTCAAGAAAATAAAGAGCCAGCTGCAAGTTTGCTGGAACTCTCAACAAAATTCAGAACTATAAAACCCTTAGAATCAACTGGTGAAAATAAATATGAAAGTCAAGAGCTTAATCTTGATTTCAGGATGGCTATATTTCACGAACTAGTTGGATCAGATCAAATCAAAAAGGCCAAAGCTGAAGGAATAGATATTTCAGGCTTAACTACTATGTCTAAATTCAGAAAGAAGGAGCTAGATAAATTCAAGGTCAGACCTGAGGTCTTTGATCCTTCTAAATATATGGAAAAGCACCCTGAAGCAGTAGTACCAAGAGCAGGAGAATCTAGAATCATTAGAGAACAAGATTTAAAGATATCAAAGAAGGAAGCTTTAGATCCTTTCAGAAAAATTTCTTTTCTTCCTAGTTCTTCTGTATCTAAATCAGATTCAGATGCTTCTTAAGTTTCATTGATTGATAGTTGTTTATTTGTCTGTTTGATTAATGCTATTTGCTGCTTAGTTGTTTCCTTTCCTGAGTTATATTTTTTTTTTAGTTTTCGTTTTGAGAGACTTAACCCAAATAGGGGGAGATTGTTGGTACCCTAGTTTGGATTTGAGTTTAG
Source organism: Platanthera zijinensis (assembly GCA_039513925.1). Taxonomy (NCBI): domain Eukaryota; kingdom Viridiplantae; phylum Streptophyta; class Magnoliopsida; order Asparagales; family Orchidaceae; genus Platanthera; species Platanthera zijinensis. The sequence continues at coordinate 53,255,831 of CM077079.1, read as the reverse complement.
TCTTCTAATTTAGTTTCTTGACCCAAGATTTATCTATGGTCAAAGGTTAGTTGTTTGGTTAGATTGCTTTAGTTATAGAGTTGTCACTTATCCAGATGAAAATTTGGTTAAGTTGTTCTTGGTTCGACTATGGTCGAACGCCGCTCGACTATCGTTTATCAACTGTTCGACGATCGTTTATCAGTTGGTCGACTATCATCAGTCAGCAGATCGTCTATCTCTGAGTTAGTTCAACTCTCGTTAGCTCGACGATCTGTGGTATCTGTCTCGTCGATCGTCGATCCCCGCTCGACTTCTGACCAGACAGATTTCTTGATAGTTCAACTATCTGCTTTGACCAGACTTGATAGACTATTTCTTGATAGTTCAACTATCTGCTTGGATAGTTCAACTATCTGATAGCTCGACTATCTGCTTGATAGGTCGACTATCTGTTTTCTTGATAGTTCAACTATCTGCTTGGATAGTTCAACTATCTGATAGCTCGACTATCTGCTTGATAGGTCGACTATCTGTTTTGCGTGATAGTTCGACTATCTGTCTTGATAGTTCAACTATCTGATAGCTCGACTATCTGTTTGATAGGTCGACTATCTGTTCTGCTTGATAGTTCGACTATCTGCCTTGATAGCTCAACTATCTGATAGCTCGACTATCTGTTCTGATAGGTCGACTATCTGCTGTGGTAGTTCGACTATCTGCTTTGATAGTTCGACTATCTGTGTCGTTCGACTATCTGTTATGATAGGTCGACGATCTCTATGCTTCGGTCGACGATCTCCGAGGGTCGTTCGACGTTCTTCTGTCTGCCTTTAGTAATTTTGTACTCCTTCTGTTCTATGATTTATTTCTTGTTTATTTAGCATATTTTATTAAAGATTATTTCATTGATTTTTTGCATACATCTCAAGGCAATCTTTGCCCCATCCTTTGTGCATAAGTCAATCTTTATCTGATAAAGTTTTTTGTCTTATTAGTTGAAATATCTTTTTGCTTTATTCTGCCATGCTGTCCTTTATAGCCGTTAGACTCAAAAGTCTTCTCTGGCCGTAAAGAGTTTAGTCTGATGTGACTTTCTTTAGTACTCCTTTTATCAGATTGGATTTGCAGCTTCTTAGAAAGCGTTATCCCTTTATAGCATGTCTGTGTGCAGGATAAGTTTTGTTTTGTGCTAATTGCAGCCCAGATCGAAAATCTCAGAAGAAGACAAAATTCAAACAAAGATTAGAGCCGTTACAAAGGCCCATATATAAAGAGCTTATTTTGAAAGAAGAAAACATATACATATATACACATATAGAAGTGAAAAACTCACAGATATTCATATACAGATTCAAAGCAAGAAGAGATATACAGCTCTCAGACATTGTTACATTCAACTGAGAAGATCAACCTTCTTCAACTCTCTCTTCTTCAATCCTGAGTTCATCCTGCTGCCAGGAACATTCACTCAGAGTCTCAAGAAGAAGAAGAAGAAGGAAGAAAAGCTGTTGAAGAAGAACAATCATTACAAATCAAGAGTCTTCTTCAAGCTACTCCTTCAAAAAACATCAAGAAAGCTCTCTGTCACAAGTTCAGAAGAGTTCTTGAACCCTGAAGCAAGACTTCTTCCTGGATATCACTAAGCCAGGGGGAGCCTTGATTCTTTAGAGCTTTCTAGCTCTGTGCAATCCACTTGCTTCTCTAATATTATTTTAACAATAGAGAAGTCCTTCTAACCCTCTCTCAACCTTCTGTATAAAGGGTTATTACTCCCTTCAAAAGTAAACCTTGGTGGCAGGGCACCTGATCAAAAACCTGTGTTGGATTTTGAGCTCCTGATCAAAAGCTCAAAGGGTCTACTTGATCTACCGGAAGCAGATCAGTTGGTGGCAGGGCACCTGAACAAAAACCTGTAGTGGATTCCTACCAGGGTGGTAGAAGAGTGGACGTACCTATTTAGAGGGAACCATTATAAACTTCTTATGTCGTCTGTGTTGCTTAATTAATTTATTGCACTGTGGCTGTGAGTAGAAATAAATAGGATTGCTAGTTGCTGTTATAGGACCAAAGCTCATCTGTAATTACAGTTAGCTTTCTCTAGTGCACTTCACTTTGTGTTAGGCTCTAGGGTTTCAAATATCTATAAACTTATTCCGCAAATTAACTCTAAGGGTGTTGAGTAGGGTGTCATAATTTTTGTAATACTCTATTCACCCCCCTCTAGAGTTGTATCTATCATCACTTTCACAGAGGCAACTCACAGTTAGTGAGTATGAGATTCAATTTAGGAAATTATGCCAGTTTGCTCCTTGTTTGGTGAATATTGAAGCGGATCGAGTTAAACGATTTCTGGGTGGTCTAAGAAGTGACATCCAGCATCTAGCTGGTGCTTATGGAGTACTGAGTTATACCGGTGCGGTAGAAGCTACCTTGAAGGTCGAGGCAATCAAATATGCTAAGAATAGAGGCCAGCAAATGATAAGAGATATAAGGAAATCCGTTTAAGGAAAGAGCCCCCAGGTATCCGGTGCTGCTTCATGGAAGAAGGGTAAGGAAGTGTGTAGTTTCTGTGGCCAGCCGGGCTACCCCTTTGAGAGATGTTACAAAAGGGTGCGAGCTCAGAAGAAAGAGCAGGTTCATGCGATACAAGGCATTTCAAGGAAAGATTTAGTCTGTTCTGCATGTAAACGGATAGGGCTTGATGTTGCCCATTGCTGGGTAAAGAATAAGACAAGAAGTTGTTTTCTATGTGGTCAAGAAGGGCATATAAAGGCTCAGTGACCACAGCTCCAGCCTGTGCTACAACCAGTCCCACTTCAGGCATTGCCACCGCCTCAGCGATTGGATAAAGGAAAACAAAAGTTGAATGTGATTTCCTCAGAGGATGCTCAGACTTCTACTCAGGTTATTTCAGGTTAGACTTTCTCCCTAGTTTTAATGTTTTAGTTCGTACTTATAGTCTTAGCAATTGTTTCCTTAGATGTGTGAGCAATCTTATAGGAAGATTTAAGGTAAAGAACCGCTGGTCATGTGTTCTCTTCGACTCTGGCGCTACCAAGATGTTTGTGGCTAGAGCCTTTGTGGAGCGGTATCATTTTGATCTAGATCAAGTTGGAGGCACATTTTGTGTCAAATTTCCCTCCAGCGATTCTGTGTTTTCGGGCAAGGGCATTCAGAGTTGTCCGATTGTTTTAGGGGATTTTCTAGCAAAGGCAGATGTGAAGGTGATCGACTTCGAAGACTTTGATGTTATCTAAGGCATGGACTTATTGTCCAGGTACGAGGTTGTTATCTAGTGCAAGGGTGAGCGCTTGGACTTCAGAAAGGACAATGGTCAGCCTGGGAGTGTTTATGGTGATCCGCGCCAGGATTCTTCAGTTATTTCTACAGTATGTGCTCGGAAGCTGCTAGTTTCAAGCTGTTTTGCTTGTTTGGTCTCAGTTTTGGGGACCGTTGTTAGTTTGTCGCGTTTTGAAGAGATTCCTGTTGTGCGCGAGTTTTCAGATGTGTTTCCTGATAATCTTCCTTGTCTTCCACCTGATAGAGATGTTGACTTTATGATAGATTTGGATCCGGGCATGCATCCTATTGTAAAGGTGCCGTACCGGATTGCCCTATGAGAGCTGGAGGAGTTGCGTATCCAGCTGGATGAGTTGTTAGAGAATGGTTTTATACGGCCGAGTTCGTCGCCTTGGAGTGCTCCTATTCTATTTGTTAAGAAGAAAGATGGATCGATGAGGCTTTGCATCGATTATAGAGAGCTAAATAAGGTCACTATTAAGAACAGGAATACCCTGCCGAGGATTGACGATTTGTTCGATCAGTTCCGCGATAGCGTGGTTTTTTCTAAGATTGATCTTCATTTTGGCTACCATCAGCTCAGGATCCGTGAGTCAGATATCCCACGAACTGCTTTTCGATCTAGGAATAGGCATTTTGAATTTCTTGTAATGTCATTTGGTTTGACCAACGCGCCCTCAGCCTTTATGGACATGATGAACCGTGTGTTCAAGGATTTTTTACACAAATTCGTAGTCGTCCGCAATACTAAGGAGCATGACCAGCATTTGCAATTAGTTTTATCTGCTTTGAGGGACCATAAGTTGTTCGCAAAGTTGAGCAAGTGCGAGTTTTGGTTGCCTCAGGTTTCATTTCTGGTCCATGTGGTTAATAAGAATGGGATTTCAGTCGACCTAGAGAAAGTAGCTGCTATGATGGAATGGAGTAGGCCTGACACACCCAAAGAGATTAGGAGCTTCTTAGGGTTAGCCGGCTATTATAGGAGATTTGTGGAGGGTTTCTCTACCCTGGCTGTGACAATGACTAAATTGACACAGAAGAATGCAGCCTTTGTTTGGAGCAAGAAGTGTGAGGAAGCCTTTCTAGAGCTCAAGAATAGATTGTGCACTGCTCTGGTTTTGACATTGCCTACAGAAGGAATGGATTATGATGTTTATGTGGATGCATCGCATGTTGGGCTTGGATGTGTGTTGATGCAAGATGGGAAAGTGATTGTGTATGGGTCAAGGAACCTGAAGACCCATGAGAGGAACTACCCTACGCATGATTTAAAGTTCGCAGTAGTGATTTATGCCCTGAAGCTGTGGAGACATCTGCTTTATGGTGCACAATGCAAGATTTTTACCGATCATAAGAGCTTGAAGTATGTATTCACCCAGAAAGAATTGAATTTGCACCAATAGCGATGGTTGGAATATGTGGTTGATTATGAGGTTGAGATCTAATACCATCTGGGAAAGGCAAATGTGGTAGCCGACGCCCTAAGTCAGAAGACGGGGAAGATTTTTAATCTCTCCGTCGAGCTGTTAGTAGAATTATTCCTCTTGATAAATATTTTTGTGGGTAGCTGTGACTTGCAAAGTAGTTTGGTAGTAGAAGAGCCTTCTTGGATTGTACTTATAAGGCTACATCAGAAGGATAATCTGGATCTTCAGCAGTTGTATCTTAGAACTCAGAAAGGGGAGTTACCAGAATTCTCTATTGATGATGCGGGTACCTTGAGGTACTGTGGCAGATTCTGTATCCCCGCCGTTATGGATATCTGAGTTAAGTTGTGCAGAGAAGCGCATGGTTCTAGCGTTGCCTACCATCCAGTCTCTATCAAGATGTATCAAGACTTAAAGCAAATTGCCTTGTGGTATGGTATGAAGGGTGATATAGCCAGGTTTGTGTCTTAATGTTATACCTGCAAGCGTGTTAAGGCCGATCATGGAAGGTCGGGTGGCAAGTTGACTCCCTTTGAAATTCCAACTTGGAAGTGGGAGAGTATTTCAATGGATTTCATCACCGGTTTGCCAAGATCTCCTCGAGGACATGATTTAGTCTTGGTTATTATTGACAGATTGACAAAGTGTGCTCACTTCGTACCTTAAAAGATTGATTACCCCATGAAGAAGATTGCTGAGCTATATTTGGATGAAGTCATCCGGTTGCATGGAGTTCCTGTAAGTATCATATCAGACCGAGACTCTAGGTTTACGTCTCACTTCTGGAAGAGTTTGCAAGAAGGTTTGGGTTGAGCGTTTGAGGCTTATGGAGTTTGCTTATAAAAACAGTTATCAAGAAAGCTTGTAAATGACTCCTTTCGAAGCTTTGTATGGGAGACGCTGCAGAACTCCCCTATTTTGGACTGAGGTTGGCGAGAGATCTTTGTTGGGTCCGGATGCGCTTGAATAAATGGAAGTTGATATGAAGTTTATTCGAGAGAAGCTTCGGATAGCCCAAGAACTACATGAGAAGAACGCCAACCGGCGTTGATCTGATTTGGAGTTTACTGTAGGGGACTTTGTATTTCTTAAAGTTTCCCCGATGATTGGAGTCAAGAGGTTTGGTAAGATCCGTAAGTTGGACCCAAGGTTTGTGGGACCGTTTAAGATTGTTGAGCGGATTGGTGTGTCAGCTTACAGGCTTGATTTGCATGCAAACTTTCCTGACGTGCACGATGTTTTTCACGTAAGCCAACTGCGGAAGTGTGTGCTAAGCGACGGGAAAGTTTTGAATTCTATGCCTCAGTTAGAGCCAAATATTTCTTATGTGGATATGCCTGTCCGTATTTTGGATACTTAAGATCGGGTATTGCGAAGGAAGAGCATTCCAATGGTTAAAGTTTTGTGGAGAAACCGGGATGTGGAAAGCGTGACTTGGGAATTGGAGTCGGCTATGAGGGAGGCTCACCCTCATCTATTTCCCTGAGTTTGCTTGGTATGTATTTTTCTGTATAACTCTTGGTTTGTTATTTCCCTTCTATGGTAGAAGTGTTGTGCGTAAAGTTTTGGGGGAAAACTTTCTTTTAGGGGGAGTGACTATAACGCCCTCGGTTTTTCTGTGATAGTTTAATCTTTATTTGGTGTTACGTTGGCATGTTTTCGGCCTTTGCCGTTATTAGAGCGTGGTCTTAGCTCTTTAGGCTCTCTGAGTGGCTTGTTTTGTAGCATGTTTGCAACGTTCTCTAGCGAGTCGGAGTCTGTTTTAGTGACTCGGTGGAGCCTCTCCGGTAAAGCTTGTGTTTTGTCTTCGGAAAGTGTTAGCCCGAGTTTTGTTTGTCGGACGACGATTCTGACTTAGCCACTAGATTCGTAGCGTGGGTATTCCCAAATCATTTGTTTTTCGCTTCGTTTTGGCATTTTATTTAAATGGCTGATATAATGATATCACTGGCCAGTTTTGCTTGGCTAAGTGTTGTTAGCTCGATTTTTTTCTATATGTATATATACAGTGGCTGATTTTATATTAACAGATATAATATTATATTAACAGATATAATATTATATCATGTTATAATTATAGTGGCTGGGTGTGGCTGAGTGTGAATATAATATTCATAATAGTGGTTGTAGTGACTGTTATTATAATAGTATTATAATAGATATTATAAATAGCATTGGTCTTTAGAAACCTTATTCCTCTTCCCCAAACCCGATAGCTAGCTTCCAGCAGAAGGAGCTTGTGCGACGGAAGAAATTGGTGCTTCCGGCCATTGATTTCTTGTGTTTTAGTGCTCGTAATTCTTGTTTGAGGGTGGTTTACGACTGCTCTCACCTAGATCTACCTCCCTAAGGTAAGCATTTCTAGTTTCTTGGATTTTTGGAGGTTAGAGTTTTGCGGGTTGACTTCGTTTTCTTTCTAAAAGTTCCAGATATTTTGTTAGGTGGCTGATCTTGTTGTCGGTGTCGAGTGAGGAGTGTAGCTGCCGATTCCTGGAAGTAGAGGCAAGTGGTGCTCTTTGCCATTACCAAGTTGAATTGTTATTCATCTGATTTCTGATTCCTGGAATTTATTCATCTGATTCCTTGTTCATCTGATTTTATTCATCTAATTCCTTTTTGGTAGATATTTTGTTTTGTTCTCTTCTTAGAACTTAGGGATGCTCTTAATCTTGTCCAGAGTTGGGCTACTGTATAGCTCGTCCAGGCTTAGTCTTAGTAGGCTGTAGGTTTTGTCTTCGGTTAACTAGCTGTTAGGGTAGAATATGTCCAGTTAGTCCTTATAATAACAGGGAATAGGCTGGTTTGTGGGAAGATGTAGCCTTGCAGGGTATTTTGGGTGGGAAATTATATTTGCTAACTCTCTGTGAGCAGGCATTGAGTGTTCGCCTAGGGCCAAAGTTTAGTTTTAGGGCTAAGTGTAAAAGCGTTGAGTGTGTTGTACACACTCAACGCTTTGCTTTTCGTCCGGCGACTAAGTTAAAAAGCATTGATAGAGTTGAGTGAGTTGAACTCACTCAATGTCGTCTGTTTAGCCAGTATTCTAAGTAAAAAGCGTTGACAGCGTTGAGTGAGGTGAGCTCACTCAACGCCGTCCGCCTTAGTAGTTTTTCTAAGTCTTTTAGCGTTGAGTGAGTTGAGCTCACTCAATGCCGTCTAGTCAGGTAATTTTTTCTAAGTCTTTTGGCATTGAGTGAGTTGAGCTCACTCATAGCCGTCTAGGCCGGCAAATTTTTTCTAAGTCAAAAGCATTGAGTGAGGTGAACTCACTCAACGCCATTGGTTGTATAGCATTGACAGCGTTGAGTGAGTTGAACTCACTCAACTCCTTAGTCCAGTGAGATTTTGCGGCTAAGTCTTTTGGCATTGAGTGAGTGGAGCTCATACAACGCAGCGTCAAGTAGACTCGACGCCTTCCCTGATAAGATTTTGGTGTTGAGTGAATGGTACTCACTCAACGCGGCATCGAGTGGACTCGACGCCTTCCTTGCTTAGTGTTTGGTGTTGAGTGAGTGATACTCACTCAACGCGGCGTTGAGTGGACTCGACGTTTTTTCCTTAGGCTGGTGTTTTTCTCCCGAGTTGGTTAGTCTGGGTTTCATTTTGGTTTGGTGATGTTTTTCGGCTAGTTTTGAAGGCCGAATCGTGAATTATTACAGGTGGTTTTTTTGGTAGCTATGTAAGGGGTGGTTTGGGTGTAGAGCTGTGGTCACCACCATTTTGGCCATGGTTTGGGCTGGATGTGTTGGTGTGTTGGACCCTAGTTCTGCAACTGTTGTACCCTTGAGAATTTTGGATCTGGTTGTTCTGGATAAGGACTATTTTTGGTCACCAACCCAGATCCATGGTTTTACCACTGCTAATAATTCACAAGTTAGGACTATTAGTTCCTTTCCCTTTTAAAATTACTATTTTGGCATATGTTTGCCTTGTTGCTGCTGCATGTTTTTAGCAGGGCAGGTTGCTAATTTCTCGCACTTGGTGCGCTTTGCTTTTTCTTTTGAGGGTATTTTACTTTTGCTGTCGCATACTAATCCTTTTAGCTGAGATTGTCTGCATTCTTTTGAAGGGTTTGGTAAACCCCATTTTTTGTTATCTACTTGGTTTTATTCAAATTGCTCACTTACCACTTGTTTATGTTCTTTGTTGAGGTGTTCTTTCTTTGAATGCCCCAGGTTCAGAGCAGTAGCCGGTTGAGCGGCTAGTTTTCTTTTGGGGGCTTGCTAGTTATCTCCTCGATTATTGAGAATCCTCTTCCTCAGTTTGTGAGGTAGACCTTTTCTTGTTTCCTTCTGTATAGACATACATACTCACCTGTGGGTTCGTGTCAAGGTTGTTGACGCCCACTGGTGGTTTTCCTTGTGATGCTAAATATTTGACTTAAACTGTTGTTTTTTCCCTTATGAAGGTTGTTTACTTGCTCTTTGGGAAGCTTTATGCTAGGTTGCATGTTTGGTATTTTAACTCATAAAAGCATTACTATTTGTACTTCATACATGCCATATTTTTAAACCTAAAGTACTATTTTCCGAAGTAATGTAAATACTATTTTTATATTATACTAAATGTAGAGTCCTACATTTCATGAGTTGTCCTTTGGGGACGTTTACACTCATATAGGATGTCAAATCACCTTAACCAAGGTATTTTCCGCAGAGTATAAATATATTTACTTGTGGACTAGTTGATCCACTATGCCGAGAGATACAGACATCCAACTTAATTGGACTTCTTTCATAATAAATTATGATTTTCTGTTAAACCTTAGAGTCTGGAGTTTTGCCTGAGCATCTGCAGTTATCCCCTGCACGGCGTGGCATCACGGCGAGTATTTTCCACTACTCTGATATAATATTATTGATGAGGAAATGTGGGTCGTCACACATACATCATTAAGTTATCTCCATATCGCTTTCCAACGTCCTAGCAGCTTCAAATAACTCATTAAAGCTAGCATTCTTTAAGGCTATGAGTGGTTGCCTCAAGTTCTCTCTTAACCCATGATAAAAGGGATTGTCTCTCTCCTCATCATCAGCCATGATCATTCCCGCATAATTACCTAGGCATGTAAACTCCTGCATATACTCATCCACGACCGTGTCTTATTGTACCAAGTGCAGAAACTGTCTCTAAAGAGCTAACCTTATCGATATTGGAATATACTTCTTTAAGAAGACACTTGCAAACTCATCCATGGATGGAGTGCGCCCAGGAAACTGACGAACGCCATGGCTCACCATCATAGCTTTGTATCACCTTATAATATTAAGGGCACAAATTAGGAGTGCTTATCCTCTGGTGTCTCTGCCGCTCTTAAAAGTTCCTCAATCCTTGCCAACCAATTCATCGAAATCAGACGGTGTGCCGACTCCCTTGAATGTTGGAGGATGGAAACTCAGAAAATACTTCATCTGTCGATCTCCCTGCCTAACAAAAGTTCTCTCCGCCAATGGCTCTGCCTGCTTGGTACCTCGGCTAGGTATGACTGGTGTTATATTTGGGGTAATCGGAGTCGTTACCTGAGAAAAATGGGACACAACCTGTGGTGTCGACTTAGCTTGGGCCGCTACCATTTCCTCTGCTAACATGCGATAGAAATCAGTCGGGGAGAAACCCATGCCCATAAGACCCGGAGCAGTTGCACTGCTCAATGAAGCATCCTCTTGCGACATCGACGTCCCCGCATTGTTTCTTCCACCCTAGCATAAGCATGATATCAAACGAATCATGTACAATTCATGATACTAGAACACATGAACACTCATGGTCCCACAATATACTCCTATGTAAACAACTTCTTTACACAATTTGATTACTCTAAATCTATCTCTACCTCAACCTGGACACAACCTCCCTCTGATACCAAATTATAACACCTCACCTGCAATGACTATATAATATGGGTTTGGTCAGGGCCCCAAAACATATAGACACCACAGCTTTAGTATAATAAAGTGATATAAAAGTATTACCCATCTCAAAACTTAAAATATAAAATAACGGAAAAAATACAACACAGACTAGAAGTTGTCTACAAGTATACAGGAGTACAAAAATGGCCTTAAGGCCTTAAATAATTAGATGTCCAAATCATCATCGACACTAATCATAACAATGTGTCATAGCACTCCTAGACTATCTCGTCATGCAAGTAGGATTACAGTGAATGAAACATACATGCAAATATAAAGGAAATATCAAAAGAGGTAAACTTCATGGGGCTTAGGCCTTTTTGGTCGGCGAGCTGACTCCAGCTTACAATCCTTGCCAAATAAAAATTTTTTGTAACGTGGGTCATCAAGGGCTAACCTCCACTGTGTAACAGTCACTCCTCCTCTTTTTCATCCCTAGCAAACCCGGGGCCACTCCATCACCCTATAGGTCGGCACTTTGTATGTATATGTAATAAAACATGAAAGCTACATCGAAACATCAGTAATAGGTGTCACAAACATCAAACACATTTCTATGTTAAGCATTTAAATAATGGGGGGTCAACCAATGCAGCATGTATGCAAATCTGGGTTTCACCCAAGGCACCCAATAGCGTGTATGATTCTAACACATCATCATACATCATCACATCACATCAATCACCTGGGTACTCTCATTTCCCCAAAGGCATACATTACCAAGATCAATAACTCTCGCCAAGACCCCACCCGCACATGGATCACAACACCATCGGGCTTGTCCATTAGCTCTACCATTCTTGCCAATTCCACCAATTTTATGTACAACTGATGCTAAAAACCCTTGCTTGACCTTGCTCACGTGTGGGCTTCAGCTCACAAGCTTGTCCAAAAGCTTGACATCCTCATTAGTTTTCATAAAGGGGACTTATCTTGCCGGGATACCCTCCAAATGTGAATCACAACATCACAGGGTGACCCTACCGACCACAAAGTCAAAGACACGCCTTAGAAATGCATTCAACAAGCATCTATCCCCGACGCTAAATCAATATTCATCTCACACAAAATTAAGGGCATGACAATGACGTCTTCGCCATAAAATTAATCACTAGCAAGATCCCTAAATGCATATCAAACATCACCGAATGGACCACCGGCCGCAATTTCGGCTTTACTCACCAGGTCTAATCTATTAACGGAGAGGTTCTCTAATGCAAAAATATTCCTGAAACAGACACAATCAACCCGGTGGTTCTTCTTGAACCAAGACAACCCAAACTCCTCTCATTAAAGAGATCTTGTGATAAAAATTGAAGAAAATAAAGGCATTAAAGAAAAGATGTCATGCATGCATCCTAAGATCGAGAGGAGAGATGTTGTTACTTTACGATTCATCTTTCTTAACATGGAAGCCTTGAATATAAAGCATGAGAATGTTCTCCTTCAAGCCAATTCTGTAAAATTGGCCTCGTATCGTCGAATGGAGCTCTGAAGCTTCCATAATGGTGAAATCTGATCTTCTTCCTCCTCTGCTACCTTCCTCTCACCCTAGCCATCAAGTTCCAAGGACTTGAGAAAAGTGAGGGGAGAAAAATTCTCTGCCCTATTTAAGGTTCACGAGAGAATGATCTGGGCCCTTGGATCAAGTTCCATGAAGATCAGATGCCTAGAAAGTCTATTCACGAAACAGGTTCACGGGCGCCTTTAAATTAGCTTTCTGACCCGCGGTGTCGAGGGAACATGATGCCAAACTAGTTGACTCAATGCCACATAGGCTGACTCGATGCCACATAGGCTGACTCAACACCAACAGGCTATCTCAATAGCACACAGGCTGACACAGCTCCAAACTGATTAACTCAGCTCCAAACAGGTTAACTCAGCTCCAAACTGGTTAACTCAGCTCCAAATTGGTTAACTCAACTCCAAACTAATTAACACTTATCTCAGCATTCCAAAATGTAGTAAACCTTTTGGGTTGTTACACCCAAACCCCCATGTACAACGCAAAAATTAGTGACAAGCATAGTATAACACTCATGGGTTTGTCAGCGACGAAAAAGTTGTCGCACCGGGACAATATCATGATTGGTATATTATCGCGCAACAATATTTCAGTGGCTGGTCATAGGGTTGGAACATCGTTCCTATGACACATGTGTGTATGTGTGCTTGCAAGTGTGTGTGTGTGTGTGTGTGTGTGTGTGTGTAAATATATAGTGTATGTATAATTTAAAATGGCATTCACTAAGTAGGATAGTTGATGTGCAAAAATTTCCTTAATAGATAGTTTTGGGGGTCACTCGATTTTTCCCCGATCCAGTGAATTGGACCCTCATAACTCAGAACTAGACCAGGCGCGCAAACGGTCAAAGAAAAATAACAGCAAATGACAAAAAAAAAATTGACGTGAAAAACACAGAAATTATGAAAAACCGTGTGGCTAGATCTGTGTCGAGCAAAAATCCACATTTTTCTTTGAGTTTACAAGTATATGAAATAATATCTCGGAGGGTGAAAGACCACCTCTCCGTTACAAATGCAACCTACAAAGGTGAAGAAAAATAGCTAAGTCCTCAGAGCCTCAATGTAAGCACTCTGGTATGGAAAATCGGCTAAGTCAACGGAACCTCGATGGAAATTTTCTGACACGAGAAATCTCTAAGCCCTCAGAGCTTTAAAGTCTGATGCAGCCTTTGCGCGAGAAGTGTAGCAAAGCAAATTCTAGAGCGGAGGATCAGCCTAAGTCTACGATCTCGCCAAAAAACCTTAGAGCTCGTTCTAGCCTCTGGATTTGATTCTCCTTAAATGAAGGCATGGGGGCCTATTTATAATATTCTGAATAGATAAGATGGTAATTGCATCAGGGTGAAATTTTTGTTGGCGAATGGTGTCACTCCATTTCTGTCACCTATATCACAAAATTTAGCGAAATGACGGAAGTGCCCCAGGGTAATTTAGGAGGCCTGCGCAGGGTGTCTAGAGGCGGTGGCACCAGGCAGGAGACGGAGGCGGTGGTGGTGGCCGGAGGCAGTGATAATGGCTGGAGGTGGCAGGGCCACCAACGGCATGTGCAATGAGTGGAGCGGGTGCACACGTGCGGGGCTAGCGCGCTCAGAGCTTGGCCACACGTGCGCCAGACGCGTGTGAACTCGTGGGCTGGTCATTCACGTGTGTGGTTTTTCTTGCCGCTCGGGTACTTTCGAGCCTTTGTGAATTGCGGCATGGCATGCTCGTCTACTCTAATTGAGTTGGCTTTCCCATGGATCCTTGGTCCAAGTTCTTTTGGTTCAGCTCAAAAATGTCAGAGGAATCTCATCAAATACCCCAAAATTTTCGCGAGTCATAACCGGCAAAGTGATAGGAGCGAAATTTTTTTGCCTTTACTCGGAATATTCTCGAACCTCGCGATCACCGGGCATCGTCGTGAGTGATCCTTTGAAAGAAAATTAGGGAGAGTAGAAAGCCAAATATTTCTTGTCATTATGCATCGAATATTATCTACCATGCCTGTTATATACTCGGCCACTATAGCCTTTATTAATTGCCCATTTTGAGACAGGAAGATTTGGCAAGAGATATTTTGTTATCTCGGATGTCTTCCTTTATGAGCCGTCCTTTGGGGTCTATATATTGGAGAGTGTCATTCTTTTCCCATCCCGCCCTGCTAGGTGTAAGGTGCTTTGATGTAGAAACAAAACTAAAGCAGTAAAAATAAAAACCACAGCACACAGCAAAGAATATGCACAATAAACCAGAAGACACAAGAAGCTATAGTGGTTCCCCAAAAACCTGGGTACATCCACTCTTCTACCACCCTTGGTAGGAATCCACTGCAGGATGAGTTGATCAGGTGTCCTGGGCACCAATGAGCTTTTGATAAGGTGCTCAAAAACCAAACTAGATTTTTTGATCAGGTGTCTTGCCACCACTGAGTTTTGACAAGGCTCTCAGAACAAGACTCAAAACTTTTGAAGGGAGTCTTGATAACCCTTTTACAGCAGGAAAAGAAAAAGGAAGAGGTGAAGTTGTCTTCTCTGTCTCAATCACTGAGAGAAGACTTTGTGGATTGATTGTGTTGTCAAAAGCTCCCCCTGAGATGTAGATAGTTCAGAGATGAGAGCTTTGCTAGGGTGATAGGTCTTCAGAAGCTTCAGATCTCCAGTAGAAGATGGTTTCAGCAGAGGATGAAATATGAATTGTCTGGAGTCCTTGATGTTGAAGCTATGATCACTTTTCAGTATGCCATTATTCAATCAAACTCTTCAGGATTGATCACTTGATTTTCCTCTGAGTTTTTCTAACTATCTGTGTATGTCTGTGTTGAGTGATAGATCGATTGTCTTGATCTGTTGTTGGATGTTTTATTCTCTGATGATCCTTTATCCAAGATAGCCGTTAGCAGTCAATAAATGTCTTCCATAAATGTTTTGTCTTCTAGAGGAAAGTCCAATAAACATTCTCTGATAAATCCCTTGAAACTTGATCCAGAATAAATGAAAACGGCTAGCAGATCTCTTGAAATAAATGCTGAGAGAGTTTGAAAAACATTCCAAAAGCTGACAGAATTTGAATCCTCAAAGTCGTTGATCTCTCAGGAAAAACGTCGATCTGAGCTCTAAGATTGTCAACCTGAGCTCAGAGATTGGATTGAACATCAGACAGAAAACGTCGACCTGAGCTCGAAGATCGTCGACCGGAGCTCAGCGACCTGAAGAATAAGCTGAAGGCAGATCGTCGATCTGAGCTCGAAGATCGTCGACCGGAGTTCGACGATTTAGCAGAGTTGAGCTCAGAGAGCGTCGAACGGAGTTCGACGTTTCGTCGACCTAAGCTCGACGATAATTGTCTTTGTCTCAGCGCTAAGTCTGAATCCTTGAATGGTCCTGGGGGCAGCTTCAAACCTAAATTCTAAGCCCTAGACTCATTCTAACTTGACCTTTTCAACTATACATCTAGGTCAAACTGATTTCCTAAAAACATAGTGATCCTTGCCCAAATTAGTAATAGGGTGTTCCAACTGTACAACCTCAGGCTCACAGGAGGGAACTCAGCAGAGAGGGGATTAGAAGAATCCTCAAGAGGAGATAAGGCCCTAGGCGAGAGGGGCCCGAAGCAAAGACCACTCGCACTAAGCGAGAGGGGCCTAAAGTTGGGTCCACTCGCAATGGGCGAGAGGAGCCCAAAAGTGGGTCCACTCGCAATAGGCGAGAGGAGCCCAAAGGTGGGTCCGCTCGCGCTAGGCAGGAGGAGCCAAAGTTGAGTCCATTCGCCTGATAGGTGGGGGTCAAAGGAAGATTTTCTATATGCCGACGGAGGGTCTCGCCTGCGAGGTAATCTTTTTCAGCCGCAAGGTGGTCCTCTCGCCAAGCATCGGGTCGGCAGGAAGAGATAAGGCCGGTTCAGCAAATGGGTGGGAACCGGTTCAGTTGGCAAGCGGTTCATCCTTTTTGGCCTTTTTTACTCTTTTACCCTCGGTGGTCTGCTCATATCCCTTCAGAACAGCGGAGTTTGGCTGTTGGCAGACCCAACCCAGGGTATTCAGGTAATTTCACAGGTGCTTGCTTTGGTTATTTGCAGTTCAAATCCTGAAGCCTATAAATAGACCGGTAAGGTGTCTGAGAAGAGGGCATGTGGAACCTTCTTTTTCCTTCTCACTCAGACACCTAGCTCAGCACTGGCTAGGGAGGGGAAGGATTCTAGTTCTTCCGGGTAAGCGGTGGGACCTCCGAGCTGAAGCCCCCGGTCTGTTCCTTTAGGTGTCTTGTTGGGAGCGTGGTTCAAAGAGAGTAAGCGTGGGTTGCAGCCTTAGATCCGAGCTTTTAGGAGAAACTAGTTCTACTGGTTTCAACATTTTTGGTGCGGTGAGCGTGGATCGCAGCCTGCGTCGAAGAACTTTGGATCATCTCATGGCAGGAGATCTAGGAGGAGGAGATGGGGGCGGAGGAGATGAGGGCGGGTCCCAGAACCCAGGAGGATATGTTGGAAGAGAAGAATTCATGGCGTCCATCGGGGGCATCATGGGGATGTTGCAACAGATCTCGCAGCGAGGTGAGTGCGTGACCCCTCTACCTCAGCGGTCGGGCCTCTCGCCTCAGGAAGGAGCCGTCTTGGCAAGGGTGGGCGAGGATGCGCCAGGGGGGAGGCCTGGAAAGGAGAAGGTGGTGGAAGGAAACGGGCGAGATCTGGCAGGAAGAGAGTTGTTCCCCAGCCCGGCGAATGCCGTCTCGCCAGTAGATCTCGTCGCGCGAGTGGAGATGGCGAGACCCCTGGCGAGAGGGTCCCCCTTTTGCGAGCTGCTCCTTTCGGCTCCTGTCCCTGAGGGCTTCCGCGAGCCTGAGATGGTTTATTATGTGGGGAAGGATGATCCCCTCCAACACTTGCAATGGTTCGAAGATGTGGTCTCCATCAGGCCGATGACGGATGCATTCAAGTGCCGCCTTTTCGCGATCACCTTGAAGGACAAGGCCCGGGACTGGTTTCATCAACTCCCGGCAGGGTCAATATATGGTTTTGAAGATTTGAGTAGGAGCTTCCAGCTGCGCTTCTCGACCTCGAAAAAGAGGAAGAAAAACCCGGAGTCCATCTTCCTGATCAAGCAGAAGGCAGACGAGTCCCTAGCCCAGTACGTGGATCGCTTCCAAGAGGAAATCCTGGGCATTCAGGAGGTGCCGGGATTTGCTCTCCAAATGGCCTTTACTGTGGGTCTCAGGGAAGGCTTCTTCAAAATGAGCCTCACCAGGAAGGCGCCCTTATCTTTTGAAGGGTTGATGGAGAGGGCAGCCAAGGAGATAGCGATGGAGGCAGCAAACCCAGTTTTTGTCAAGAAACTAGCAAGGTTGGCGGAGGTAGAGTCCAGAGAACCGGGGGGAACGAGGCAGCAGGAAGGGAGGAGAAGGGAGGAGCCAAGAGGGCCGGCACATCAGGAGTTGGGTTGGAGGCAACCGGAAGGCCTTGTTCAAGGGCAAGGGAGAGGTCTTCCCCCGGGGGGAAGGAACTACTACCAGGGAGGAGCAGGAAGGTTACCACAGCTGGGGTGGAGACATGGTCCTAGGCCACTCCCACCCCCGCCTCAACAAGCTATGGTAATAGGCCGAGGAAGAGGAAGGGGAAGAGAGCGAGGAAGGGGAGGAGCAGGAGCAGGGAGAAGAAGGAATCACCAAGAAGGGAGGCAGGAGGGGGAAGTAGCTATGCCATTCTGTGACTTCCATGAGGAGGAAGGTCACGCGACAGCTACTTGTCCGGATTTTCTAGAGCTGAAGGGGAGAAGAGGAGCGGGAGAGCAGCAGCCACCAGCGCGGATAGTGGAGATGACCGGAGTGGGGGAGGAGGATAGATGTGTGGATCGGTCAGATGTGGGGGATAGAGGGGGATCGGGGTGATCGGGGTGATTCATGGCGGGGTGGGAATCGAGGCTACCCGAAAGGCCAGCCTTCATACAATGTACCGTCGAGGTGTCGCCTCGACGTCGCAAGCCCCACCCCCGGACGAGAAGATCACCTTCTCTAGGAAGGACTTGCCAGATCACGAAGACCCATTCTGCGATGCGCTGGTGATTCGGACGGCTATCGAGGGTTTCACAGTATCAAGGATCTTGGTGGACAATGGGAGCTCGGTTAATGTTATCTTCAAAAAGGCATTCAATGAGATGAGGGTGGAAGCCAGGAGGGTGTTAGCAGCTGACGGACCGTTGTTCGGATTCTCAGGAGAAAGGAAGGAAGTGGAGGGGGGAGTCGGTCTCCAGGTAACTCTGGGAGGGATGTCCAGGAACTGCCGTTTCGTGATAGTGGACGCTCCCAGCAGTTACAACGCCATCTTCGGGCGCCCCTTGATTAGTGCCTTTAGATGTGTACCCTCATCTTTTCATCAATGTTTGAAACTCAATTCGGGAGGAACCCAGATCAGGGTGAGAGGAGATCCGAAGGCGGCCCGGGAGTGTTATATGACGGCAGTAAACACTATCTCATGGAGGGGGGATGCGGAGGAGTTAGAGAGAAGACTGGAACGGGAGGAACAAGAGGAGAGTCGAGTTGAGGAGTGGGGAGGTGGCATTGCGGAGGAGCCAGTAATGGCAGGGGAGTTAAGGGTCGGAGGAGAAGGGAAAAAGGAGAGAGGAAGGAAAAGAAAGATAGGAGAGATGGAAGAGTCAGTGCTAGGAGGAGGCCCGGTGCGGGTGGAGGAGAGGTTCGTAGAGAAAGTAGACATGGCAGTGGAGAAAAAAGAGGGTGGAGAGCAAGAGCTCGGAAACCAGGAAGAGGGGCTGGGAGAGGAAGAGGAGATTCCGAAAGATCAGGAGGAAGAAGAAGAGCCCTCGAGGCTGAAGGCTGCAGTCGAGCTACAGGAGGTGGGCATCCTAACAAAAGAAGGAAGAAAAGAAAAGATCAGAATCAGCGGAGAGCTTGGTCTTGAGGACCAGGAAGAAATCCGAAAATGCGTGCAGGAAAACATTGATATCTTTGCTTGGAGCGCGACCGACATGCCAGGGATTGACGCAGATGTGGCATGCCATCGTCTCAACCTTGACCCCAAGGTTCGTCCCATCCAGCAGAAGAAAAGGGCCATCGCTTCCAGGATGGCCAAGCCTATCCGGGAGGAAGTGGAAAAGCTGCTCCAGGCGGGGTTCATATCAGCAAACAAGTATCCGGGGTGGGTGAGCAATGTTGTGATGGTAAAGAAGGGGAAGGGAAGTGGAGAATGTGTATTGACTTCTCTCTTTTGAATAAAGCATGTCCCAAGGATTGTTACCCTCTGCCTCGAATCGACGCGCTGGTTGATTCAGCCGTCGGTTTTTCACTAATGAGTTTTTTAGATGCCTTTTCAGGATACCATCAAATACGCATGCACCCTCCGGACATCAAGGATGTCACCTTTATCACCGAGGATGGATGCTTCAGCTATAACATGATGCCTTTTGGGTTGAAGAATGCGGGGGCGACCTACCAACGGATGATGGATCGGATCTTCCGAGAGCAAAAGGGACGGAACCTCGAAGTCTACGTGGACGACTTGATGATCAAGAGCCAAGATCTCAAGTCTCATATTGCGGATCTTGAAGAAACATTTGCAACTGTAAGGAAGTACAAGATGAGGCTCAATCCGTTGAAGTGCGTATTCGGGGCTAGTAGGGGAAAGTTCTTAGGACATCTCCTCACCCCATCAGGAGTAGAGCCTAACCCGGATAAGGTAAGGGCTATCCTAGAACTGGAGTCTCCGGCGAATGCCAAAGAGGTCCAGCGTCTTACCGGCAAGTTGGCAGGGCTCAGTAGGTTTCTCTCTAGAGCAGGAGAGAGATGCTCACCTTTCTTTCGAACATTGAGGGGGGGAAAGAAATTCGAGTGGACCTCCGAGTGCGAGAATGCTTTTCTAGCATTGAAGCAGCAGCTCACCAAGGCGCCGCTACTCCAAGGTCCGAGGGAAGGAGAAATTCTATTCTTGTACCTAGGAGTAGGAGCAGGGGCAGTGAGTTCGGTCCTCGTGCGGGAAGAAGGTAAAAAGCAATTCCCGATTTATTATGTAAGTAGAGTCCTCAAAAAGGCAGAGCTAAAGTACCCTATCCTAGAGAAGCTAGCCTTTGCCCTCGTTATCTCAGCTCGAAAGCTCAGGCCATATTTTCAGGCCCATTCCATTCAGATCGTGACGGACCACCCTCTCCGCCGTATTTTGGAAGGGGTAGAGCACTCAGGGAGATTAGCTAAATGGTCAATAGAACTCAGTGAGTTTGACCTTTCTTATATTCCTCGGTTGGCTATCAAGGCGCAAGCTGTGGCAGATTTCTTGGTGGATTACACGGTGGAGGTCAAGGAGGCCGAGACGTCTCCCGTAGTAGCTTGGGAGATGCTAGTAGATGGGGCCTCGGGAAAGAATTCTTTTGGAGGAGGAATGGTTTTGGTAAGTCCTGAGGGAACACGGATCGAACAGGCCCTGAAGGTTCATTTCACCCTCACCAACAATCAAGCGAAGTACGAGGCCATTATAGCAGGGCTGAGGTTGGCTCGTGAGCTCGGTATACAAGATATCAAGGTCTCCATGGATTCTATGATTGTGGCAAGGCATATAAAAGGGGAATTTGAGGTAAGAGAGCCCACCCTCCAGTTGTACTTAACAAAGGTAAAGAGGATCATTGGGCAGTTCCGCAGTTTCTCAGTTCAACACGTCCCAAGGGAGGAAAATACTCGGGCAGACCTGCTCGCCAAGCACGGTCCTCGGGCTGGAGGAACCATGACAGAGCTCTTTAGGCCCTCCATCGAAGAGGGAGAACTGATGGAAGTAGATCAGCAGGGATCCTGCATGGATCCATTTACCACCTACTTGACGATGGGACGTCTTCCTGAGGGAGAGCTCGAGAAGAAGCAAGTCAGGTACAAGTCAGCGTACTACCTGCTAAAAGAAGGGATCTTATACCGTAAGACGTTGTCAGGGCTGTTGGCTCGATGCGTATCCGAGAAGGAGGTCGCAAGGGTGCTGGAAGAAATTCACTCTGGAGAGTGCGGCAGCCATTCCGGGAGTCGGACCTTGGAAGGAAGGGTGTTGAGGCAAGGCTATTTTTGGCCCACCCTTAGGAAGGATGCTGAGGAATTCGCAAGGAAATGCAGAAAGTGCCAGGAATTTGCTCCTCTTCAGCTCCTCCCGGCCCAAAGGTTGCGCACGATTACGGCTCCATAGCCCTTCGCCATATGGGGGCTAGATCTGGTGGGTCCATTCCCTCAAGCCAGTGGCCAGAGGAGGTTTCTGCTGGTCATGGTAGACTATTTCTCAAAATGGCTGGAGGTGAAGGCATTGGCAAAGGTGACGTCTCAGGTGGTCAAAAGCTTCGTATGGGGGGAAATCATCTGTAGGCATGGGCTCCCTCTGGCCATTGTCACGGATAACGGACCGCAATTTGCCAGCAGAGAGTTCGTGGATTTCTGCATACGACTAGGTATAGACCTTCGGTTTGCTTCAGTACATCATCCTCGAAGCAATGGGCAGGTGGAAGCCGCGAATAAGGTCATCGTTAATCTCTTAAAGAAAAAGGTAGAAAACTTGAGGGGAAGTTGGGTGGAGCAGCTCCCCTCCGTCCTCTGGGCCTTGAGGACCACGCCAAGTTCCGCCACGGGGGAGACGCCGTTCAAACTTTCCCATGGCTCTGAGGCCGTCATACCTGTTGAGTTCGAGGTCGAGTCACCTAGGGTAACTGCGGCAAGGAGGGGAGATGAGGATTGGCTGGTAGATAATGGGGAAGAGCAAAGGCTCTCCCTCGACTTGGTGGAGGAGCTTAGAGAGCTGGCATCTATCCGACAGGAGGAGGTCAAGCGCCGAATGTCAAGATATTTTGATAAGCACGTCAGGGTCAAGCAGTTTGAGAAGGGAGACTTGGTTCTCAAGAAAGTGGATGCCGCAGGAAGAGGGGCTTCAGTAGGGAAGCTCAATCCCAACTGGGAAGGTCCTTTTATTGTAAAAGAAGTTTTAAAATCAGGAGGGTATCACCTCCAAGATGTAAACGGGACGCCCTTCGATCGCGCCCGAAGCGGCGACGATCTAAAGCGATTCTATCCTTAATACCACTATTTATGATCATCATCTATTCCGAATGAGATGTAGTTTCTTTGTTTTTCTCTCTCACCTTCCAATATTAGCGAGTCGGGCGAGGCCTTCTGGTCCTGCCAAGCAGTCTCAGGTAGCCGTCTCCTCAAAGCAAGAAGATTTTATTTTGGAGAGGAGACCCCGAGAAGACCCGCTGTCCAGGCTACCATCGAGCTGGCAGGTCTGTAGGCTCACTCGGTGGTTGGAGTTGGTTTTGGAGAGGAGACCCCGAGAAGACCCGCTGTCCAGGCTACCATCGAGCTGGCAGGTCTGTAGGCTCACTCGGTGGTTGGAGTTGGTTTTGGAGAGGAGACCCCGAGAAGACCCGCTGTCCAGGCTACCATCGAGCTGGCAGGTCTGTAGGCTCACTCGGTGGTTGGAGTTGGTTTTGGAGAGGAGACCCCGAGAAGACCCGCTGTCCAGGCTACCATCGAGCTGGCAGGTCTGTAGGCTCACTCGGTGGTTGGAGTTGGTTTTGGAGAGGAGACCCCGAGAAGACCCGCTGTCCAGGCTACCATCGAGCTGGCAGGTCTGTAGGCTCACTCGGTGGTTGGAGTTGGTTTTGGAGAGGAGACCCCGAGAAGACCCGCTGTCCAGGCTACCATCGAGCTGGCAGGTCTGTAGGCTCACTCGGTGGTTGGAGTTGGTTTTGGAGAGGAGACCCCGAGAAGACCCGCTGTCCAGGCTACCATCGAGCTGGCAGGTCTGTAGGCTCACTCGGTGGTTGGAGTTGGTTTTGGAGAGGAGACCCCGAGAAGACCCGCTGTCCAGGCTACCATCGAGCTGGCAGGTCTGTAGGCTCACTCGGTGGTTGGAGTTGGTTTTGGAGAGGAGACCCCGAGAAGACCCGCTGTCCAGGCTACCATCGAGCTGGCAGGTCTGTAGGCTCACTCGGTGGTTGGAGTTGGTTTTGGAGAGGAGACCCCGAGAAGACCCGCTGTCCAGGCTACCATCGAGTTGGCAGGTCTGTAGGCTCACTCGGTGGTTGGAGTTGGTTTTGGAGAGGAGACCCCGAGAAGACCCGCTGTCCAGGCTACCATCGAGCTGGCAGGTCTGTAGGCTCACTCGGTGGTTGGAGTTGGTTTTGGAGAGGAGACCCCGAGAAGACCCGCTGTCCAGGCTACCATCGAGCTGGCAGGTCTGTAGGCTCACTCGGTGGTTGGAGTTGGTTTTGGAGAGGAGACCCCGAGAAGACCCGCTGTCCAGGCTACCATCGAGCTGGCAGGTCTGTAGGCTCACTCGGTGGTTGGAGTTGGTTTTGGAGAGGAGACCCCGAGAAGACCCGCTGTCCAGGCTACCATCGAGCTGGCAGGTCTGTAGGCTCACTCGGTGGTTGGAGTTGGTTTTGGAGAGGAGACCCCGAGAAGACCCGCTGTCCAGGCTACCATCGAGCTGGCAGGTCTGTAGGCTCACTCGGTGGTTGGAGTTGGTTTTGGAGAGGAGACCCCGAGAAGACCCGCTGTCCAGGCTACCATCGAGCTGGCAGGTCTGTAGGGTCACTCGGAGGTTGGATAAAGGGGCAGCATATGGATGGGAGTTTCGTAATTTGAGCAAAGGCAAAGTCCTTGTCCCAAAGGAAGAAGAGGAGGGAGGAGTCGGTCCCTCAAAATCCACTCGCGCTGAGGGTGTCCAGGGACAAGGCGAGTGGAAGAGGCATGACCCCCGCGCGACTATGGCGAGGACATGGCTATTCGCACCTAGAGTGAGGGGGCTTCCCTTCGACCAAAGGGCGAGAACAAGAGTACCCTCGTCTCGCAAACGAAACTAATTATAATAGCGACTCGAGACCCGCTCGCACCAGGGGTGCCCAGAAGCAAGGCGAGAAGGAGTGATACAATCCCTGCGCGAGAGCACTGAGGGTCCGCCCACTCGTGCCACGGGTAAAGCTAGCCCCTCCATCGGTAGGCGAGATAAGTCGTGATCCCGTTCCGCAAATAAAGAAAAGGTAGGCATACAGGAAAGATGAAAAGAAAGACGAGAGGTCCTAAAAACAAAATATGTATACACGCAAAAAGAGGCCGTAATACAAAATGCCTCAGTAATAAGTGTCCAAAAGGAAAAAAAAAGAGAAGAGGAGTATACAAAGAACTGTAAAATAATTCCTCTATTCTTCCGCGCTGGAGGACGGGCCGTCTTCCTCCTCGCCATAAATCTCGGGTACCAGGTCGCGGGCAGTGACCTCCTCGCAGCCTTCCCTGATGACTTCCATCTCCTTCATCATCTTCACGATTAGTTCGGCGGTCCGGATATTGGCGTCTTTGTAGAGTTCCACGACCTCAGCATGAGAATAATGAGAGGGAGGAGGTTGGGGAATCACCACGCGAGAAGGCGAGAGAGCAGCCTCCTGAAGTCGAGTGATCTCGGACTCCATGCGTTTAACCTCCCCTTCCAGAGTGGTCTATGCGCGAGTGCATCCTGTCGGCCGTCTCGGCATCCTGCGAGAGGTTTATTTATTAGAGGGAGTTGAAGGTGGACCAAGAAAGGGAAGGAATCGAGAGTGGAGAAACTCACCACACCACCCCGAGCTTTGGCGAGAAGGTTTTCGGCCACGGCCAACCGTTTCTCAAGATCCATAGACTTCTCGCGCTCGGCCGCCAGATTCGCCTCTGAATCCCTCCAGCTCTTGTTATTGTAAATCAGACGGCGCGAGACCTGGTGCGAGAGCTCTAGCGAGCGCAGCTGGGATTGCGCGGCCCTCAGGATCAAGTCCCGCGAGGGAGGCTCAGCGGCGGGTTCTCGCTCTGCGCCACCGTAAAGGCCAAAGCCCAGAGAAAATGCATGAGCCGTAGGTTGGTCTCGCTCTATCCAGGGAGGAAGGAGGGTAGAGATGGAGACCCGGTTCACCTCCTTGTCCCATATCAGGGTTGGCTCGCCAGCAGCATCCAGGATCACAGGCCCATGTTGAAGTTCAGATAAGTGGAAGGAGCCGGGCGGCGGGAAGAGCCCACCTCGCGAGTAGGAGATTTAGAGGGGAGGTCGTCAGCAAGAAAATCAGGTTGACCCGTCCCGCCAATCGGCGAGACGGCCCGCCGATCGAGAAGACGAGAAGGGGATTGGGGAGATTGGGACCCCAAAGAGATGGGGGATAAGGATCCCGACACGTCTACCATCCCAGCAGGAACTTGCTTCGCCTTTCCAGAGGGAGGAGGCGCTCCTTTCTTGACCTTTGTTTTCTTTGAAGGACTCTGGCGAGACGGGGCGGAGCCTTCGGCAGGTCTTTTCTTCAGGGAGGTGGCAGGTTTTCTCTCGCCGCCTCAGCTGCCATCGCGGCGAGGGCGACATCTTTGGAGGGTTTGATGTTGCTTTTGTAAGGCGGGCGGACGAGAACATTTCTTTCTCCTGGAAAAGGCGAGACGATGCGTTTACAAAAACTATTCATTAGACCTAGATGAAAATAAAGGGCCCCAGCCTTTACCTTCGCCTGGAAGCACGGGAAGGAGGGAGTCGAGGCCCCGCCTCAGGAACTGAACCTCGAAGTTTTTGCCAATGAAAAAGTCGAAGAGAAGCTTGTCCGTGCCACTAACCTGGGGAGTGGTATAGAACACCTCGGCTGGTGACACGGGTGCCAGCGGGATGCCACCCATGTTGCCGCGAATAAAGACGAAGCGAGTAAGCCAGTGATGGTTCTTGTTAGGCGTCTCGCAAACCTTGAGACCCAGCCCCGTGAAATAGGAAATGTCGTCGGCGTTGGCATGGTAGACAACAAGCTTGCGGAAGGAGTTCAGGCTGAATTCGATTCGCTCCCGGCGCATGTAGCAGGCAAAGGCAACGAGTACTGAGATAGCGTTTGGGTTCAGTTGCGCAGGAACAGTCCCAAAGTACTTTAGAACCTGTTTCACCTCTGGCCAGAGGGGCAACCTCAGCCCCGCTTCGAAATGCGGGACGGGGAAGGCGAGTTCACCAGGATAAAAAGTGTTGATCGACTCGCCCACCCTTGGAGGGCGTGACTCAAAACCCTCCGGCAAGAAATCGCGAGTGAAGGCGTTGTAGTCCTCCTCGGAAATCCGGCCGGGAGGAAAATCATGGTCACCAAACTGCCTCCCGCATCGGCTTCGCCCCTCGCCTTCTTCAGCCTTCTTTTTCCCCATTCTGGGCAAAGAGAGCGAAGGGGGGGATACGAGAAGAATATGCGAGACGAAACGCCGATAGTATCAGCTCGCGAGGGAAGGAAGAGAGAGGCAAGGTTTAGGGCGCCGAGACAAATCGAGAACATGATCCGGGCCCCAGGGATAGGGGGGTATTTATAGCCCGTTGGGTAAAGAGAAAAATACGAAGAGGCAAAAAATATATAGTAAAGGAAGGGGAAGAGACGGCCGTCTTTTTTTCTCTCCTAGTCTCGATTGGTGTAACCTAACGTAAGTCCCAGGCCGGGGACGAGACAGTACCATAAAAATACAATAAAAAGAAAAAGTGATGATTTAAGCATAGATATGACGCGCGAGTCACAATGTAGAAAAGCACGGTACTAGAGGTAAAATTATCAAAGGAACTACTAAAAGATGTTATTAAGCAGACCCATTCAGTAGATCCAAAGAGTTCGGGCGGTAGCCGCGAGAGGAAACGTTATTACAAAACGAAGAACAGTACAAAGAAAATAAGGGCGCGAGGCGGCGCGAGGGATTCAATCCTTATGCCACCGCCAGCGCCCCCCACCGCGAGACCTCGCGCAGGGAGGACGGTGGGGGAGGTGAAAAGCACGAGCCGCATCTACGCCACGGCGCGCGAGACGGAGTTGTTGGTCGACCTTCGTTCAGAATCGCCTGGGGGTCGGTCTCATCTATCTCAATGTCAGCATCAACTTCAGAGGTCAAGCGAGCAACCTCCACCTCTAACCAATCAATCTGCCGGTCAGCCGTTTGCTTGTCTTTCTCCAACTCTTGAATCATGATCGCGTATTTTCGGAACATCTCGGCCACCCTGCGCTTCATCGCCAACGGATCCATAGGGTCGCCAAGGTAATCTTCTATCTCGTCCATAGGAGGAGGAGGCGAGGAGACCGCTCGCCTCGGGCGCTCCTCAGTAGGCGAGTCTTCGGCAGATGAGTCTACTCGCACATCTGCAGAGCTAAAAAAGAATGAGGGCAAAAAAAAAAGAATGAGGGCCATAATCAAAGGAGGGAAGCCCGAGAGGCCAGAACCCAGGGCAGAAGATTCCTAACCAGAGTGGCGAGAGGTCCCAGCGACATGGGAAGGCTCGCCATCTTTCCCACCAAAAGTAGAGGGAAGAGTGGAAGAAGGAGGCGAGACAGAGCTTAGACGATGGTTGGCGAGATGAGTTTGTCCGCTACTAGACTGACCGTGGGGTGCGTGACTTTTCTGAAAACCAACAGCAAAAGGAGCAGTGAAAGATAGATAGCGAACAGGGGAGGTGTACAAGGCTCTTACCTCTTTTTCCTGGGGAAGCGATGGTGTAGGGGGGATGCGTCTCTCCGAGGGATCCGGTAAGGGTCCTCCCGATGGGGGAACCAGATCAGTTGTTCTCGCCTTCTTCGGGCGAGAAGAAGAGGGTGGTGGTGAGGAAAAAGTACGAGCGGGAATTAGGTTTAAGGCAGCCGCGCTCGCCTTGTTCCGCTGGCGCACCAGCGCGATACGATCATGAAAGCTTTTGCTAAGAGACATAGCAGCAAAGTGGAGGTGGCTAAAACGAAGAGAGGAGGCCTGTTGCACTTGGGAAGGATCCCAGTATTTATAGACTCAGGGGGGGGGGGGGAATCCCACCCGAGAAAGATTCCGCTTTAAAGTCGCTGAGATGACGTGAGCCTCGGTTGGACTTTTCTTTTCGGGCTTGGACAACCCCGAAAAGAGCGGGGATTGTGTACAACCTCGGGCTCACAGGAGGGAACTCAGCAGAGAGGGGATTAGAAGAATCCTCAAGAGGAGATAAGGCCCTAGGCGAGAGGGGCCCGAAGCAAAGACCACTCGCACTAAGCGAGAGGGGCCTAAAGTTGGGTCCACTCGCAATGGGCGAGAGGAGAAGTGGGTCCACTCGCAATAGGCGAGAGGAGCCCAAAGGTGGGTCCGCTCACGCTAGGCAAGAGGAGCCAAAGTTGAGTCCATTCGCCTAACAGGTGGGGGTCAAAGGAAGATTTTCTATATGCCGACGGAGGGTCTCGCCTGCGAGGTAATCTTTTTCAGCCGTAAGGTGGTCCTCTCGCCAAGCATCGGGTCGGCAGGAAGAGATAAGGCCGGTTCAGCAAATGGGTGGGAACCGGTTCAGTTGGCAAGCGGTTCATCCTTTTTGGCCTTTTTTACTCTTTTACCCTCGATGGTCTGCTCATATCCCTTCAGAACAGCGGAGTTTGGCTGTTGGCAGACCCAACCCAGGGTATTCAGGTAATTTCACAGGTGCTTGCTTTGGTTATTTGCAGTTCAAATCCTGAAGCCTATAAATAGACCGGTAAGGTGTCTGAGAAGAGGGCATGTGGAACCTTCTTTTTCCTTCTCACTCAGACACCTAGCTCAGCACTGGCTAGGGAGGGGAAGGATTCTAGTTCTTCCGGGTGAGCGGTGGGACCTCCGAGCTGAAGCCCCCGGTCTGTTCCTTTAGGTGTCTTGTTGAGAGCGTGGTTCAAAGAGAGTAAGCGTGGGTTGCAGCCTTAGATCCGAGCTTTTAGGAGAAACTAGTTCTACTGGTTTCAACACCAACAATCTCCCCCTATTTGGGTTAGGATTACTATTTACAGAACTCAGTAATAAATACAAAATCAACATACAGAAAAACAAAAAATCTAACACAATAGAGCAGATCATGCAACATAGCAGCAATCAGATGGAATATCAGCAAATGTTCAAAAAATGAGTATACTGTCTGCTTACAAATGTCATTTCTTTTCACTTCCCTTCTTAAATAAGATTTCCCTGTTGGGATTTAGAGCTTCTTTCTTTGACCTTCTATCAACCTCTGCACCTAAGGAGGTTTGAGATCTAGCCCTGGGAACCACAGTCTCAGGATGCAGCTTCATGTAGTCCACTGGGTCAAAGAATTTCCTTGATGCATACCTTTCCAGTTCTGCCTTTCTTTGATCTGACAAGGTTGTAATGTTGGAAGTGTCTTTCCCTTGTTCTCTGGCCTTCTTTAGTTGATCTAAGGCAGCCAGTTCTTTCATCCTAGCAGTCCAAGATAAAGGATTTTTCTCTGGATCTTCAAAAGGATCTGCAGGCTCATATCTGTTGACAGTTGTGAAGCAGTAGGAGTTCTTGTATCAACAGTTTCTCTGAGTTTATAAAGGAAAGGACCTTGAGTTGAGTCCATGTGTCTTTGTCCTTCCCTTGCTTGAAATCTGTGTTCTCTTTGATTTCCTCTATATTGTCCCCTTCTGGACTGATAACCTCTTTGATATTGCCCCCTGGGATGATATCTTTTAGAGGATTGGGAGTAACTTTGCTTTGGAGCTGAGGTTTGAGAAGCTGAGCCTCCACCTGATCCTGAATTTGGAGGAGGAGGAGGCTTAAACTTGGATGAACCTTTCTCATACTTATCAAACTTTCTTTTCTTCTTCATGGCCTTTAGTTGGTTTTTAGAATATAGCATCCATGGTTAAGTTATCTGGCAATCATGCAGAATATAGTAGGGTATATCATTTGCATCCTTGGCCTTAGTAGGAGGGACCTTCATCATGGCCTTGCTTCTGGCCTTCCATTTCTTTGCAATGGTACCAGAAGAGTCATCAGAGTCAGTGTAAAACTGATCACTTTCTGAGCTCTGGGGTCTATCATACGGATCATCAATGCTTTTGATGTACTTCTCTTGTTGTTTCAGTTGTTCAGGAGTCAGAGCAGGAGCAGCAGCAAAAACACAACTTATTGAAGCAGCAATAGGAGCAGAAGTAATTGGAGCAGCAGGTTCAGGTTCTTCCAGATAAGTAGCAAGTTCATCAACAGCAGCAGCATCAGCAACAACAGACAACATTTCAATTTCAGAAGATCCAATAGATTTAACAGCAGTAGCAGCAGCAGAAACATCCTTAGCCTTGAAAGAGTTGACATATGATGCAATCAGGCTGGGATCACATTCTAAAATAGGCACAATGGCCTTAGTAAGGTCTTCAACTTGTTGAACTGGCAGAGAATTGAAGTACACAGTATCAAAAACTGACAGCAGGCTTTGAAGATCCACTGCAAATACTGGAGCAGGTTCTGAAACTTCAGCAGCCTCAGGCAAATCCAGAGCTTCATTAGGCATCTCCCCCTGCCTGGATTCAGTGAAAAATGGATCAATGCACCCAGAGGAAGGGATTTCCTGAGAGGAGAGGAAGGGAGATAGCCTGGTAGACAGCTCCTGAACATTTTTCAGAAGTGGAGCCAAGGTGGTCTCCAGCAATGAGGTTAGCCTGGGGTCTAGCAGCTCATACAACCTGTCTGCCAAAGCTGAAAGATCTACATGCTCAAGAGGGGCTTTAGTAGAGGTAGGAGTTGATGCAGCTGGAATGATGTTGGCTGGAACTGATGGAATGGATGGTGTGGAGGTAGGAGGTATAGGGATGGATGGCTCAGTAGTAGGAATTGTTGAGATTGATGTTACTGAAGTGGAGATGGATGATATGGGAGAGGAAAAGGATGGGGTGAAGGATGATTGAGAGAGTATGTCCTGTAGAAGTTGTTGGTAGGAAGATGTAGAAGGAATCTCAGGAGGAGTAGGAGGAGAATCATCCATGAAGGAGTCATCCAGAAGATGAAATGATGGAGTGGTGATAGGTGGATAGAAGTACAGAGGGTGGAATGGTTCTGAGGTAGTGGCTGGAGGAGGTGAAATAGGTGATGAGATTATAATGGGGGAAGATATTGCTATGGTTGAGATGAGTGGTGTGTTTGATATGATTGGTGTGGTTGAGATGGAGACTGAGGCAGAGATAGTTGGAGGAAGAGGAGAAGTAGGCAAATCTTCTGCTGGGGCAGAGACCTGAGGAGGAGTGACTGAGGAAGTCCTTGTGCCTGAAGCAGATGTTGCTGCAGCAGCCTTGTTGGGGTTGATAATCCGCCTGTCCCACCTGCTGAAAAGGGCACAGGTGAGCCTTTTGGATGCATTGATGTGCATCCCACTTGAAACAAGCAGATCAGGGCACCTGTGATGTAGGTAAACCCCTATAATCCTCCCAAAACTGACACAACTTTTGCTAATTTTCTTCTTGATCAAATTAAAGAAGATTGATCCCCAATCTAGATGTTTCTTATCAACTAAAGCTCCCATTAAGCATAACTGATACCTTGAGATTGTATCATGAGCTGAGTGCTTTGCCAGAAGCACTTTCCCAGCAACATCAGCAAAAAATTGAAATTCAATAGATAAATTCTTTTTCAGCAGTTTATTAGGGTTCATAGCAGAGTGACCCATTAGATCTAACAACGAATCATATTCCTCTCCAGATAAATCAATGGAGTCATTCCCAGTACTTAAGGCGAATACTTCTGTCAAAAGAGCGGGGGACATTGGTACCTGAGTTTCATTGATGGTGCCGACTATAGAGTTTTCATTCTCATTGGAGGCAGTAAAAACCCATTCTTTAACTTTATCTGCTGCAATCCTTATTCTGGTGGTCATCAACCGAACTAACTGTTGTTCGCGGAAGAGATTTAGAATATCTTTGAACCGTTGATCGCTGCCATCGAAGGAGTTCATATCTATGTCAAAGCCTGTATCAAATTTCATTTTGGAGAGAGCGGCGACCGACATTGCCATCTGTACCTGCAAAGATTCAACAAACACGACCAAGTGTAGAGAGTTTGGAGGGAAAGAGAAAAATTTGCAGAGAGTATGAAAGCGTAAACGACGAGCGGCGGCCAAAAAATGATTTTATATTAGGGTTCAACGCGAAAAAGGAAGGATCGTCGATCTCCGTTCGATGATCAGGACTCCTAAGGGAAGAGGAAAGGTCGACAACATCGTAGATCTCAGTTCGACGATCTAGAGAACGTCGAGCTCAGTTCGATGATCGAAGGCCTGAAAGAGATAGTATACAACTATCTGACAAGCTCTGAACTCCGGTCGATGTTTTGGGAAAACGTCGATCTCCATTCGACGTTTTTCGGGAAAGCGTCGATCGACGGTCGATGATTTCTGGGTAAAACATCGAGCGCAGTTCAGAGACAGAGACTATCCTACAGACACAAAAAGAAATGAGTTTTTAGCCTAATCTTGGTCTGTTTTTAGCTTTTCAAAATCTTGTAATTTATTTTAGGCTTCCTCCATCTAACATGCCTAACTGATTAAGGAAGAAGTTGTGTTTCTTTTCATCCAAAGGCTTGGTGAAAATATCTCCCCTTTGCAAATTAGTTGGGATATATTGAAGTTCAATCTTATTTTTCTCAACATTATCCCTTAGAAAATGATGTCTAATTTCTATGTGTTTTGCCCTACTATGGAGGACTGGATTTTGTGCAATGGAAATAGCACTGGTGTTGTCACAAAATATTTTAGACATCTCTAAGTTGTAACCATAGTCTAGGAGTTGATTCTGAATCCACAATATTTATGAATAACAACTGCCTGCAGCCATATATTCAGCTTCAGCAGTTAAAGTTGACACAGATGTTTGTTTCTTACAACACCATGAGACAAGTCTATCACCAAGAAACTAACAAGTTCCACTGGTGCTTTTCCTGTCTATTCTGCATCCAGCATAATCAGCATCTGAAAATCCAGTTAAGTCAAATGCTGAATCTTTTGGATACCAGAGTCCTAGTTTTGGACAGCTTTTAACATACCTAAGAATCCTCTTTACTAAAGTTAAGTGTGACTCTCTAGGGCTAACTTGGAATCTAGCACATATACAAGTAGCAAACATTATATCAGGCCTACTAGTTATAAGGTACAATAAAGAGCCAATCATTGCTCTATATGTTGTCTGATCAACTGGTTTCCAATGTTCATCAGCATCCAATACAACATTGGTAGGCATGGGTGTTTTCATACATGATGCATCAGACATACCAAATTTCTTAACTAGTTCTTTTGCATACTTGGTGTGAGAAATAAATATGTCTTTAGCATGTTGTTTGACTTGCAATCCTAAGAAGAAGGATAGCTTACCCATGCTACTCATTTCAAATTTAGAGTGCATAAGCTTGGAAAACTTTTTGCACAAGTTTGAATCAGTAGAATCAAATATAATATCATCTACATAAATTTGTACTAGTAGGGTATGGGCCTTATGGGTTTTAATAAAAAGAGTTTGATCCACTCTCCCCCTAATAAAATCATTTTCCAGAAGAAAGCATGTTAGGGTCTCATACCATGCTCTAGGAGCTTGCTTTAGACCATATAATGCTTTATGCAGTTTGAAAACATAATCAGGATGAGTTGGAGAGACAAAACCTGGGGGTTGTCTGACATAGACTTCTTCTTTGATCTCCCCATTGAGAAAAGCACTCTTCACATCCATTAGGTAGACTTTGAATCCCTTGTGAGCAGCATAAGCCAGGAAGATTCTTATGGCCTCTAACCTTTCAACTAGTGCAAAGGTCTGGTCATAGTCTATCCCCTCTTCTTGAGAATATCCTTGAGCAACTAGCCTTGCCTTATTCCTTACAATAATTCCTTGATCATCCAATTTGTTTCTGAACACCCATTTTGTTCCAACAATGGAATGATCCTTTGGCTTAGGCACTAGTTCCCAGACTTTATTTCTTTCAAATTGATGCAACTCCTCTTGCATTGCAATGATCCAGTGTGGATCTTGCTCTGCATCTTGAATGGATTAAGGTTCAATTTGAGATAGAAAGCAAGTGTGCATCAGGTTTTGGTTGACCTGATTTCTAGTTTGCACACCAGCTGAGATGTCTCCAATCACTTGGGAGATTGGATGATCTCTTGATGTTACTAAATCAACAGGGGGTGTTGATTGTTCACCAACTTGTGTTGTTGTTTCCTCTTGTGGAACAGCAACTGGCTCTTCAAGAAGATTTTCTTCCAGATGTTGAGCAGCTTCTTCATCTTCACTACTTTCATTCTTTTGAGTAACCTGCAATCTGTCCAAGTCTTCAGCTAGAGAATGTACTTGCAATTATTCTATGGTAGAAGCATTCTTCTCCTTGAAAGACATATTAGTTTCATCAAAAGAAATATGAACAGATTCTTCTATTTTTAGAGTAGTTTTATTATAAATCCTATAAGCTTTACTGATCATGGAGTATCCCAAAAACACTCCTTCATCAGCTTTTGCTTGAAATTTTGCTAAATATCTCTTGCCATTATTGTGAATATAGCAAGTGCAACAAAAAACTTTAAAATAGTATACTTTAGGTTTCTTCCCTTTGAGCAATTCATAGGGAGTCTTGCCCTTCAGTTTATGTATTAGACTTCTATTCAGCACATAATTGGAGGTGTTCACTGCCTCAGCCCAAAAGGATAGAGGAAGGTGAGCATCTGTCAATAATATAGTTGTAGATTCAATTAGGGTTCTATTTTTCCTTTCAGCTACCCCATTCTGTTGAGGAGTTCTAGGAGCTGAGAATGTATGCATGATCCCTTCACTCTGACAGAACTCTTGCATAAGAAGAGAATCAAACTCTGTCCCATGATCACTTCTGATAAGGGCAATGTGAGTGTTGAACTCAATCTGTATGCATTTGAGAAACTCTGTCACACACTTGAAGTTATCAGACTTCTTCCTCAGAAAAAACACCCATGTGAATCTTGAGAAGTCATCTACAACCACTAAAGTGTAGGATTTCCCTCCTAAGCTTTGTACTGTAATGGGTCCAAAAAGATCCATGTGTAACAGATACAAAATCCTAGGTGAATCACTCTTGTTAATTGATTTAAAACTATTTTTAGTTTGCTTTCCTAATTGACAAGCCTTGCAAAGTCCTTCCTTCTTGTATGGGCCAAAAGGTAATCCTCTAACAAGGTTGTCCTTGGATAGCCTAGCAATGGTTCTATGGTTAATATGGCCTAGTCTCTTATGCCATAGAATATTAGGTCTAGATATGGAATTAAACAGGCAAATATCTACTTTAGATGAATGAAAATCTACTAAGTAAATGTTACCTTTCCTGTTACTTGTCAACACAGTTGTGTTGTCCTCTGTCTTGATCTTGCATATTGCTTTGTTGAAATTCACTTGATATCCTTCATCACAAAGTTGACTGATACTTTTCAAGTTATGCTTGAGTCCTTCAACATAAGCTACTTTCTTGAAGGTGGCTGTTCCAATTTGGACTGCACCATATCCTTTTGTTGTTCCAAAGTTTGAGTCACCAAAAATTACTTTGGGTCCAAGCTTGGCTTTAAAAAATGTGAAGTTGTCCTTATTACCTATCATGTGCTTTGTGCACCCACTATCCAGATACAATGGCTGGTTTGATGTTGGATAGGTCTTTACCTGCACATAAACAGCTTCTATATTTTTGACTCAGTTTACCTTGGGCCTAGGTTGATATCCCTTAAATTCAGAAATGAAAGACATCCCAGGTTGACTCTTATAACCTTAAGGATGGTATCTCCTAGGAGGTACTATCCATTCAGTATAGGGGTTGAAACCTTGGGATGTAGGACTTCTAGGATTGAATCTAGATGTACCTTTGAAGGATTGTTCAAAGTCCTGATTTCTGTTCGACGATCGTCGAGCTGAGGTCGACGATCTTGGGTCAGATCGTCGATCTTTGTTCGAAGATCGAATATCCTGGAGTTCAGAGTTCAAGTGTCGTCGAGCTGAGTTCGACGATCGTTTCATGGATCGTCGAGCGACGTTCGACGATCGTCGAGCTCTGTTCGACGCATTCTGTTGAACTATATCTTTCTTTGGCAAATCTATATTCTTCCTAGCTACCTCTACAACTTCCTTCCCTTTATCAGAGATAAATTTGATTGGAGTTGTCAGAACTATAGGCTGGCTGGATGAAGCTCCCAAGCCTAGTGTACTATTAAGTCTAGAGTTCACTGTGCTTGTGATATCCATAAGTTTGATACTTCTCCCATTAAGGGATTCTTCAAACTGCTTGGCCTTGGATAGTTAACTCTTCAGTGAAGCTATCTCCTCCCTATAGCATTCTAACTCTTCAGAGAGATTGAGGTTCTCTGATTTTAAAGTGCTATACTCAGACAGTTGTTTTCTGAGGGAAGTGATTTCCTTCTCAGACTCCAACAGATCTAGGCATAATACTTTAAACTCATGTCTAAAGTCCTCGGAACTGAAATCAAATGAATTGATTACCTGATCTTATTCTAGTTGAACTTCTGAATCTGATTCTGGCTCTTCTACTTCTGAATCTGTTTGAGAGGCATTGATAGCCATCATGCAAAATTCCTTGTCATCAGCATCATCCTCATCATCACTGGAGCTGGATGAGGCTTCAGAATCCTCTTCAGTTTCACTCCATGTCTCAGTAACAAATCCCTTCCTTGTATGTGTGTTCTTGCTGTAGGAGGGTTTGTCTAAGGTATTCTTCTTTAAGTCTTTATCCTTTCTTCTTTCTCTTCTATCTTTCTTGTCCTTGTTTTTGTTTTCTGGACAGTCAGGCATAATATGGCCTGATTTCCTGCAACCAAAACAAATAATTTCTTTGTTGTTATTTGATTTATCATACCTTGGCTTATCATGTCCCTTGTATGATCTCTTTTTGAAGTCTTTTCTGGCCATTTTGTAGAATCTTTTGGCCAGTAGACTTAGGAGCTCATCATTTCCTGTAGTTATATCTTCAGGCTCCTCTTCTGTAGCTTTGAAGGCTATGGTCTTCTCTTTCCTTGTGGCTGGTGAGGCAGCCTTCTGTTCTTCTTCTCTATTTTTAATGAGTAACTCATAAGATTTGAGCTTGCCCAGGAGATCTTCAGTTGTAATCTCATTTAGACTTCTGGCATCTTTGATTGGCCAGATTCTTGAATCCCATGTGCTGGGGAAGCACATTAGGATTTTGTCATTCAGCTCAATCAATGAGATTTCTTTATCCAGAGTCTTTAACTCATTGACAATCAGACTTAGTCTGTTGTACATGTCAGCCACTAATTCATCTTCTCCCTTTTTGAAATTCTCATATTGGCATATGAGATGGGATCTTTTATCTTTTCTCTCATCAGCAGATCCTGAGACAATCTCAGAAAGTTTGTCCCAAATTCCTTTGGCTGAGTTGTATTCAGCTACCTTCTAAAATATCTCATCAGACATTGTCTGAGCTAAGATATTCATGGCCTTGGCATCTGCTGTCTTCCACTTCTTTATTTCAGCATCTGTTCCTAAAGGAGGTGGAACAACATTTGTACTTGAGAGCTTGCTGGTGGACTTGGGCACACTGTCAAAACAGAATTAAATATGTCTTCATCAATAGAGTTCATATAAAGTCTAATCCTTGCTTTCCAAAGTGCAAACTTGGATAGATTGTACACTAGAGGACTGGTGCTTGCATAATCTTTGTTCTGTGCCATGTCTTTATAAAAAAAATATAATGAAACTAACCCTCTTAAAAGATTGATCTTATCAAGGATCTTTTGGTTCAGGTGTTAGCCTGTATGAACAACCAACCTCGCTCTGATACCAATTGAAAGTGAGGGTAAGATCTAGAGGGGGGGTGAATAGAGTATTTTAAAGTAAATTTACAATTTAAAAATTGCACAGCAGTAAAGACTTAATTTATGTATAGGTGTAAGGTGCTTTGATGTAGAAACAAAACTAAAGCAGTATAAATAAAAACTACAGCACACAGCAAAGAATATGCACAAGAAACCAGAAGACACAAGGAGCTATAGTGGTTCCCCAAAAACCTGGGTACATCCACTCTTCTACCACCCTTGGTAGGAATCCACTGCAGGATGAGTTGATTAGGTGTCCTGGGCACCAATGAGCATAAGATAAGGTGCTCAAAAACCAAACTGGATTCTTTGATCAGGTGTCTTGCCACCACTGAGTTTTGACAAGGCTCTCAGAACCAGACTCAAAACTTTTGAAGGGAGTCTTGATAACCCTTTTACAGCAGGAAAAGAAAAAGGAAGAGGTGAAGTTGTCTTCTCTGTCTCAATCACTAAGAGAAGACTTAGTGGATTGATTGTGTTGTCAAAAGCTCCCCCTGAGATGTAGATGGTTCAGAGATGAGAGCTTTTCTAGGGTGATAGGTCTTCAGAAGCTTCAGATCTCCAGCAGAAGATGGTTTCAACAGAGGCTGAAATATGAATTGTCTGGAGTCCTTGATGTTGAAGCTATGATCACTTTTCAGTATGCCAATATTCAATCAAACTCTTCAGGATTGATCACTTGATTTTCCTCTGAGTTTTTCTAACTATCTGTGTATGTCTGTATTAAGTGATAGATCTATTGTCTTGATCTGCTGTTGGATGTTTTATTCTCTGATGATCCTTTATCCAAGATAGCCGTTAGCAGTCAATAAATGTCTTCCATAAATGTTTTGTCTTCTGGAGGAAAGTCCAATAAACATTCTCTGATAAATCCCTTGAAACTTGCTCCAGAATAAATGAAAACGGCTAGCAGATCTCTTGAAATAAATGCTGAGAGAGTTTGAAAAACATTCCAAAAGCTGACTGAATTTGAATCCTCAAAGTCGTCGATCTCTCAGGAAAAACGTCGATCTGAGCTCTAAGATCGTCGACCTGAGCTCAGAGATTGGATTGAACATCAGACAAAAAACGTCGACCTGAGCTCGAAGATCGTCGACCGGAGCTCAGCGACCTAAAGAATAAGCTGAAGGCAGAGCGTTGATCTGAGCTCGAAGATCGTCGACCGGAGTTCGACGATTTAGCAGAGTTGAGCTCAGAGAGCATCGAACGGAGTTCGACGTTTCGTCGACCTAAGCTCGACGATAATTGTCTTTGTCTCAGCTCTAAGTCTAAATCCTTGAATGGTCCTAGGGGCAGCTTCAAACCTAAATTCTAAACCCTAGACTAATTCTAACTTGACCTTTTCAACTATATATCTAGGTCAAACTGATTTCCTAAAAACATAGTGATCCTTGCCCAAATTAGTAACAGGGTGTTCAAACAGATATCTTGGAGTTCGTGGAGCATTTCCTTAGAGTTTGAGTGGACTCACCCCCATCATGTATTCCTCAAAAAAGATCAGTATCTTATTTAGAAAATTTCAAGCCTTGGGAGTGGGGAGTAAGTAAACGAGAAAGGGCATTAACGAGTCATCCCATGCATGGCAGCTCCGATGTGGGGGCATGCGAATGAGGCGAGATATGCAGAGGTGGCGCGGGAAGTGCCGCGAATGGGTGCCGCTAGTGCTGGAAGCACCGCGCATGTTGGTCTCTGGAATGAGAAGCGCTACGCATGGGGGATTCCCTCGCCGGGGCGCCCCCGTACTGGGGTTGCTCGCACGGGTCCTCCTACATGGGCCCTCGAGGGGGCACCCACACGGGGTGCATGCGGGGCTGCCTGTATGTGTGAGCACATTGTTGCCCGTGTGGGCGTGCGCGGTTGTGCTAGTGCATGGGTTTGCGTGGGGTCGCCCAGTCACATGTGCTTGTACTCCCATGGTACTGCGTTCTCTTGTAGCTCTTTTTGATGCTAACAATTGTCCTTTACTTTGCAAGTGTCGAAAGGCAGTGCTCTGCCACGGACGATGCATCTTCCTTCGTCCTTAAGCCTTGAACGGATGACTTGTTGGAGAAAGCGCTTTGGGATTTGAACGGATGTTGAGATTGTTATACTTTCCCAATTATATCATGTCCAAAATCCTCCTCCATGCAGCTTTGTGATTACGAAGGGGTTTCCGAAATCGGGCTTTCGGATCCCCTCTACTAATGAAGCCATCATAATTTTCCATTTTCGTGGTGTTCTAATCACGCAATTCTCCCAAGTGGGG
The DNA here is from genome assembly GCA_039513925.1 of Platanthera zijinensis. Classification (NCBI taxonomy): domain Eukaryota; kingdom Viridiplantae; phylum Streptophyta; class Magnoliopsida; order Asparagales; family Orchidaceae; genus Platanthera; species Platanthera zijinensis. The sequence goes on along the minus strand of CM077079.1, from coordinate 53,215,905 downwards.
CTGACGAGGATCATGAGATTGCTCTACTTTTTTGGGGAGCATGGATCCTCGGTGGTCAGCTTTTTATGAGTGGTGTGAAGCTTACCTTAGCTATGGCTACCGAGTTTAGGTCCGGAGCAACAAGAGATGGATGTTGTTTTAATACAAGACCACCTATCGTCACGAGTGAACGTTGTTTGGGTTTATAAAAAACACATGAAAGCTACCCGAGATTTGGAGGGATCCTTCAGACCGATACCGCCACCTTATAAGGAGGGAGTACAACTTTCCTCGATGTTTTATTTTGAGGACCCACACGAGTTGATCGCTTCTCTTTTCAAGATCATCACTTTTGTTAGTGAGAAGAGGCTGGTCCTTGTGGGCTTTTTGTCAGATGCAGAGCGTAAATATGTCGTATCGTTGGAGTGTGGAAAGAAAAGGACGCTGGACTTTTCTTAGTGACGAGGAGAAGGCAGGTCATCCAATGCAACCCTCGAGAACTTGATGTTGAGGCGAACAAACCATGGTCCATCCCTACCATCGATTAGGCTTCTCGAGAGATTCTCGAGTTGTCCCTAGTGACGGTGATGGGAAAGGATCAGGAGTGATCTGCTTGCCAAGTGCTTCTTCAGAAGGTGCCTTTATTGCCCTCAGTATTTTTATTCACCTTTAACATTTGTGGTGGATTAAATAATTTGTTTCTCTTGTTTGCAACTAGATGAGATTTTTGACATCGTGTTTTCTTGGAATGGTACTTATGTAACCAAGAAGAATGATTTTATTTCTCTATATACAAAACTGGTGCGGTCGAGGACTCTTTGTCAGTTGCTCAAAAGAATAAGTAAGTTGTCTTCTGTCTTGTTAGCATGGAGTCCCAGTTTTCCATTTCCCAATCGAGGTTGAGACTCTTCGGGAGAAGCTAAGCATTGTTTACACTGAGATTGAGGCTCTTCGCGGGAGATTGATTTCTATTATGGCGACTCTTGCAAAGTTGCTTGGTTGTACTGAGGAGGCTAACACTGCGATGTACTGGCAGGAGGTGGAGGTCAAGTAGCCAAAGAAAGAGAAGGCTAAGCTTATCTTAGAGCAGGAGGAGGTTGATGCCGTACGGGAAGTCGCGATTGTTGAGTAAAAATCCTCTCATGACTTTGAGGTGGAGAGATCTCGCATCGCAGAGGAGGCGCGCTCTGAGATGATAGTGGTGAGGTCGACTCACTTGCGGAGGACGAGCGTGATGTCATGTACTACTTAGGATTCGGCAAGTGGTTTCAAGCAGCATGGAGGTTCTAGAGAGTGATGCTCTGGGTAAGGAGGAGGTTACAGATGATGATGCTTACATCGACATCGAGTGATGATCTTACAGACCCCATTTCCCCTTGTTCGCTTTCTTTGCTTGATTTTGTTTTGCAGGCGCATTTTTGTGTCGTTACATGTTTTTGTTTTTCATGATGATGTAGCCCATGTGGAAATTTTTATTTGTGTGGAGATTCTTTTTGTACTTGGATTTGATGTGTTCTGCTTGCAATTTTTGTGTGCGCGTGGCGAAGCAGTGCCTTGTTTGAGTATTGATATTTTTAACTGCTTACAAGCCGGAGCTATTTTCCGCTTGCATTTTGAGAGGCTCGAAGGCCGCTCAAAATTTGGAGGCGAGTAGCCCGGATCTACTTATGTCTCAGGAGAAACTAGGTCTTCCGGAGTGGGGGTGGCAAAGCACTTATGTTTGTCCCTTAGGAAAATAGGGGTTCGTCCGAGTGGAGATGGCAAAGAACCTTTTTTAAGCCTTAGGAGAACCGCGATTCGTCCGAGCAGAGGTGGAGAAGAACCTTTGTTCGTGACTTAGTAGAACTAGGGTTCGTCCGAGCTGAGGTGGTAAAAACCTTTGTTTGTGTCATAAGAGAATCGGGGTTTGCCTGAGAATAGGTGGCAAAAAACCTTTGTTCTTGCCTTAGGAAAATAGGGGTTTGTCCGAGCAGAGGTGGCGAGGAACCTTTGTTCATTCCTTAGGAGAATCGAGGTTCTTCCAAGCAGAGGTGGCGAGAATCCTTTGTTCATGCCTTTGGAGAACCGGTGTACGTCCAAGTGGAGGTGGTGAAGAACCATTGTTTGTTCATGCCTCGGGAGAATTGGGGTTCGCCCGAGCGGAGGTGGCAAAGAAAATTTGTTCGTGCCTTAGGAGAACTGGGGTTTGTCCGAGCAGAGGTGGAGAATAACCTTTATTCATTCGCTCCTTAGGAGGACCGAGGAATGTCCGGGTGGAGGTGGAAAAGTACTTTTGATCGTTCGTGCCTCAGGAGGATTGGGGTCCATCTGGGTGGAGGTGGCAAAGAACCTTTTATTTTTGGCGCCTAAGGAGATTCGAGGTTCATCTAAGTCAAGGTGCATATGGAACTTTATCCATCTCACTTGGGAGGTGCAGACATACCTTTGCCCATCTTACCTAAGATGTAGAAGGGCTTTTGCTGATCTCGTTGGAGGGGCAGAAAGGCTATAGTTTATCTCGTGTGAAAGGTGCAGAAAGACTTTCATCTATCTTGCCTGGGAGGCGCTCCATTCGCTTTAGAAGGAAAATCAAATGCTTTTGCTAGAAAGGATGATATAGGTGCTTGTTGATTTCCTCTCACGACTTATTCTTCGGAAAGTAGGGAAAGCAGTATATAGTAGGGGCATGCTATTTTAAGTTGTGCCCAAACTTTCACAGCTCGGTCCCTTGGGAGATGTGTATTTTGAGCGGATGTCAAGTGTGATACCTTAAGCTAGTGTGTCGGCACGGAACTCCCTAAGCATTGGTCTCTTGTGGATGGCATTGCTTGTTAAGGAGGCTTGTATTATGATGAACTGAATATCATACATGACCAGCACCAGAGGGACTCCTAGTGTTACTGGAAGGTTGTTACTTTATACGATGGGGATCATCGGGTGCCCCGTGACGTGTGCACCATTTGAGCCAAGCTAGATATCTCTCAGAGATTCCATGTCGGAGTACCTTGTATAAGAACAATACATTTTCAGATACGTCATCATCAATTAATATTCTGTCCACCTTGACTGGTGGTTTTCCGAGGGTCTCCCAGATGCACTAAGGAAAAGATCCTTGTGCCCTGGGGTTGGTTGGCTAGATTGGTGATGGGCTAACGGTAAGTGCACCAGTCGCTCAAGTAATAAAAATGTGGGAGCAACTTCTCAAGTATCGATCTCATAGGAACGCAGGTTATAGTGTGCAATTCTATTGTTTTTAAAACTAACTAAAAAGATTTTTACTGAAATAAAGGCTATGGGTTGATTTAGAAAAAAAATGGAACATTAACTACGCTAATGCGGGCCGCAAGCACCACTTCGCAAGGTGAATGATGATTACGTAGGTTGTGATGCATTGCTTCGCTAGGCGGATGGACGAGAAGGCTAGTAGAGGGATTGGATCGAATAGGCAGGATGAGGGTCATAAGTACCTCCTCACAATGCACGCCGCTAGCAATTGCTAGTGTGGTCATGCTCACGCTAGGGTAATGGAAATGAAATAGTAGAGGCGCTCCTCAGTTGAATAAAAAATAAGAGTATTTCTCATAGATATGAAATGAACAACATAACATTAAGGGTTTAACAAAAATCCACACATATAACCAAGGAATTAAGAGTAAAGCTACAACAGCACAAAGGGGGTGAGATTACATCCAAAGGGGTGGGGACTTGTTAGAGGTTTGCGGTTGGAATCTTGGGTTGTCAAGCCTTGTTTGTGCTTGGGCTCCAACTACTGTCTGGGGTACGGAAGTGTTGTCATATTCTTCTATATTACCCATCTTCTCCTTCAACTAGTCTTCGACAACGATCATGTCGGAGAACTTCACTAGAGCAGCAAGAAATCACTCTAAATTTCCCCTAGGAGAACACGATCAATAGAGGAGGCAAAGAGAATCTCCTAGCCTTTGATATTCAAGAGGAATATGACTGGAGAGCCTCACGAAGGTGGGCGGCGATGGAGCGCCGAAATGGAGCGAAACGAGCTCTTCTGCATAGGAATGGAGATTCCTTCCGAAATAGGGTGAACTCCAACGCTTAAATAGTATACAGTCAAAAAAAGGGCACGCATGGTCGAACACATGACCGTACATACATCATACGATAATAATCACGCAGGAATTTCCCAACCTGATACAGCAGGAGACCGTGCGATTTTAATCATGCACGTGCAAAAAAACTCATCAGAGAGCAAATCGCATAGTTAGTGACAGATCACTGAAAATAAGGCAATATAAGCAGATTGTGTGGTTTCCTTTGCGCATGGTTGAATCCAACCGTGCGTGAAGAAAATGCACATGCAATAATTATATAAAAATTTAGACAAAAAGACGAGGTTGTGAGATTTGGTCACGCACGGGAAAAACATCTTGTGCGAGAGCAAATCGCACGGCCCGAGGCAGATCATCAAAAAATAGAGTTGTAGGTATTGCATGATTGCACAGATCGTGCATGAAAAAAATGCACGGTCGTGCGATTCATACAGGAAAGAACCTGAGCTTTTGTTATTGACAGTACTCACTTTATTCTATTGGGATTTGTCCCCGGGGTGGTTGTGGACTTCCATTTTGCTAGTACTATCTATTAAATGTTTCTGTCTTTGTGATCATAGTTATGTAGTTGTGTGCTGTTGTATTTTATTTTTAATATGCTTTTGTGTTCCTGGATCTTCCTTCCGCAGGTGGTGTCGAAGGTTAGTTTTATGGTGGAGGGTTTTGTTTTCTGAAAAATTTAACACTTATCTTCTGGTATGCTCATTTCTGAGCATGGGTAATCTCTTCCTCAGCTCTGTCGTGTATTACTAATGCTTATCATTTCCTCATGTTATTTAGATCAAGACTAGGAGGAGCCTCTATGTGTTACCCACTACACATGCACATCTCATTTGCATACTATAATTACATTTTTTTCAGCTTTTTTTAGTATATAGTTCATATTCACCGCAAACCACAACAGCCAACAACTGTGTGCTTAATTATTAGCACGTTGCGAGCTTGCTCATCAATTGTGAGTGATTTAAAAATCCATCGTGCTGATTTAGGATTGTGAGGCAAAGTAAAATGTTGACTCCCGTAGTGCTCCTCGTCGAGTGCTTATTTCTCACATAGAAATTTGTGTAGATTCAATTTCTCTTTATGCTTTTAGTTTACTTTATTTTATTAGCATAAATATTGTTAACTCTACTCAAAATTGGGGAATCCGGTGTGAATCAAACAGAAGTGTAGGAATGTGTGTAGATGTCTGCTATCCTCATATTTCTCATGTCGAGAGGAAGGATTATCTTGCTCGGTGGCTAAGAACATTCCCCAAGCTACTCTCGATGTACTGGTATACGGTTAGTCAAGTGCGTGAGTGTGATGTAGGCCTTCATTTTGGCCCGATTGAGCTTTTGTATCCGATTCTATCATCTTATTCTCGCTGGCCCCATTATGTCTACCCATCCTTCGATTCAACCCCACTTTTATCTGACCAAAGTCACAAATCTAAGCTCAGTCGCACACCCAAATTTGAGCTCTAGTTTTTGATTTATTTTCATGTCGGGGTGTTGATTTGGTATTTTTTATGTGGATATGTGGTTGTGCTCCATTTATTGTATATGTTGAATATGATTTGAAAAAATGAGAAAGGAAAAAAAAGTGAGAACAAAACAAAAAAAGGAAGAAGAAAAGTTTAATTGAAAATCTTTATTGAGAATTTTTTGTTAGAGTAGGCAGTGCTACACACCCATATAGTTAATTCCAAGTCTAGGGGTGTGGTGCACCAGCGCTTGTATTTTGTGGTGCATGAGAATAATTTTGTATGCTAGCTCATTTGGGTTAGGTGTGTGAGCCTTCGTGTTTAAAATTGTATACCTCACTTAAACCCAAGCCACATCACTAACCTAAAGTTCTACTTATTTGCGCATTGAGTCAAGCTAGTGATGTGGAGAGAGTGTGGAAGGGCGAGCTTATGGTCACTGACGATGATAGATTTCCTTGGAGGTTGTCCCGAGCCACGGTCTTTAGCAAGACTCAAATTATCGTTCATTCTACTTTCTTCTTACGCATGACTAGATGATTCACCGTGATTTAATTTTTTAGTAGAAATAATATAAAAATACGCTCTTAGAAATGTATAGACCAATATGTATAATTAGAAATTTCTTCTACTATTTTTATATGAGCGTGAGTATGAGACTTCGCTTGGTATTCCAAATTTGCAATTACAAAGCTAGCTACTCCTTTTTCTTTCCGCCGAGAGATGATTTGCTTGGGACGAGTAAATGGTTAAGTCTGGGGGTGTGATGAGTCTGATATTTAGTGTTTTCAGACTCATTTGGGCTAGAATTCACTCATGTGCACTACATTTTTAGTCTATATTTATGTGTATTTCACTTGTACATACTTTCACATTAAGTGCACTAGTTTGGCCAATTGTGGTGTGCAATTACATGTATTGTTGGGGGTAAGCACTTGGTTTATGAGAGGTCGACATGCGGGGCTGGCCTGAGGAGTCCATATCCACATGCTGGCAAATACGCATTAACAAATTGAGTTGCTGCATGAACATCCTCTCTATTCGAACATACCACACATATAATTTGAGGAACTACACCTCGAACCATCTGCATGATACATCTAGAGGAGGGGTAACAACGACACCCACATGCATAATGCCAATTGGCGTAGCACGGAGAGGGGAAATGACAAAATGCCCACTCCACATGAAGACCCATCGTTGGTTATGCACGCCAAGAGAGTGCCATCCAAATCAAAAGAATCCACTGGCAGTGAGGAATCACCATAGGAGGAAGAATGAAGGAAACTATACTAGCATCACAGAAGCGTACCCTAACTTATATGAAAGTCCATACAAACATATAAGTTATGATTTCTGAAAAAGCAACTCATCATATAAAAAAGCCCATACTAATTTATATGATGAGGATCTGTAAGTGTGTATACTATGTTATGTTATACAATGAAATGAATATATAACTCTCACACACGACTTTGAGAATAAACCATTCATGCATCCCCACTTTTTGGAGGTGGCCAACCTCTCAGGTACCAACCATCGTGGCTCACGGTGGTAGTGGAGCGGGTGTCTCAACTCCTAGGCGGGAAGGCACACTACCAGGCCTAGACCTCTCGTGTAATTTCCCAATTCGCGCTAGGCCCCTCGTGCGTGCTTTTAAGTCAGGAGAGCTGACTTGGGCTCAGGGAGTGTTGGCTGCTAGGCTTACACTTATGGAAGGGAGTAAAGTTGGTACAGAGTAGGACACGGGTAGTGACACAGGCGTGTCCATACCCGTGCGGTACTCAGGTGTCTTTGCGTCTTCTTTGTGAAATTTCCAGAGAAGGACACGGGTAGTGACACAGGCGTGTCCATACCCGTGTGGCTCTCTGGCAACGTTGTGGATTCCTTGTTGTGTTTCCCGAGTAGGACACGGGTAGTAATACAGGCGTTTCCTAACCCGTGTGTGTGTGTGTGTGTGTGTATTAATCGAGCAGTGCTCGACTAACACCGTTGGCTGCATTCCTCCGAAGTAGGACATGGGTAGAGACACGGGCGTGTCCCTACCCGTGTGTGTCCAAGTAACAGTTCGACGATTCGTCGAGCGGAGCTCGATGAATCATTGACCGCGTTCCTCTCGAGCAGGATATGGGTAGTGACACGGGTGTGTCCCTTCCCGTGTGTGTTCAAGAAGCAGTTCGACAATTCTCAAAGCGGAGCTCGACAAATCGTCGACCGCATTCCTCCCGAGCAGGACACGGGTAGTGAAACGGGTGTGTCCCTTCCCGTGTAGTTTAATTTCAGGTTTTGGCGAATTTTGCGGCCGCGATGTTTCGAAGGGACTCATTTACTGAGTTGAATGGCAGTCTAATGATATGCCAACACATGGCTACGCAGTTACCCAACTTCCCACATAAAAAGGGGAGAAAACCCTAGCCGTTTCTAGTCTTCCTTCCAAGTCATTGTTGTAAGAAACTGCTGGAGAGGAAGAATGTGCTGGAACCAATCTTCTTTGATAGATTAAACTTCAAGAAAACCTAAACACCTAGAGGGGGGGTGAATATGTTCTTTTCCTTATTTTAAACTAAGGCAGAATATAGCTTCAATTCTTTAAGACAAATCTCAAATCCCTACAGTTAACACAGCACATGCAATCACAGATTCTAAAATAACACAAGCATCACAGATTGCACATAGATTTATAGTGGTTCCCCAAGGTCTGGGTACATCCAATTTCCCCCTTCACCTATCTAGCAATATGCTAGATTCGGCCTAACTTCTTCCTTCTTCTCAGATCCACAGATCTTACAGCTCAGAACCTGAAAGGTTCCTACAACTCAGAACCCTATAAGGTTCCTACAACTCAGGCTAATAGCCCTACCTCAGCCTTGCCACAAGGCCTATAACTCAAAGAACAAATTCTCCTACACTCAGGCTCAATCAGCCTTACCACTCAGAGATCAAAATCTCCTACATTCAGCCTTTATAACATAGGCTTACAACTCAAATCTTTGAAAAGATCCTACAGAATTTGACAAGTAATTTGATGGTCTCTTACCAATGTTGAGAGAGAAAGAATAAGAGGATTCTTGATCAGCTTTTTGATGAGACTGATGACTGAAATCAACCTGTGCTTAGCTTTTTTCAAAGCTTCTTGAATCTGAACTTAGTTAGGTTGATCTCCTTTGAAGTTGACTTACTGCCAGCTTCCTTCTTGGATTCCAGATATGGATATGGATCTTCTTAGTAGATTAGTTCTGGATCTACTTCTTAAGAGACTTGTGAATGTCTCCCTCTTGGCCTCAAAATAGTTGGAGCTCTCTCTCCCCAATTCCTTGTAAGTTCTTTCTGAATTCTGAATGAATTCACCTTAGAAAAAATCTGAGTGGATAATCACTTCAGTATGTCTTCTTAGATCTTCTCACGAAGATCTTCTTCTGTGTGCCTTGCACTTTCTTGATAAACGATTGAAAGTTCACCTAGTGTCAACTACCTTCACTTATGGGGGGGATAGGTGACTTTTAGCGTATTTGCGGAATTAAAATTGTACCTGCACAAGAAAACAAAACAACACAGCACAGAAAATAACACAGGCAATTTATAGTGGTTCCCCGATTTGGGTACGTCCACTTTCCCCCTTCGACCTATCTCCCAACTCGGGACGACTCGGTCACTTCACCAACAGGATTGAAATCCAATCCTTGCACTATCGGAAGGAACCCTTCCACACGTAGGAGTCAACACTCCCACAACACGGGTTGCACCCAACCCTACAACTAGGAACCAAATGTTCCTTTACAATGAAAAAGAAATTGAAGTGTATAAGAAATACAAACAACTTGAAGATCTTGGTGTCCCTTTTCGTTAGACTACTTGTTCTTGTAGGCAACGAAAAGTCCACAACCCTTGATCTTTCTTGGAGAAAATCTCCCCGAGACCGGCGGCGGCAAAAGGGCGGCGGCAAGGCTCTCGGTGTTGGCGGCGGCAACTGAAAGCAGCAGCGATGCACTGGAGATTCAATCTTCTTAGCGAAGTCAGCAAGGTCTTCCAACGGTCACACTAGGATTGATCGTCTCGATCGATTCGGACGGGGATGGATTTCCCTATCTCAAATCAAGAGACAAAAGATCTCTGGTTAGACGCGTGAGACGCTGTGCAAGACTTGGCTTCTATCACTGGGGATCTAGAGAAGATTGAGATCGGCGGCGGTGACTGCTGCACGAGCGGCGGCGAAGACGATCGGCGGAGCGGTTCGCGATTTTATGGTTAGTCGGCGGCTCGGCTTTCATTTTTTTTTGTTCGTTCTTTTCTGTACACAAATACCTGTGTATTTATACAATAGGTCATGGAGATGACCGTTGTGGGCCCCACCAAAGCAAAGACCAAAGTCCGATTCAAATAGCTGCAGGTATCATGGACCGGTCCAGGAATTTGGAAAAATCGCCCAAGGCAAAATCGGCTAGAATCGTAGGTGATTCTCGACGAATCAGCGAGAATCACTTACGATTCTCGCCGAATTCTACTTGGCGAATTCTGGCTGCACAGGTTATAGAGGCCGGGGAGAATCAGTGGGAATCACATTTGATTCTCGCTGGATCGTCGAGAATGTAAAGTCATTCTCGACGAATCCGTGAGAATCACTTAGTGATTCTCGACGATTCTGCCTTAGAGAATTTTCTGACAGCGTCGAGACAATCGGCCCAACCTGGCGAGAATCATCTAGTGATTCTCGACGACTCGTCGAGAATCACTAGTGATTCTCGACGAATCGACGAGAATCACTTAGTGATTCTCGACGATTTACACTTAGACGATTCTCGTCTTCCAACCCGTGAGCTGGTCTTTGGCCCATCCTTGCTCCTTGTCTGCTCTTGCTTTATCATAGCCCTGTACTTGAAATTAAGTACACCCCAATAGAGAGAGTACACGTAGGACAACACACTGATCTGCTCAACGAGGGATTACGTCGCGCAGACCCGTGTATATTGACCCACTGCACCCTGACATTGGTGTGTACTTAGCGTGGAATAACTGCAAGCACAACTTAAAAGATTTCATCAAACACATTGTCTATTTACCTTAGGTTGTACAAGGGCTTCTTCAAATCAGGTACATTGTGGATACAATACCCAACAATCTCCCCCTATTTGAAGAAGCCTAAACCCTACAAGCTAAGGTGAATAGAGCATATAGGAATGAAAATCATAAACTTAAAATTGAGTTGAGAGAGATATTCATTACCAATTTCTTGAGAGCAAACTTGGAGCCACCTTAGCCTTAGTCGGGAGGGTAATCTTCCCCTTTTTGGCTTCTGCAAATCGGGGACTGAAGCATGTGACACTATGCTCCCCCTCAGTTCTTGTACCTTTGGTTTCACTAAATTCCTAGAAGAGGCTCCCCCTAGACGCATGAGCCTTGAGCTTCTGTAGTCTTCATTCCTCGTAGTTTAACATCCCCAATTCAGTTTTGAACATACTGAACTTGGCCTCGTCAAGGGGCTTTGTGAAAATGTCTGCAATCTGCTTGTTAGTGGGAATATAGCAGAGAGAGATGTCCTTGTTCTCCACGTGCTCCCGAATGAAATGGTAACGCACTTCAATATGCTTCGTTCTGCTGTGCGATACCGGATTGTTGGCAATAGCAATTGCACTGGAGGAGACGCAGTACATCGGTACTTCCTTGAACTGAAGATCATTGTCTGCTAACTGATTTCTGATCCAAAGGAGTTGTGCGCAACAGTTGCCAGCCGAGATGTACTCAGACTCTGCTGTGGAGGTTGCTACACAGTTCTGCTTCTTGCTATTCCATGAGATGAGCCTTCTTCCGAGGAATTGACACGTTCCGGAAGTGCTTTTCCTGTCATCCCTACTCCCTGCAAAATCAGCATCTGAAAAACCTATTAGCTCGACATCATTGTTTCTCGGGTACCACAAGCCAAGATTGGGGGTACCTTTAAGGTATCTTAGAATTCGCTTTGTAGCGACATAGTGAGATTCCTTAGTGTTCACCTGATATCTTGCACAGACATATGTGGAGAACATGATATCCGGTCTACTAGCAGTAAGGTAGAGCAGGGATCCAATGATGCTTCTGTATTTGGTTTCATCGAAAGGTTTACCTTTCTCATCCTTATCCAGAGACATAGTGGATCCCATTGGAGTCCTCATAGAGGTTGCATTCTCCATTCCAAATTTCTTGAGGAGTTCATTTGTGAACTTCGTCTGAGAAATGAAGATTCCTTCCTCAGACTGTTTCACTTGAAGTCCCAAGAAATACTTCAGCTCTCCCATACTGCTCATTTCAAACTTTCCTTGCATAAGTTTGGAAAACTTTTTGCAAAGATTGTTGTCCGTTGAGCCGAATATATTATCATCAACATAGATTTGCACCAGCAAAATCTTGCCTTTGACTTCCCTGAGAAACAATGTCTTGTCTATTTTTCCTCTGGAGAACCTGTTCTCAAGAAGAAAACTAGACAATGTCTCATACCAAGCTCGAGGAGCTTGTTTTAAGCCATATAACGCTTTATTAAGAAAATATACATGATTAGGATAAGTAGGATTGGCAAAACCTGGAGGTTGAGCGACGTATACTTCCTCTTTCAGGTCTCCGTTCAAGAAGGCTGATTTCACGTCCATTTGATAGACAATGAATCCTTTGTGCGAAGCATACGCCAGGAACAATCTGATGGCCTCGTGCCTTGCCACTGGTGCAAAGGTCTGGTCGAAGTCAATCCCCTCCTCCTGTCGGTAACCTTGAGCCACTAGCCTGGCCTTGTTCTTTATGATGACACCATGTTCATCCAGTTTGTTTCTGAAGATCCACTTGGTGCCAATCACATTCTGCTTTTGTGGTCTGGGAACCAGCGTCCAAACGTGGTATCGTTCGAATTGATGCAATTCATCTTGAATGGCCAAAATCCATGCAGCATCTTTGTTCGCCTCGTCGAACTTCTTTGGCTCAACCTGTGACAGGAAGCTAAGATGCAAAATCTCGTTAATGGTACCTCTTCGAGTTCTGACCCCGTCACAAGGATCTCCGATGATCTGATCTCTAGGATGATCCCTCACGTGTCTGAGCTCAAGAAGTCTGACGTCAGGAGCTTCAACTACTTCTTGGGCATCTCCTTCTTCTAAAGGATTTGCTCCATTTTGATCTTCAACTTCTCCCATCGGCGTTGATGTGGAGACCTTGACGTATTTTGGAGTTGCATCTTTCTCGGGCTCATCTAGTTGTAACTTTTCGAGTCTGGCACCTGCATCTTCAGGAAGACAACTAGAAGTCTTGCAATTAAGCAAACTTCCTTCATCAAATACAACTTTTATTGATTCCTCTACCACTAGGGTTTTCTTGTTGAAACCTCTATAAGCCCGGCTATGGCTACTATAGCCCATGAATATGCCTTCGAAGCATTTTTCACCAAACTTAGTACGAGGGTACTTCCCATTATTCAGTACATAACATTTGCAGCCAAAGATCCTCAGATAGGACATGGTTGGTTTCTTGCCTTTCAGTAGCTCATACGGAGTCTTACGATGGCTCTTGTTGATCAACGCTCGGTTTTGTACATGATAAGCCGTATTGACAGCCTCGGCCCAGAAGTATTCTGGGAGAGAAGCGTCATTCAACATTGTCGTGCACGCCTCAATAAGTGTTCTATTCCTCCTCTCCGCCACTCCATTTTGTTGAGGAGTGCGAGGGGAGGAGAACTCATGAAAGATACCAAGTTCTTCACAGAACTCTGTCATAGCCCCAGACTCAAACTCTGTTCCGTGGTCACTTCTGATTTTGACCACTGAGCAGTTAAGTTCGTTTTGTATCTGCTTGACAAAACTGGTGAAGATGTCAAACGTATCAGACTTTCGCTTTAAAAAGAACACCCACGTAAACCGAGAGTGATCATCTGCAATCACTAGCGTATACGACTTCCCTCCTAAGCTATGAACTTGCATAGGACCAAACAAGTCCATGTGCAGATGATAAAGACATCTGGAGGAATCTTTGTCTGGGATGCCCTTAAAGGTAGCCCGAGTCTGCTTGCCCATCTGACATGCAGGACATGGACTATCTTTAATGCACTTAATAATGGGAGCATCCCTTACTAAGTCTTTGGAAAACAGCATATTAATTGTCTTGTAATTAATGTGTGCCAATCTCTTGTGCCATTGTTCACAAAGAGATGCACTGCCTTTTGCAATGAGGCATACTGGGGTAGAAGAATCTAAACTAAGAAAATCTAAACAAAAAATATTTCTGCTCCTAATGCCAGTTAATACAGTCTCCGAAGAATCACATGATATTATCAGGCATTTATCCTTGCAGAACTTAACGTCATATACTTTATCATATAACTGGCTTACGCTGATCAGGTTATGATTTAATCCTTCAACATAAGCTACGTTAGTGATAGAGAGTATACTGTTGGAAATCGTACGTAACCTCTGGTGACTCCCCGATCAGATCCCCCAAATATGACTTTGGGTCCATTCTTGACTGGAGAGTACTCCCGCAGTAGGCTTCTTGTCCTGATCATGTGATGGGAGCATCCACTGTCCAAATACCAAATAGGAGTTTTGTTGGCCTTTGGACATTCCTGCAAAACAGAATTAATTTGCCTTAGGAACCCAATCGAACTTGGGTCCTAGATTCCTTGTTAGCATACTCCCCCTCGATTGGTTAGCCCTACGAGTGGTCGGCCTCGCATTGCTAACATAAGGAGTCTCGTTATACCTTGGATTAAACCAACAATCCACGGCAAAGTGACCAACTTTGCCACAACACCAACAGTCAAATCTGTTGTACCTCTTCCTAGGCTCCTGCTTCACCCTGGGAATGGTGGGCACAGCTGGAGCCTTGGAACTGGAGGTGGAGGCATCATAGTGATTGCAGTCACATGATTTCTTCACCTTCTGTTCCTTCAGTATAACAGGCTTGGCTTTTGGTTCCTGCTTTCTATTATGGCCACTAGAGAATTGACCATAATTTCCCAAGTGGATTTCCTCGTAAGGTGCCTTGAAGACACTCTCACTGAAGTTGCGGGGAAAGGTCCACCCATCATACCGGCTCTTCGGCTTTGCAACCGAGGGCCTGAAGTGATGGCCGTATGTTGACTCAAAGTCATGTTGGTTACAGGGAAAGCTAGGCTTTCTGAACTCAACAGGGCTAAGTGGGGCCTTTCCTTTCTCAGCAGAGGCTTTCTTGGCAGCCTTATTCTTCCTCTTGTTCCTGTTTCTCCTGGATGAGGAGCTAGGTGCCCCTACATGCCCCAAGCCAGCTCCTTTGGCTAGAGCAGAGAAGGTATCAACTAATGGAAGAACAGTTTTTGGCATAGAGAAGCTCTTGATGATCTTCCTTTCTGCCGCAAGTAGTTCTTCCAACTTGTTGACTTCCTCCTGCTTAAGATCAAGGAGCTTAAGAGACTCTGAATGCTTTGAAGTCAGGTCCAAGTGCTCCTGTCGGAGGGAGATCAAACTGGTGATCTCTTCCCTCAGGGATACACTCTCACCTTTAAGGAATTTGACTTCCTTTTTCTCAGCCTTCAGTCTCTTTCGACATTCCACGAAAGTATTGAGCAGAAGCTCATACTTCTCGAGGAGCTCAACTTCACGGGCCGAAGGGCTATCCTCAAGGTCATCATCTTGAGACTCAGGATCAGAGTCAGAGTCGGAGAGAGGGGTGTGAGCTTTTACCTTCCCAGTAAATGGGGGGCAATCTCCTTCCGAGTCACAGCGACCCATTAGCCCAAAGTAGGCTTCCTCGTCATCGCTGGTGTCTGATGTGTCAGATTCACTCAGCGTCTTTGGCTTCTTCGTGAGGTAACTCCTCTCCTTCTTCTTGTCTTTTGAGGACCTGTGCTCCTATCCCTTTCCCTTTTCCATCTTGCCTTGATGGCAGTCGGCCACGACGTGTCCTGGCTTGTTGCAACCAAAGCAAATAATGTCAGATGAGCGGTGTTTGTTCGGTTTGGAAACATACCTGTCAGAAGAATAGTTCTTCTTCTGATCCCTTGAAGAGGAGCCGTTTCCCTTTCTCTGATTCCTCAGCTTGAGGAACTTCCTGAATTCCCTTGTGATAAGGGATAAGTCTTCCTCAGACAATTCTGAGCCGGAGGAGCTTGGCTCAGAGTCTTCCTCTTCATCCTTCTTCCACGCACGGGAAGAGGCAGCACCCTTGCCCTTTCTGGAATGAATGGATTTCAGGGCCACCGTCTTTTCCTTGGCCACGACTTTCTCTGCTTCCTCTTCAGCCTTCCTTGTGTTCAACTGAAGCTTATAGGACATGAGCTTCCCGAACAGAATCTGAGGGTCGGTTTCCGCAAGTCTGCCAAACTCGCGGATGGCGTAGATCTTTGTGTCCTATTCCTTAGTGAGGGACCTAAGGAACTTATCATTGAGTTCACCGTCAGTGAACACTCTTCCATATCCTTTGAGTGCATTGACGATCTTGAGGAAGTTTTCGAAGGTAACTCCGATCTCCTCCTTTGGCCCTTGCCTGAAGGCCTCATATTTCTGATTAAGGAGGGATCTCCAATCGTCCGTCACTTCATTCGTTCCCTCCATTAATACAATCAGACAGATCCAGAGATCCTTGGCTGTCCTGCAGTTGCAGAAGTTCTGCATCATAGAGTCGTCAACTGCGCTTACCAGGATGTTCTGAGCTTTCTTGTCGAGTCCGAACAGCACCATTTCATCCTTGTCCATTTCCGAAAGTTTCTTGGGCACTTTCTTGGTAGGATCAATGGTGGAGGCCTTAGTGGGAATGTAAGGTCCCTCCTCCACAATCATGAAGAGCTGGGGGTCGACTGATTCCATGTAGAATCTGATTCTTTCCTTCCAGATAGGAAAGTTCAGTCTGGTGCACACTGGGATTTTGCCGGAGTGCTTGAGTCCGTCCATGGAGGATATCGGTCTTCTTCATGACACTGGTGGCAGGATTCTACTCAAGGTGTGAACCTTTTTGATGAGTAACCTCCCTCTGATACCACTTGAATGTTCACCCAGTGTCAACTACCTTCACCTATGGGGGGGGGATAGGTGACTTTTAGCGTATTTGCGGAATTAAAATTGTACCTGCACAAGAAAACAAAACAACACAGCACAGAAAATAACACAGGCAATTTATAGTGGTTCCCCGATTTGGGTACGTCCACTTTCCCCCTTCGACCTATCTCCCAACTCGGGACGACTCGGTCACTTCACCAACAGGATTGAAATCCAATCCTTGCACTATCGGAAGGAACCCTTCCACACGTAGGAGTCAACACTCCCACAACACGGGTTGCACACAACCCTACAACTAGGAACCAAATGTTCCTTTACAATGAAAAAGAAATTGAAGTGTATAAGAAATACAAACAACTTGAAGATCTAGGTGTCCCTTTTCGTTAGACTACTTGTTCTTGTAGGCAACGAAAAGTCCACAACCCTTGATCTTTCTTGGAGAAAATCTCCCCGAGACCGGCGACGGCAAAAGGGCGGCGGCAAGGCTCTCGGTGTTGGCGGCGGCAACTGAAAGCAGCAGCGATGCACTGGAGATTCAATCTTCTTAGCAAAGTCGGCAAGGTCTTCCAACGGTCACACTAGGATCGATCGTCTCGATCGATTCGGACGGGGATGGATTTCCCTATCTCAAATCAAGAGACAAAAGATCTCTGGTTAGACGCGTGAGACGCTGTGCAAGACTTGGATTCTATCACCAGGGATCTGGAGAAGATTGAGATCGGCGGCGGTGACTGCTGCACGAGCGGCGGCGAAGACGATCGGCGGAGCGGTTCGCGATTTTAGGGTTAGTCGGCGGCTCGGCTTTCGTTTTTTTTTTGTTCGTTCTTTTCTGTACACAAATACCAGTGTATTTATATAATAGGTCATGGAGATGACCGCTGTGGGCCCCACCAAAGCAAAGACCAAAGTCCGATTCAAATAGCTGCAGGTATCATGGACCGGTCCAGGAATTCGGAAAAATCGCCCAAGGCAAAATCGGCGAGAATCGTAGGTGATTCTCGACGAATCGGCGAGAATCACTTACGATTCTCGCCGAATTCTACTTGGCGAATTCTGGCTGCACAGGTTATAGAGGCCGGGGAGAATCGGCGGGAATCACATTTGATTCTCGCCGGATCGTCGAGAATGAAAAGTCATTCTCGACGAATCAGCGAGAATCACTTAGTGATTCTCGACGATTCTGCCTTAGAGAATTTTCTGATTGCGTCGAGACAGCCGGCCCAACCTGGCGAGAATCATCTAGTGATTCTCGACGTCTCGTCGAGAATCACTAGTGATTCTCGACGAATCGGCGAGAATCACTTAGTGATTCTCGACGATTTACACTTAGAAGATTCTCGTCTTCCAACCCGTGAGCTGGTCTTTGGCCCATCCTTGCTCCTTGTCTGCTCTTGCTTTATCATAGCCCTGTACTTGAAATTAAGTACACCCCAATAGAGAGAGTACACGTAGGCCAACACACTGATCTGCTCAACGAGGGATTACATCGCGCAGACCCGTGTATATTGACCCACTACACCCTGACATTGGTGTGTACTTAGCGTGGAATAACTGCAAGCACAACTTAAAAGATTTCATCAAACACATTGTCTATTTACCTTAGCTTGTACAGGGGCTTCTTCAAATCAGGTACATTGTAGATACAATACCCAACAACGATCAATCTCTTTATAGTTGTGTTAGTTGTGTATATGATCAATCAATTTCATCTTCTGATTCCATCTATATTTATAGACTTCATCCATGGTAACCGGCTGATCCGGTTCATAACTGACTTCTGACAAGTCTGACACCTTCATTAAAGTTGTTGGAATGCACAGCTGTAAAGTCACCAGTCAGCTCTTGAACCTTTGACTCTGTCAGCAAAGCGTCGAGATTGACTATCATTATGGGTCGAGACAAACTGTCAATATGTGTCGACATATGTAACTTAAGTGTTGACACAGACTTTGGTGGTATTGACATAGCTGTCTTGATGTCGACACAGCTTCTTTACACTGTATCTTGAGAATGTGTCGAAACAGCCTCTTTGTATCGACACAATTACTTCTTCATTCCACAGCAATCAACTATGTTGAAACTCTGCTGTGTGTCGACACAAGACCTGTGTGTCGACACAGTTGATGTAGACCAAGAATTCTGTGTGTCGACACAGTTGATGTCGACTCTGCTTCTGTGTGTCGACACAGTCTCATGGTGTCGACACAGTTGATATCGAATTTCTATTCTGTGTGTCGACACAGCCTTTTCCAAGTGTCGACACAAACTTGCTGAAGTGTCGACACAGCTTCCTCTGGTGTCGACACATGGACTTAGAAACTTTTTCCTGCATTTTAGCCAATACTTATCCTGCACATATAAACTCAAAATAACATCAAATACTCCTTGATGTATATCATTGAGCTAAGTGAGGCTTCTCCAAATCAGGTACACATTTTCCAATGTACCCAACAATCTCCCCTTATTTGGAGAAGTCATAACCTTTTTGTCAATGATATACACCACTTATAATAAATAAATATGATGATGTGTATAAGCATTTTTAATAGGGTAACTTATAAACAAAACAAATAATAAACTATCATCACAGAATAAGGATGCAAATTAAATGAACATGAAATACTTTTTTGTTTATTATCTCAAAAAGTTTCTTAACACTATTTACAAAGACTTCTTTAAAAAAACTGAGAAATACGTAGTTCTTTGAAAAAGCTAGTAAAACTAGACTAAGGCTGGACTGGCTCCATGATGATTATTCATTTTCCTGATTTAATCTGAGCCTTAATCCTTTGCCTTTCAAAATAATGAAAAGGCTTAGGGAAATACTTTATAGGCTCCTGAGCATCAGGAGGTAGCTTCCCACTCTTAGCCTTTCTTTTATATTCAACTATGGCCTCCTTCCTTGCCTCATACTTCTTCCACACCTGCTCATTATACCATTTACCTCTTTCATGAACTTGGCCTTTGACAGCTTTCCAGGCAGTTAATATGATATTTCTAGATGTGGGGCTCCATTGCTCAAAATAAGGTTTTAACTCTGCCTGCTCTCTGAATCTATTCTTTGATAATTGAGCATCTTGCTGAGCTTTCACACCAGCTTCTTGCATATCTACCTTTTCAATAATAACATTAGTAACTTAATGTGGAGGGCTGTACATAGACTAAACTTGTTGATGTATCATTTCAAGATTTGTAGGGGGGTAAATAACTTGGGCAACCTCAGGTTGATCACCTTCAAGTAGAGCTGGTTGCACACCTGACTCAGCCACATTATCATCATCACATTAGGGTGGATATCCAAAAGTGGCTCTAATACTATTGGTTACCCATTTGGCATGATCAGAGCCTGCATATACTAACACCCTCTCCCCCTTTAAGACTTCTCTGGTCACATGATCTCTCAAATCTTCTTTTTGAAATCTGATTTGCCCATCCAAGTAATTGATTCCATCTTTAAAGAATTGGTTTAACTTTTGAGGCTTATCAGAAATTATTTGCTGAGAAGTAGTAATAGATGTTTTAAAGGAATCCAAAGCTTCCTGTAGCTTCTTATCAAATTCTTCTTTCTCCTTATTTCTTGCTTCAGTCATTTCAATAACTATTTTTCTTACTTCAGTGACTATCTCATTGTGAGATTCAGTCAGATTGTCATTCATTCTTATTTGATTTTCAAGGGCATAGCCTTGTTTGACAGCAATATCATCCACTTGTTTCTTTATTTCTGCTTGTTGTTTTGCTAGGAATACCACAACATTGCCCCCCTTGTTGAAGCAATCTAACATCTCTTTCTTATTCTGATTGACCTCAAATCTGATTGACTTTATATCTTGGGCTAGATCAAATTGAAGAGCCTTGTGGCTTTCATCCACATATTTTTCAAGAGCTAATCTCTGCTCATCAAATTTCACTTGTAAATCAACCAAAAGTTTGCTGTAATCAATCTCAGGGGCTGGTTGTGAAGTAGTAGCTTGCAAAGCCTTCTTATAGTTCTGGCTTCTCCTTTTAAAAACCATCAGTTTTCTTTTCTTTAAACTTTCTATCGCCTCATCCCCTAAATCAGTGGTACTGTCAATATTTACTCTTTCTTTGGGACTAGGAGGCATCTCATTGTCATCCCTATGCTCCACCTTCTCAAGGTTAGCTTGCTCCCCCTCAACTGCTCCCTCTATGTCAGGAAATAACTCTTCCAGGGTGAACTCTTGTTGAGTGTGGACTGTTTTTGCTGGAGCATCAGCAACCATAGATGTATCCTCCATGATCACATTTAGTGCTGGACTGTTGACATGAGCTGTTTCAAGAATAGATTGTGAACTCATTTCACTTGCCAAGTGAATGCTTTCTTCCCCTTGTCCTTGTGCAGAATGTTGCTCCCCCTGCAACTGTGCAGTAACTGTCTCCTCATGAACTTGGGCAGTTTTAGCCAGGTCCTGGACCTGTTCCCTAACTTGCTCCCCCTACACTTGTACATTCATTGTGTTCTCCTACACAGGATCATGATCAATTATGTCATGGACTGGTGATTTTGCTGTAGTCTCTTGAGTATCCAAATCAGGTATGTCCTTTGAGAGGACCCTATCCCATCTGGATATTATTCAGATGTCCATCCTTCTCATGTCATTTATTTTAGACCCTGGAAGCTGATTCATTACCTCTGGAATTGCTCCAGCCAGGTAGAGACTTATTAATCTAGCCAAATTGGGATTTTTGATTCCTTCCTTTATCTTTTCAAACAAAACCGCAGACCAATCGGTGTTAATCTTATAGATGATCCTGGTCATCAGATTGAACATAAAAGTAGAGATCCTATCATGGCCTCCTGGTTTACACAAAATCACCTTCCCGACCACTTCTGATAGAAATTTGCCTTGTTGATTCATTCCTTTTCGGTTTATGGATGCTCCAATCTTGATGGTTGGATCCAACCCACACCACTGGAGAGCCTCCCTTGTCTTTGAGGCTGGGACCTCTTCTTCATCCTGGATTTTTGGAAAGTGAAGAATCTTTCTTAAACTCTTCAGAGTAAGTTTGACATTCTTACAATGTATTGTCGATTTAATCTTTAGTCCAGTGGAGTCCACTGTTGCAGTAGCATAGAATTCACATACTTCTTTCTTCCAGATCTTTGTAGGTTCAGAAATAGGAAACTCTAACCCAGAATCAGTAACTAGGGAAATGAACCCTTTAATCTCTGTCGCCGCATCATCAAAAGCATTGCGTACCAGCTCGTAGCCTTCGTTAATGTTGTCTTCAATCTTTAGCACCATTGGAATGGAGAGAAATCTTGAATTGAGAGAAGAGAGTTTGTCGACACAAGGGCTGTAACGACCCCATCCGTTACATGACGTATAGTAGAAGGTCCGGCCGGGGCCCCACACTATATGCCACAAACAGACGGTGAGGTCACAGGATAATACCAAACCATACGAATCCTAACTCAGAGCATTCTAGCGGAAGCTTTAAGTTACAAATTTGAACTCTAATCAGGAATGTCCAATATATAAACCACCTTTATATATATAACCATGGAATGTACAACAAAGGGTTTGGCCTTAAGGCCTTACAGTTCCTCTTTCCATACAACATGATTTACAAACCTCGGCGCGCAGGCCGACCATACATGAGTAAAAGAGAACAAACAAAACATTCGCTTCGCCTTCAAGGGCTAGCCGCAGCAGCAGCAGCAACAGTAGTAGGGCTTCAGCCCTTCATTTACCACTTGGCTCTCCAGCACCTGCATAGGGACAAACCACCCAACCGGTGGCAAACAATGCAACGGTCAGCGTTCAGCTGACCCAATTATAACAATCCTACCCCTTTCTCGGGGCATTAGCATTCTTTCTTTCCCTGCATAGCATGGCATCATCATATAGCAACTATGTGCGCGCAGGCACATTCAAGCCATCACAACTATCGGCCACACGGCCCGATAGTCCGTGCACTCAGGGCACGTTCTTGGTGTACCAGAATACCAGGGTCAACACCACCGTCTACACGGTATTTGAGCATTCTAGTCTTTCCGGCGCGCGGGCCTAAGACTCTCATTAGACGCTCCAACAAAACCTATAACCAGGCTTCCAAGTCGGACGGACCTAACGCAGGTACGGATCAGCCACCCCCCGTTGCTCAAGTCGCCGTGCCATCTCGAATACGGAAGTATCCATGGCTATTTATAGGCGCGGGTCGGTTTCACCTTTCCTGTTCGGCAATCTGCCTTTTCACCGAGTTGCAGCCCAACGGCTCAACCGCTCATAAAGTGGCAACGCACGGCCACAAGAGTTGCATCCAACCCTCTTCATTTCCTGGACATCATCCAGTACTTCCTGCTGCACCAAGCAACAGGTAGGCACAAGGCAACACAAGCCATAATCACGGAGCCTTCTCCGATATGCAAACAAGCATCACCAATCCAGACCATGTCCAGATGGGCTTCACACAGCATGCCTAGAGCCGTACTCCAATTCCGGCCTCTAACAAGGGGGACTTCACATATCTACCCCAAGGGACACCACAGCCCACCGCACACTCGCGGGGAAGGGTTTTCCCTATGCAATGCAGAAAAGAAGGACTTCACATGTCCAAGAAGGGAGATCGTTACCCTTGTCGATCTCTTGGGAGCCATCGCAAACTAGCCGGTGAGAAAGAACCGCAGCAGCTTTGCCTTCACAACGCCGGCTTCGGATCGCGAATCGGACCACGGGAGCTCCGCCGGTGGCTTGATCTCCTCCTCCTTCTTCTTCCTCCTCTCTCTTTCTCTCTTCCTTAAGCAAAATGAAGAATGACTTCTTCATCAGCCTTCACGGATTAAATCCAGCCAGGAAATCACCTGAGCCCATGGATCAAAAGAGAGAAATCTGAACGGCCACGATTTGCCCAAAAACTCAATTTTTGGCTGACACGGCCTGTGACACGCCCGTGTCACAGGCCGTGTACCCTTAAGCGACACACGCGGTATTCGAACCGACTGAGATTTACCAGAACACGGGCATCGACACGCCCGTGTCGAACCTGACACGCCCGTGTAATTCCTGAGACACGCCCGTGTCATTCCTGCCTCATCGAGCTGCAATCAGTACACGGGTAGGCACACGGTATCGGACACGCCCGTGTCCGACCTGACACGCCCGTGTTCACGGCTTGGTTCAAGGCCGTGTACTTCTCTGACTCGAACAGTCCATTTTCGAAATTTAATTCGGACACGCCCTGGGACACGCCCGTGTCCATGGCCGTGTCCCAGGCTCGACGATCGTCGACTATCGATCGTCGACTAACCTGAACACGCCCTGGGACACGCCCGTGTCCCAGGCCGTGTACCCCCGACACGCCCTAGGACACGCCCGTGTCCCAGGCCGTGTCAAACAGCCTGCACCTCAAATAAGTTTGAAAACTCATTTTGAGATTTCTGGGGTGTTACAATCCTCCCCCCCCCCCCCCCCTTAACAAAATTTCGTCCCGAAATTTGCACGGTAAGGAAACAAGAACCAACAATGCTATAACTTGATAACTCGGTTATAACATAAAGTACACGGTCTACAGCTTATACAAACAGTTCGGGAAATTCAGCTCGCATGGTCTGCTCTCGCTCCCATGTTAGCTCTTCACGGCCACAATTATCCCATCGGACCTTGACCATCCCGATCACTTTGTTCCGCAACTGTTTCTCGGCTCGATCCTCGATCCGAATGGGTCTAACTCTCGTCGTTAGCCCATACTCGACCGGTACCCGATCATTCTCCACTACTTGAGCTGGATCCTTTACCGCCTTACGAAGGACTGAGATGTGAAATACATCATGTAATCCACCCAAGTCTGCTGAAAGTGCTAGTCGATAAGCAGCTTCCCCAACTCGCTCCACCACCTCAAATGGACCAAGATACCTCGGACTTAGCTTTTTCAAACGCCGAATCCTCGACACACGTTTGAAGGGTTTGATCTTCAAATATACCCAATCACCCACCGCGAACTCCACGTTCCGGTGTTTGGCATTGTAGTATTTTGCTTGACGATCTTGGGCTATCAATAGCCTCTCCCGAATAGAGCGTATGAGCGAGGTAGCTTCTTCGACTTCCTTTTTCCCACTCAGCTTAGATTCGCCTGCTTCTGCCCAAGCTAACGGTGTACGACATTTCCGACCATATAAAGCTTCAAATGGCGCCATACCAAAACTCGCTTGATAGCTATTATTATAGGCAAATTCGACAAGAAATATATAATCTTCCCATCTCTTACCAAAGTCTAGGGCGCACATGCGGAGCATATCCTCCATCGTCCTATTGGTTCGTTCAGTCTGGCCATCCGTTTGGGGATGAAAGATCGTACTAAACGCTAACTTTGTACCCAACATTTGATGAACGAGCCGCCAATCATTCGATGTGAACCGCCCATCACGGTCACTAACGATGCTCCGAGGGACACCGTGCAGTCGAACAACTTGCTCCACATAAAGCTTGGCCAAGGTTTCCACTGAATCGTCTCTTCTGTTTGGAAGGAAGTGCGCCACTTTCGTCAACCGGTCCACAATCACCCAGATTGAATCATGACCGCGTTGAGATCTCGGCAACCCGTGCACGAAATCCATCGAAATATCATCGAACTTCCACTCCGGAATAGGTAACGACTTCAGGAAACCGCCAGGCTTCTGGCATTCTGCTTTCACTAACGCACAGGTATTGCATTCAGCCACATAACGTGCGACATCTTTCTTTAGTCCGGGCCACCACAACAGCTTTTTCAGATCTCTGTACATCTTTGTGCTCCCTGGGTGAACTGAGTACTTTGCAAAGTGAGCTTCGTACATCAACTCTTCCCTCAATTTACCAACACTCGGGACGCACACTCGACCATTTCTTCATAACAAACCGTTATCCCAAGAGAATTGGTCATCCGGCCCATCTTTTGCATAGCGCTGGAGACTTTCATCAAGCTCCGTTGCTCGCCGAACTTTGTCCGTAAGGTCATATTGCACCTCAGTCCAGTTCAAGCATGCATCAGTTGACGAACCCTTGTCAACACAAGATATCTCCAATGCTTCCAATTCCTGGATTAAACGTTGATCATGCCTCTGCAACCAGCTTGCCCGTACCGGAGTCTTTCGACTCAAAGCATCAGCGACCACATTTCCCTTCCCGGGAGTATAGTGAATCTCGAAGGTATAGTCCCCAAGGAACTCCATCCATCTTCGTTGTCGCATATTCAGATCCTTCTGATCCAACAAATACTTTAGGCTTTTATGATCTGTATAGATATCCACTTTAACGCCATATAGATAGTGCTGCCACAATTTGAGCGCAAAGATTACCGCCGCCAACTCCAAATCATGGACGGGGTAATTCCGCTCATGCACTTTCAACTGACGCGAGCCATAAGCAATCACTTTACCAAACTGCAGAAGAACGCAGCCTAAGCCGCTCCCAGAAGCATCACTATAGATCTCATACCCATCGGTACCACATGGCGATGTCAACACAGGCGCCGTGGTCAAACGACTCATCAATTCTTCAAAAGCTCGCGCGCACTCCGGCGTCCAAATGAACTTTTGATCTTTTCTCGTCAGCGTGGTCAGAGGTAAAGTAATCCGTGAGAAATTTTCCACAAACCGTCTATAGTAGCCCGCAAGTCCAAGGAAGCTCCTGACCTCGGCCACTGAATACATCATTGGCCAATCTCGGATGGCACTTATCTTCAACGGATCCACCGCGATACCCTCTCCGCTTACCACATGGCCTAAAAAGGCTACTGAAGAGAGCCAAAACTCGCACTTTGAGAACTTGGCAAAAAGCTTATTCCTCCGCAGAGTATGTAAGACCAACCGCAAATGGTTTGCATGATCCTCTTCCGACTGAGAGTATACTAAGATGTCATCGATAAACACAATAACGAACAAATCCAAGTACTCTCGGAACGTTCGATGCATTAGGTCCATAAATACCGAAGGCGCATTACATAGGCCAAACAGCATTACCGTGAACTCATAATGACCGTAGCGTGTTCCAAACGCCGTTTTGGGAATGTCACCTTCCCGAATCCTTAGCTGATAATATCCCGATTTCAAATCCAACTTGGAATAGACCGTTGATCCCGCCAGCAGATCAAAGAGGTCATCAATCCGTGGGATCGGATATTTGTTTTTCTCCGTCAGCTTATTCAACTCGCGGTAGTCAATACATAACCGCAAACTACCGTCTTTCTTTTTCACAAATAGAACAGGCGCGCTCCAAGGTGACATACTTGGGCGTATGTATCCCTGCTCCAACAACTCTTGCAATTGGACTTTCAACTCAGCCATCTCTTTTGGCGCGACGCGATATGGTGAGCGGGCCACAGGTTTCGCACCTGGCACCAACTCAATAGAGAAGTCAATCTCCCGCTGGGGTGGTAACCCAGGAAGATCTTTTGGAAACACATCGGCAAACTCTGACACAACTAGCACTTCACCGACACTGGCCTTTGGCTCAACAGCCTGAATTAGCGTGAAGAATAACTCCGCGCCCTTCCGAACAGCATTGACGACTTGGAGCGCAGACAACAACGTCCCGCTAACTCCTCGCATACCAGCGAACTTCGTCACAAGCCCGGTATTCTGGCCCAGTGTAATCTCTTTGGAGTTGCAATCAATAAAGGCACGCTGCTCCGAGAGCCAGTCCATACCAAAGATCACATCAAACTCCGATAACGGTAGCACAGCTGCACTCAGACCGAAATCCCGACTTCCTATTTGCACATCCACCTCGCAAGCCCTATCCGCAAGCATCACACAGCCATTCGGCAATATCACCCTTGTACTATCCACCGTCACATGACTCGGTACCCCAATTCAAGATACGAAATCCTCAGACAGAAAAGAATGCGAAGCACCCGTATCAAACAGGGCTCTCGCCAGATTATTCCGAATCAGGACAAAGCCTGCAGCATATACATCATGCACAAGCTAAACATAACCAAAAACAATAGCACGTAAGAAAGTAAGCTATAATCAACTCGTACCTGTGATGACGTCACTTTGCTTAATCGCTTCCTGTTGGCCAAGTTGATAGAGTCGGGGCTGTGCCTGGGACGCAGAGGAATCAACCACCGCTTTGCCCTTCTCAGCATAAGACGCACCCGTCTTCTTGTCCCCTTTGGGCTGAACAACCCGACAGTCACGAGCTATATGCCCCACCCGGCCACAGTTATAGCATATACGAGAATCCGGCCTTGATGTCGCTCCCGACACAACGGTCGTAGTCACTTGCCAAGATGGCTTGGACCTCTTGCCCCCTTTCTTCTGGTAAAACGACTTGCTCGGGCGAGGTGCTTGAAACTCTGGCTTTGACACAACTAAGCCCTTGTTCCCTTGCACCCGCCGCATGTCCTTCTCCAACGCACACGCAGTATCAACCAATGCCTGAAACCCTTGGTTCACTGAACTCGAAAGCAGGAATCGCAACTCATCCCGCAATCCTTCATAGAACCGATTCGTTTTCCTTTGGTCATCCGCGAAGATTGTACCCGCATATCATCCCAACCTGGTAAACTCATGCAAGTAGATATCCACGCTATCTTCCCCTTGCTTTAACCGTTGGAACTCATTTTCCATAGCAATGCGTTGCGCCGCTGGGACATGTTTCGCTAGAAATATTCGAGAGAACTCCTCAATCGACACTTGCGTTAATTGCCTGCCCGTCAAATGGTGTACCTCAACCTCGTCCCACCACAACCGCGCCTCTCCTTCAAGCATGAAGGTGGCCAAGGTGACCTTTAGAGTTTCCTCCGCCCTGATCGCTGTCATTATCCGCTTGACACGCGACAACCAATCCTCTGCCTGCGTTGGGGATCCCATTCCCGTAAACGTAGGAGGACTGAAGCTCATGAATTGCTTCAACTGTCGGTCAGCTGCTCATGGATCTACAGCCTCAACCAGCTCGGGTCTTACATCAACACGAACTGGCACTACTGCCGGCTGCGCTTGCCCGGTCGGCTGAATCATGGCAAATAGTGCCTCAGCAACTAAGCGAACAGTTTCCGCAGATGGAGGAGGTGTTGGCACCTCAGCTGGTGCCGCACTCTTATCAGAGCGGTGGGGCTCAGACTGCCCAGCACCACTATGTGTCACCTATAGGTGGACAAGACACACATTAGCGAACGTATGCAAGCAAAACAACACAAAAAGGAACGCGCAGATTCCTCTAACAAGATTTTGTACATTCCTTAGTGGACATTCCAGAGTTCATTAGCGTTACAGTAGGGCGCATAAACACGCGCTCACCACCCCATAAAAGAATTCGTCCACGAATTCGAAAGAGGAAGACCGAACGAAGCTGATACCAAAATGTAACGACCCCATCCGTTACATGACGTATAGTAGAAGGTCCGGCCGGGGCCCCACACTATATGCCACAAACAGACGGTGAGGTCACAGGATAATACCAAACCATACGAATCCTAACTCAGAGCATTCTAGCGGAAGCTTTAAGTTACAAATTTGAACTCTAATCAGGAATGTCCAATATATAAACCACCTTTATATATATAACCATGGAATGTACAACAAAGGGTTTGGCCTTAAGGCCTTACAGTTCCTCTATCCATACAACATGATTTACAAACCTCAGCGCGCAGGCCGGCCATACATGAGTAAAAGAGAACAAACAAAACATTCGCTTCGCCTTCAAGGGCTAGCCGCAGCAGCAGCAGCAACAGCAGTAGGGCTTCAGCCCTTCATTTACCACTTGGCTCTCCAGCACCTGCATAGGGACAAACCACCCAACCGATGACAAACAATGCAACGGTCAGCGTTCAGCTGACCCAATTATAACAATCCTACCCCTTTCTCAGGGCATTAGCATTCTTTCTTTCCCTGCATAGCATGGCATCATCATATAGCAACTATGTGCGCGCAGGCACATTCAAGCCATCACAACTATCGGCCACACGGCCCGATAGTCCGTGCACTCAGGGCACGTTCTTGGTGTACCGGAATACCAGGGTCAACACCACCGTCTACACGGTATTTGAGAATTCTAGTCTTTCCGGCGCGCGGGCCTAAGACTCTCATTAGGCGCTCCAACAAAACCTATAACCAGGCTTCCAAGTCGGACGGACCTAACGCAGGTACGGATCAGCCACCCCCCGTTGCTCAAGTCGCTGTGCCATCTCGAATACGGAAGTATCCATGGCTATTTATAGGCGCGGGTCGGTTTCACCTTTCCTGCTCGGCAATCTTCCTTTTCACCGAGTTGCAGCCCAACGGCTCAACCGCTCATAAAGTGGCAACGCATGGCCACAAGAGTTGCATCCAACCCTCTTCATTTCCTGGACATCATCCAGTACTTCCTGCTGCACTAAGCAACAGGTAGGCACAAGGCAACACAAGCCATAATCACGGAGCCTTCTCCGATATGCAAACAAGCATCACCAATCCAGACCATGTCCAGATGGGCTTCACACAGCATGCCTAGAGCCGTACTCCAATTCCGGCCTCTAACAAGGGGGACTTCACATATCTACCCCAAGGGACACCACAGCCCACCGCACACTAGCGGGGAAGGGTTTTCCCTATGCAATGCAGAAAAGAAGGACTTCACATGTCCAAGAAGGGAGATCGTTACCCTTGTCGATCTCTTGGGAGCCATCGCAAACTAGCCGGTGAGAAAGAACCGCAGCAGCTTTGCCTTCATAAAGCCGGCTTCGGATCACGAATCGGACCACGGGAGCTCCGCCGCTGGCTTGATC
This sequence comes from Platanthera zijinensis, assembly GCA_039513925.1. Classification (NCBI taxonomy): domain Eukaryota; kingdom Viridiplantae; phylum Streptophyta; class Magnoliopsida; order Asparagales; family Orchidaceae; genus Platanthera; species Platanthera zijinensis. The sequence continues at coordinate 53,185,711 of CM077079.1, read as the reverse complement.
TCCTCCTCCTTCTTCTTCCTCCTCTCTCTTTCTCTCTTCCTTAAGCAAAATGAAGAATGACTTCTTCATCAGCCTTCACGGATTAAATCCAGCCAGGAAATCACCTGAGCCCTTGGATCAAAAGAGAGAAATCTGAACGGCCACGATTTGCCCAAAAACTCAATTTTTGGCTGACACGGCCTGTGACACGCCCGTGTCACAGGCCGTGTACCCTTAAGCGGCACACGCGGTATTCGAACCGACTGAGATTTACCAGAACACGGGCATCGACACGCCCGTGTCGAACCTGACACGCCCGTGTCATTCTTGAGACACGTCCGTGTCATTCCTGCCTCATCGAGCTGCAATCAGTACACGGGTAGGCATACGGTATCGGACACGCCCGTGTCCGACCTGACACGCCCGTGTTCACGGCTTGGTTCAAGGCCGTGTACTTCTCTGACTCGAACAGGCCATTTTCGAAATTTAATTCGGACACGCCCTGGGACACGCCCGTGTCCATGGCCGTGTCCCAGGCTCGACGATCGTCGACTATCGATCGTCGACTAACCTGAACACGCCCTGGGACACGCCCGTGTCCCAGGCCGTGTACCCCCGACATGCCCTGGGACACGCCCGTGTCCCAGGCCGTGTCAAACAGCCTGCACCTCAAATAAGTTTGAAAACTCATTTTGAGATTTCTGGGGTGTTACAAGGGCTTCATCTCGAAAATCTTGTTAGCGTGTCGACAGAATATGTTCTCGACCTATTTATATCCTTTTAAACAAAGAAGGTCAAAAGGCGGGCAAAAACTGTCTAAATGTATCAACACTGTTGGAAAGTGTCGACACATACTTCTATTGTCTCGACCACGATGCTGACTACTATGTGTCGACACCAATTAATGATATGTCGATACAGGATATACTTAGTAGTTCATTAGAAATTCGGTGTCGACTCTTATTGCAAGTGTCGACACAATTTCTGGAGGTGTCGACACTATTACACTGGTTGTGTCGACACTACTTTTCTGGATGTGTCGACACTTTGTCCCTTAGGTGTCAACACTACAATACTGTGACGACAAAATTTCCCTGAATTGTCGACACAACTCCTCTGTGTTGACACATTATTACTAAATGAGTCGACACAATTTTACTTAGCCACTTATGTTAATCTAACATATGGTCAACATTCCTAATTCAATTTTAAATCTATTGAATTTAGTTTAATCTAGAGGCTTAGTAAATACATCTGCAATTTGATAATCTTTCTTAACAAATTATAGTGAGATGTCCTCTTTCTCTATATGTTCTCTAAGAAAATGGTATCTTATTTTTATATGCTTGGTCCTACTATATGAAACAGGATTATTAGCAATAAAAATAGCACTAGTAGAATCACAAAATAAAGGTGTTCTACTAACCTAAATACCATAGTCTTCTAGCTGGTGTTGAATCCACAACAGTTGTGCACAGCAACTTCCTGCTGCCACATATTCAGACTCAGCTGTGGATATTGCCACACTAGTCTGCTTCTTACTGCTCCAAGATATCAATCTTCCTCCTAGAAATTGACAAGTGTCTGTAGTACTTTTCATATCTTCTTTACAACCTGCAAAGTCTGAATCTGAAAAGCCTGTTAGTATAAAATCTCCATTCCTAGGGTAACAAAGGCCTAGATTATGTGTGCCCTTTAGATATCTCAAAATTCTCTTTACTGCAGTGTAATGAGATTCTTTAGGGCATGATTGGTACCTAGCACAGACACATGTTTCATATATAATTTCTGGTCTACTAGCAGTGAGATATAGTAGAGAGCCAATTATACCTTGATGGTGATTTTCTAAAAGTTAAATTACATCCAAACTAGAATCTCGATTAGGCAAGCATACCTATCGAAATGCAGTATAGGAAGTGTCGTATTGCGATTCGGGGCCTGTTGAGTACTTGTACTCACAAGGAAGAGCTATTATTTTATCAAACGGAAAAGTTGGTTTTGATTATACTAATTAATAAAACTAAAGTTGATGCTAAAGAGAAATTCAAATATGAGGAAACTAGCACTTGATCTAGAATCCCCTTGGACTAAAATAAATCTTCTAGGAAAATAATGAAATGTGAGTTCTTAATTATACTCACTCGACCGTGGAGGTTCCTAAAGTATAGAAGCGTCTCTCTTGAGCTCATGCTTCTAACTAACCTTAGGTTGATCGATTAAGACCTCTCGGCCAGTCGAAACCCCTAAGTTTGCTTTATGCGGTGAACCCCACTATTGGATTTGACTCCAATCCGGAAGATTTACATCGTCCTCTCTCGAGGAGTGCATTCAACTCCTTTTATCTTTGAGTGATCTCCTCGTATCAGCAACCTCTCGGTCATTTAGGATACGGATCTTAGATCGAAGATCATATCCGCGTAATATGAATTCGATGAAATAAAAATCAAAGATAAATCGTAGCGAGAACAATTAAGAACAAGACATTTAATAAGAAGGAGAAAGATCTATTTTATTCTATGGTTCATCATGATCAAGTGCTAAAAGAAGATTAGCTACTCATCATGATTGGGGAAATACAAAATAAAGTAGGAAAAGACATGATTGAAATGAAAATAACTAAAATTAAAGTTACAACAAAGGTAATCTAGGCTAGGAAATGAAAATTACAGAGAATAAAATAGCAAAGTAGAAAAGTAAAACTCCCAAAAATCCGACCCTGACCATCCAAAGTTGTCTGGAATTTATAGGAAAATTTCTGTTTGGTCACGCCCTAGGTCACGCCCGTGACCTAGGGCGTGTCAGGCTCAGAACCGTCGTCTTGAAAGCCCGGGAACGTTAGAGGAGAAACCGCCAAAATCTGTTAACTGATGGGTCACGCCCCTAGGTCACGCCCGTGACCTAGGGCGTGTCAAGTATGTTTCTGGAAAACGGCGGGAAGCTGAAAACGGCGGGAATAAAGTGCAGTTGATGTAGGCGTCACGCCCCTGGTCACGCCCGTGACATGGGGCGTGACAAGGCTGAAATGTCAATCTGGCAGCAACGGCAGGAACGGCGGAATAATTTGGATGGAAATGCCCGGGACACGCCGTAGGTCACGCCCGTGACCCAGGCGTCTAATTTTAATCCGACGTGGCAACGTTCAACGGTCTCTTTCTGGCTGTCACGCCCCGTGTAAATAGTACACGGCCGTGCCATATTTTAACACGGGCGTGACCTAGTCGGTCGACGAACGTTGGGCGGGGGTCGACGAGATTCAGCAGCAGTCTCGGTTATCACGTGTCACGCCCCTGTGTCACGCCCAGGTAGGGCGTGTCACAGGGCGTGTCTAGGCAGAAAACAGGAAAATACTTGTTTTGCTCCAAATAATCTGTAGATTAGCCCTACAAGATTAAAAATGATTTTATTAGAACAAATAGATAAAAATTATAGAAACAAGTTAAAATAAACTTAATATTATAAAATTAATTTATAATATCTAACTATTAATATAAAATAGTAAAATAAAAAGATAGAAATAATTAGAGTTATCAAATACCCCCATACTTATCCGTTTGCAAGTCCCGAGCAAACAACTTCCTATATGGAGTAGAAAAATTTTAAATGCTAGAAAAGAAAATTGAACCTAAGGAGTAAAATGCGAAGTGATGTAGGCCTACACGTTTGGACCGAAATGTGATTACGGACGCACACGACTATCTCTCCACGAACGAAAGTTTACGCTCGCACAATCGTTCTACGCTGCACCACGTTATTATGTCCAATCAATTATAGGCTAGCGTACGGGTAGCCAAACCGCTTGGGACCGAATAGAGGCTATAGGCCAATATCCGTTCCGGCTAAAAGGACCAATATTGGATCCGACCGAGCGGTGTTGTACCAAAAGAGATCTACCGAATAAAACACGATTCGGAAAAGGTAGATCTCTCCCAACAAAAGAAAACGAGGGCTCGCCAAACCCTTTTACGAAAATTAAATCAACCAAGAAAAACGCAACAACAATGAAAGCTAACCACGATGTTTCAATGATTTCAAAATTAACGCTAGAAATTCCACCACAAGATTATCTAAAGAAAGGAACACACGGGAGTGGAAATGTTCGTTACCCAACCAGAATGGATGATTCCGGTTCTCTCTGCGAGGATCGTTCTTCGACGACTCCACCGGAGTCATGCCGGTAGGAGAGAAACTCGTCCGCCTTCGTCGCGTCACGCTGGAATTGGAAATCCACCACGAGGAGGTCTTCTAGATTTGGCAACCAATATATGTAAATATGGTAGGAGAGGGCAAATATGGTAGGTTGTAGGGCTTAATATGGAAGGTGGTGGTCGGTTTTCTTCGTAAAGGAAGAGGAGGGCTCGGGTAGCTAGAGAAAGAGGGAGATATGAAGGAGGGAGGAGGAGGAGGGGAAGTTGGAGTCCGGCGGCCAAGAAGGAGGAGAAAAGAGGGGGGATCAGCCAAGGAGGAGGAGAGATATTCTCAAGATTAGGGGTTTCAAATTTTCATTCATTCACTAAAATAAAATATGAAACATACATGCCTATATATAGGCTACACCACTCAATCTCCACCATAGAAAATTAAACCACTCATGATGGTTATTTGCACCCATCATGACATAACAATTACAAAAACTAAGAACATAAAATAAAAATAACAAATGATGGTTATAAACACCCATCACACATGAAATGAAAATAACATTGCGACATAAAATACCAAACATTGAAATGCATTATTAATTAATAATAATTTATTAATAATTATTATTGTTAAATAATTATATATGGGTTTGCATTCTGGACGGTTATTATGCCGACGCTCCGCATGGTCATCTGCAAGCATGCCGTCGCCATCCTCGAAATGTTGTGGGCCGTCGTCTCCATCAATCCTCCCCCGCTCAAAAGTACTCATCACCGATGAGTTGGTCCGAGAGTACCGGTGTAAGAGAGCATCATCCACAAGAGACACGTAGCAGCGAACAACACCACTTGGAGAAGAGAGAACTTCAACCTGGAGTATCCTGTCATGCAAAATGTTGGTCCTGGGGACCCATGAAAAAGCATTAGGCAATAAAGGAAGAAAAGTTTCAACATCAACTATCAACGTACCTCCAGTGAAGACCGAAGAAGAAAGCGATCCAAGCCCAAACTCACTACCCAAAACATGAGAGAATGAAGTGGAACCAAACGGACAGGCGGATAATTCAAGTGGTGGAGAAACATGCAGCGTTAAATCAGAAACATTAAAAATAGGGGTATTACCCCAATCAGTGGAAAACCTCAAAAGAAATGCGTGTTCTCCTAATTTCATTAATGTCCGCAAAAGGTGCAGCTCACCAACTCGCCAACTTTCTATAGTGCCCGAAAGCAACCATTCAGGGACGAGATGCACCAAAACAAAATCGCCAATTATATCGTAAGACGCCCTTTTATGTATGCTAGCAAGAAATGGATAAGGATTTTGTGACGTGGGCAGCGCTTCACTAAAGTGCTTACGTAAATAATGTTCATGACGAGCATAATCTTGCGCAAATGTACTTAGTGCATTCGGAGATAACAGAACGACATAAGGAGGCACCAACGGAACTAAATCTGGTGGCGCTGAGGGAATCTCATCAGGAGGCACTATAAGCGGCCCTATCCTAAACGTATAATTCGATAAATGATTTTCTTTAAAATTCATGGAGGATAAAATTAGGATAAAGGAAATAGTCGTCACAGACATAAAATCTAAAACATCCGAGGGTGTGACCAACGATGGACTCATAGGGTAATAGGCCGTCAAAGGGGACATGTCCAAAGGGGGAGCTAAGTCATTCTCAATGTCGAAACACGGGTTTAACGTCCAAGAAAGATCACCCGGTTACAAGTCATTAAAGTCATATGAAAATTCAAACAATGGATTCGCCCTTACAGAAAATTCGTCCGACATGTCTACCAATTCATTAGATATATCATGTAATTCAGAATCAGTGGTCGGGTCATAGGTCGGCAACAATAATACGAGATCTGGGGGCACTAACGGGACCTCATCTGGGGGTACTGGCAGAATGAACTCAGGGGGCACCATAGAACTCCTGAAATTAATCGTACTACACTCATGTCCTAAATGATCAGTACGTCGAGTCAACGGGTCAGGTGGACGAGTTAGTAAAATCAAACCCGGGGTACAATCCAAAAAGTCGTCCAATAATGCAACTTCCTTGCTTACAATTTCTTCTGACACACTATCCAAGTTATTTAATTTAGAATCAATTATGGTCTCAGACAAGGGTAAAATTGAGCCCGACTGAAGCTTTAAATCAGGAACGTCAGATAAAGGTGTTTGCATCAAAGAAATATCGTTCGGGCTCATAACACTAAAATCATCCAAGGATAACTCGTTCACCCACAGTAAGTCTTCCCAATCAGTCAGAACATCCAATATATCAGGATCATCAGAACAGTCCTCAAAATATCTCTGTCTAAGAGGAACCAGCTCGAGTCCGAACAGATCATCTCCTAAGTCACTACTAAGTAAACTCTCATCATCAGGTAAAATGTCTACCGACTCAGGTGTAATCACAGCAGGAGTAACCGTAGGTTCCAAAATGTCGTCCACGGGGAGTGGAGATGATTCCTCAGTGGTGAAATCCTCATCCAGGTCACTAGTGTAACCAATATCCTCATCGTCGCTATCATCATCAGAGATAACAGCCTCGTCCTCAGTGACAGGCACGATCCTAGACAATACATTAGACTCAACAGGAGAGTCAACATCAAGACTAGACAACTCAGGGGGAGACTCAAAAGGGTCTACAGGCATAATCGGCGAAGATCGCTCAACAATGTGTCGTTTGATCTGGGCATTAGATTTATAGTCAGTCCTAATGGTTGGTATGGAACTAGCGCCATAACGATACTCACTCAAAGGTTTGGCGTTAGTAGTACGGAGATTGGTGGGATCAAATTGATCCGAGAGGAGGCTACGCATCGCCCACCATGTGTGTGTATAATTGCCAACACGACGCTCTTCGTTCAACCAGAATGACTGGGCTTGACCTATTAACCGCTCTCGGGCGAAGTGGACCTTTTGGAGGTCATCCCATTCGCGACAGTCAAAATGAAATTCTATCTCCTTAAGCCAATCCCTAAAATTTGTAGGGTACCCTAAACCGTCATAGGTAAGATTAATGTGGCTTTGCCTAGGGGGAGGCTTAACCATGGATTTATCATACCAATAGTCTAAATGGGAAACGTGAACGTCATAGGCCATAATCGTAAGAACCGGAGAGAAAACTCGATCCGATACTTGTGTACATGCAAAGAAAAGTAAACTGACCCAAATAAATTAGGATTGTCGGAATTGTTCCCGCTTAACCACTAGGGTAATACTTATAGAAAATAGATTTGCTTGCTAAACAAAATATGAAGATTATTAATAAAATTTTTTTTGATGTTTTGCTGGAAAATAAGAAATTTAAGTCGCTATTGGCAGACCACAAAATTATTTTTTTTGTTTTAATTTGGAGAAAAATTTGAAATTTGGAATTTGAAATTTGAATTTTGAATTTTGAATTTTAAATTTTGAAATTTGAAATTTTGAAATTTGAAATTTGAAATATGAAATTTGAAATTTGAATTTTGAATTTTGAATTTTGAAATTTGAAATTTGAAATTTGAAATTTCGAAATTTGAAATTTGAAATTTGAAATTCGAAATTTGAATTTTAAATTTTGAAATTTGAAATTTGAAATTTTGAATTTTGAATTTTTAATTTGGAATTTTGAATTTTGAATTTTGAATTTTGAAACTTGAAATTCGAAATTCGAAATTTGAATTTTAAATTTTGAATTTTGAAATTTGAAAGTTATATTTTCTTTAGCCAACCTAAAAATAGAAGGATGGTGCCGATTAGGAAATCGACAATAACCTCCCTCTGATACCAAATTGATGTAGGCCTACACGTTTGGACCGAAATGTGATTACGGACGCACACGACTATCTCTCCACGAACGAAAGTTTACGCTCGCACAATCGTTCTACGCTGCACCACGTTATTATGTCCAATCAATTATAGGCTAGCGTACGGGTAGCCAAACCGCTTGGGACCGAATAGAGGCTATAGGCCAATATCCGTTCCGGCTAAAAGGACCAATATTGGATCCGACCGAGCGGTGTTGTACCAAAAGAGATCTACCAAATAAAACACGATTCGGAAAAGGTAGATCTCTCCCAACAAAAGAAAATGAGGGCTCGCCAAACCCTTTTACGAAAATTAAATCAACCAAGAAAAACGCAACAACAATGAAAGCTAACCACGATGTTTCAATGATTTCAAAATTAACGCTAGAAATTCCACCACAAGATTATCTAAAGAAAGGAACACACGGGAGTGGAAAAGTTCGTTACCCAACCAGAATGGATGATTCCGGTTCTCTCGGCAAGGATCGTTCTTCGACGAATCCACCGGAGTCACGCCGGTAGGAGAGAAACTCGTCCGCCTTCGTCGCGTCACGCCGGAATTGGAAATCCACCACGAGGAGGTCTTCTAGATTTGGCAACCAATATATGTAAATATGGTAGGAGATGGCAAATATGGTAGGTTGTAGGGCTTAATATGGAAGGTGGTGGTCGGTTTTCTTCGTAAAGGAAGAGGAGGGCTCGGGTAGCTAGAGAAAGAGGGAGATATGAAGGAGGGAGGAGGAGGAGGGGAAGTTGGAGTCCGGCGGCCAAGAAGGAGGAGAAGAGAGGGGGGATCGGCCAAGGAGGAGGAGAGATATTCTCAAGATTAGGGGTTTCAAATTTTCATTCATTCACTAAAATAAAATATGAAACATACATGCCTATATATAGGCTACACCACTCAATCTCCACCATAGAAAATTAAACCACTCATGATGGCTATTTGCACCCATCATGACATAACAATTACAAAAACTAAGAACATAAAATAAAAATAACAAATGATGGTTATAAACACCCATCACACATGAAATGAAAATAACATTGTGACATAAAATACCAAACATTGAAATGCATTATTAATTAATAATAATTTATTAATAATTATTATTATTAAATAATTATATATGGGTTTGCGTTCTGGACGGTTATTATGCCGACGCTCCGCATGGTCGTCCGCAAGCATGCCGTCGCCATCCTCGAAATGTTGTGGGCCGTCGTCTCCATCACGAAGTCTTATGCCTATGTTTGTAGATATTTTGTAGAAAGAATTACTCAGCATACAAATTAGGTTTTATTTTTCTTAAAATGCGTTTTCACTATTATTTTTACTTTTAAGATGAAAATCCGGTAAATCTTAAAATTATCTTTAGGGAGAGTGTAGCGTGCGTACTAAGATAACATTGCACAAACAAAAATTAAGATACCCTCCAAAGAAATCCATCAATGACGATGGCCATAGGCTTGCCCTTTCACACTCTCGCCACGGCACTAGTCTAACTCATAAGCGCAAATCAATAGGACTTAACTAGGTTGAGATGTAGGCTTAGGTTTTTGGTGAGGATGGTCAAAGATAAAAAATGGTGGCTAGGCACACCAAAACCTAGAGAGAGCTTGCACAAAAATAAATTGTCATGGCTTTAAAGAACGTAGCCAATTCCTAAGTTCTTTTGTTTCTTTTCTTATATATATATATATATATATATATATTAACTCTCTCATCATATTGAAAAATTTTTTCTACCTCTTCATTTTTTAATGATAATTTTTTTCTTTATTTTGAAGAGGAGAGAAAATAAATCAACTCTTTTCTAATTTTTAATTAACCACCGAAATAAAGTGGCTCCTAATCACTCCCAAAACATTTCTACATTTGTTCTTTCAAGCTCGGGTTTAAGTGTGTAATTAGGATGCTTTTTAGGCTTTGGTAAATCATTTGGTGGAGCTAAAACAAAAGGAAAAGGTAATAGGCTCAAATTGGCTAAGCAAAGTTAAAATTTTAGGTGCGGGTACAAAAGCTCAAACTTGCCAAAAGAAGTGCCTAAATCATATTTATGCTAATGAGTTTAACTTATGCAAAGTCTTGAGAATAGTTAGAGGGCAAGTTCTAGACATCGAAAAAGAATACCTCTCTCTTGGTCCGCGAATTATCTCTCTAGCAAACTTCTACTTACTCACCTAAATTATTTTAAAGTTTTACCGGTTTTCATAATTGAAGTAAAATAAGTTGTTTCTACGCATTTAGAAAAATGAAAATCTAATTATATGCTGAATATTTAATTCTACTTAAATTCTACTTACATGTGCATTTAACTAGAAACACAACATAGCCAACAGTTCTACTCCAAAATTCAACATTCAATTAAAACATCAAAATTCTCTATACACTATAAACAAGTTGAATTACTAGGAATTTTGCATGCGAATAAATATAGAAATAAAGACTTCTCTAATTTAATTTTTGATTTTCTAATTTTTTTCATTTTTTTTATTTTTATTTTGGAAAAACAAAATTTTAAGACGAAATAAAATTTTTTGAGTTTTAAATTTGTTATAAAAATTTTTTGTGGTTATTGTTTTAATAATTTTTTTGGAAAATTTTTATATGTTTTGCTTGAGAAATATCCCTCCCCCATACTTAAGTAATACATTGTCCCCAATGTAAAAATAAAGAAGAAAAGAGAAGAGAGGAGACTTCCGTGAAAATGCAAGCCAGCATCAAAAGATACCTGTACAAGATGATGAAAGCAAAACATAATATTTTATAGATATTTTTTTTTGATTGTTTTTTTTCATCATAATAATAAAAACAGATACAGAAGAATAAAAATACAGATACAAAGAGGTGACCCTCTACAGATCCAAAGAAATGAAAAGGCAGCTACTCCTGGTCAGAAACGTCCTCGTGCTCCTGATAGAAAGTCCGCATATTCGCGAACTCGCGAGTAATATGCGCTATGGAGGAAGCATGGTTTCGCTCGAGCACGGTGAAGCGCGCATCAAAAGAAGTGAAGCGACCGTCAAAATGGGTTTGCATCTGTTCTATGCGAGTATGGAGCAACCCAAATTGCCGGTCCCAATAATTTGGAGGATCGGGCGCTGGAGCAGTGTGCATCGGTGGTGGCAGAAACTGCGGGGAATGATTAGTACTGCTGGGACCGGCACCATGATCAAGATCAAGATCACCGCCACCAAATAACGGGGGAATATCCTCAAACTCGTCGTCGCGTCGGCGAGCTAAACCAAGCACCTGAAGGGTCGGGAACTGAAGAGGCTGCGGCGTTTGCATGCAAGTGAGCTGCGGAACAGGAGCCCACACGCCGGTCTGCTTGGCGAGGAAAGTGATGAAATTCCCGCCGTGCACCGCTCCCAATCTCACATTTTCGGCCTGGTGCCGAAAGAAAATGGCGAGCATGTAACCAAGGTTGAGTGGGACCCGGTAAAACATACTATACAAGTATAGTAAGTCCGCCCGAGTCACCACGTCGTGGCTATCGCCGCGCCCGGAAATGGTAAAAGAGAGAAGGTTGTGTAGAATGCGTAAAGCAGGGGAGAGGAGGTGGCTACCCTTGGATTTCTTTGGGGTGTAGGGGGCGACGTCATTACTAATTTCCGACCAAAAAGTGGGGAGACTGAAGTCGGGAGGGAAATCAGTTTTTAGGTCGGGGTAGGCGGGGGAAGTGGAAAAGGCCTCCGAGCAAAAGCCCATGGCGACATTGAGTTGGCGGATGGTGAGCTGGTGCATCATCCCGCCCAAGCGAAAGACGATGAAATCATCTTGTGCTGCCCAACAGAACTCAAATGAGTCCAAGAACTCAATGGTGAGCTCGAGGAAAGCAGGCTCAGAAATGGAGAAAAGGGGAGCCCACCCTTGGGTAGAGATGAGCGCCTGAACTAGCTCTGCTGCTCCGAATTGGGCGAGGATGGCCCAATCCAAGATCCGGAACACGCTAAAGGGTTTGGCGCTCAGTCTCTCGCTTCAATCTTGTTGGGTGGCATTCTCGAATAGAAGCATGGCCTCCGCCAAGGCTGGATCGGCAAGGTGCTCGGAGGAAGATGCGGAGGAGCGAGCGTGGTGGCGAGGCATGGTGAGAAATGTGGAGGAAATTTTGGCCAAAGGGAGGAGAGAAGAGAGGGGTTGAAGGGTGAAGGTGTGAAGAGAAGAGGGGAGGAAAAAGTCCGATTTATAGAGTTTTTCGGGTTGGTCACGCCCCCCTGTCACGCCCGTGACAGTGGGCGTGACAAGCACGGGTCAAAGCGGGAAGGATTCCGAGTCTGACCGCCTCAGATTCGGGTGTCACGCCTCAGAGTCACGCCCGTGACTCTGAGTGACATGCCCGTGACGTCGTGCGTGTAGGGGAATCCAAAGAGCATCCGATGCAAAGGCATCGGATTCTTCAGTCACTCCCCAGAGTCACGCCCGTTTGAGTTGGGAGAAATAAGTAATATCATTGCGCAATTTGGCCGTCTTAGCGGGCAGAAAATATTTCGTGAGAACTTTTTCCGTCATCTCGGCCCATATAGTGATTGAGCCTCTTGGTAGAGTACCCAACCACTGCTTAGCTTTGGTGCACAATGTAAAAGGAAAAAGCCTTAGCCGGATGGCATCATCCGAAACTCCGTTGATTTTAAAAGTATCACATATTTCTCAAAAGTTAGAAATACGCACATTTGGGTCCTCATCTTGAAGCCCATCAAATTGTACAGATTGTTGTACCATTTGAATGATGGTTGGCTTCAATTCAAAATTATTGTTCGCAATAGCGGGTCGAACAATACTTGATTGCTGCTCATCCAAATTTGGTCGGGCATAATAGGACATAGTCCGTTCTTCGGCCATATTTGGATTTTGATTACCCAAATTAAAGGAAAATTGAAAAGAAGGAGAAGATGAAGAAGAAGACGATGTAGATGAAGAAGAAGAAGAAAAAGTGTTACCTACGGATTCCTCAACCAAATCTGGAGAATTGAGGTCACGGAGTCTTAGGCGTCGCCGTAAGCTTTGCTCGATCTCCGGATCCAAATCAAATAGATTTGACGGATTCCCTCGGGTCATACACAAAATCAAAACAAAAAGATAAAAGTTTTAAGATTTAAAAATTTATAAAATAAAATTTCCCGGACTTCCCAAGGGCTACCCAGTGACGGGTTCGCAAGGTACTAGGCGGTATTGCGGGATGAAAACCCGGCACGGCCTTTCGCAAGAAATTTTAAATATAAAAATTTAAAGATAAAACTCTTGAAAGAAAAAGTTCGTTTTTTTTTTGAAATAAAAAAAATGGTAAAACTAATAGATCCTTGCTTTCAAAATATCAACAAAGAAAAGTCCCCAGCAACGGCGCCAAAAACTTGATGGTGATTTTCTAAAAGTTAAATTACATCCAAACTAGAATCTCGATTAGGCAAGCGTACCTATCGAAATGCAGTATAGGAAGTGTCGTATTGCGATTCGGGGCCTGTTGAGTACTTGTACTCACAAGGAAGAGCTATTATTTTATCGAACGGAAAAGTTGGTTTTGATTATACTAGTTAATAAAACTAAAGTTGATGCTAAAGAGAAATTCAAATATGAGGAATCTAGCAGTTGATCTAGAATCCCCTTGGACTAAAATAAATCTTCTTGGAAAATAATGAAATGCGAGTTCTTAATTATACTCATCGACCGTGGAGGTTCCTAAAGTATAGAAGCGTCTCTCTCGAGCTCATGCTTCTAACTAACCTTAGGTTGATCGATTAAGACCTCTCGGCCAGTCGAAACCCCTAAGCTTGCTTTATGCGGTGAACCCCACTATTGGATTTGACTCCAATTCGGAAGATTTACATCGTCCTCTCTCGAGGAGTGCATTCAACTCCTTTTATCTTTGAGTGATCTCCTCGTATCGGCAACCTCTCGGTCATTTAGGATACGGATCTTAGATCGAATATCATATCCGCGTAATATGAATTCGATGAAATAAAAATCAAAGATAAATCGTAGCGAGAACAATTAAGAACAAGACATTTAATAAGAAGGAGAAAGATCTATTTTATTTTAAGGTTCATCATGATCAAGTGCTAAAAGAAGATTAGCTACTCATCATGATTGGGGAAATACAAAATAAAGTAGGAAAAGACATGATTGAAATGAAAATAACTAAAATTAAAGTTACAACAAAGGTAATCTAGGCTAGGAAATGAAAATTACAGAGAATAAAACAGCAAAGCATAAAAGTACAACTCCCAAAAATCCGACCCTGAGCATCTGAAGTTGTCTGGAATTTATAGGAAAATTTCTGTTTGGTCACGCCCTAGGTCACGCCCATGACCTAGGGCGTGTCAGGCTCGGAACCATCGTCTTGAAAGCCCGGGAACGTTAGAGGAGAAACCGCCAAAATCTGTTAACTGATGGATCACGCCCTTAGGTCACGCCCGTGACCTAGGGCGTGTCAAGTCTGTTTCTGGAAAATGGCGGGAAGCTGAAAATGGCGGGAATAAAGTGCAGTTGATGTACGCGTCACGCCCCGTGTCATGCCCGTGACATGGGGCGTGACAAGGCTGAAACGTCAATCTGGCAGCAACGGCAGGAACGGCGGAATAATTTGGATGGAAACACCCGGGACACGCCCTAGGTCATGCCCGTGACCCAGGAGTGTAATTTTAATCCGACATGGCAACGGTCAACGGTCTCTTTCTGGCTGTCACGCCCCGTGTAAATGGTACACGGCCGTGTCATATTTTGACACGGGCATGACCTAGTCGGTCGACGAACGTTGGGCGTGGGTCGACGAGATTCAGCAGTAGTCTCGGTTATCACGTGTCACGCCCCTGTGTCATACCCAGGTAGGGCGTGTCACAGGGCGTGTCTAGGCAGAAAATAGGAAAATACTTGTTTTGCTCCAAATTATCTGTAGATCAGCCCTGCAAGATTAAAAATGATTTTATTAGAACAAATAGATATAAATTATAGAAATAAGTTAAAATAAACTTAATATTATAAAATTAATTTAAAATATCTAACTATTAATATAAAATAGTAAAATAAAAAGATAGAAATAATTAGAGTTATCATACCTCTATACAAAGACTCATCTATAGGTTTACCTATATCATCTTTGCATATAGGCATACTTGTTCCCATAGGAGTTCTCATGGTGGAGGATGATTCCATACCATACTTTTTAATTAACTCCTGGGTGAACTTAGACTGGGATATGGACAAGCCATCATCAGTCTGTCTTACTTAGAGTCCCAAGAAGAACTTAAGTTCCCCCATACTACTCATTTCAAACTTTCCTTGCATAAGTTTAGCAAACTTTTTGCAAAGGTTGCTTTCTGTAGACCCAAATATTATGTCATCTACATAAATCTGGACTAAGATTATCTTTCCTTTGGACTTCCTTAGGAATAGAGTTTTGTCTATTTTCCCTCTTGAGAATTCGTTCTCAATAAGGAAAGTAGACAGGGTTTCATACCAAGCCCTTGGGGCTTGCTTTAACCCATACAAAGCTTTCCTTAGTCTATAAACATAATCAGGTTTGAGAGAATCTACAAAACCTGAAGGCTGCTCTACATAGACTTCTTCTTTTAAATTTCCATTCAGGAATGCTGATTTTACATCCATTTAGAATACTTTGAATCCTTGATATGCTGCATAGGCAAGGAACATTCTGATTGCTTCCAGTCTTACTATTGGGGCAAAGGTTTGATCAAAGTCAATACCCTCTTCCTGCCTATACCCTTTTGCAATAAGTCTTGCTTTATTCTTCACAATAATTCCACTCTCATCAAATTTGTTCCTAAAGATCCACTTTGTTCCAATGATATTGTGGTCTTTTGGTTTAGGAACTAACTCCCAGACCTTGCACCTTCTGAACGTATTTAGCTCTTCTTGCATGACATTAATCCAGTGTGGGTCTAGGATAGCTTCTTAAAACTTCTTTGGCTCTAATTGAGATAGAAAGCTTGAATATAGGACTGTGTTCAAATTCCTACTTCTAGTTTGCACTCCATGTCTTAGATCACCAATTATCTGATTTACTGGACGATCTTTTAAGTGTCTAACTGCTGGAGGTAGTCTCTCTTCAGGCTGAATACCTCCTGTTTCTTCATTGTGTTGCACCTCTTGGTTTTCTTCAGCTTCTAGAGAGTCCTGTACTCCCCCTGGATAGTAGCCATCATTTTCCATTTGTAGATCTGCAGTTGAATCTTCTGCAATGGAAAGCTTGTCCATTCTCTCATTTATACCTGTTGTACTTCATGAACTACAAGGAAACTCACTGTTGATCAATCTAGTTTCATCAAATACAATATATACAGATTCTTCTACAACCTGTGTAATCAAGTTGTAGAACCTATAAGCCTTACTATTATTGTTTTACCCAACAAATATCTCATCTTAGGATTTGGCAGCAAACTTAGTTAGATAAGACTTGCAATTATTAAGGATATAGCACTTGCAACCAAAGATCCTAGAATAGGATAAATTTGGTTTTCTACCTTTCATAATCTCATAGGGAGTCTTTTTGTGACACTTATTGATAGAAGCCCTGTTGAGCACATGACATGCAGTGCTTACTGCCTCAGCCCAGAAATATTCTGGGAGAGAAGTGTCACTCAATAGTGTTCTACCAGCCTCAATAAATGTTCTTTTTTTCCTTTCAGCAATACCATTTTGTTGTGGTGTTCTAGGTGAGGAGAACTCTTGAAAAATCCCAAATTCTTCACACAGTCTTGTCATACTTTCAGACTAAAATTCAGTGTCATGGTAACTTCTGATTTTGACCACTGTACTGTCAAGTTCATTCTGGATTTTCTTGACAAAACTATGAAAAACACTTGGGGTTTCTGATTTTTGTTTCAGAAAGAACACCCAGGAATGTCTAGAATAGTCATCTACCACCACAAAAGTGTAGACCTTCCTACCTAGACTATGAACTGGCATAGGACAAAAAAGATCCATATGTAAGAGGTATAAACACCTCACTAAATCCTTGTTTTCAAGGCTATGAAAGGAGTATTTTGTCTGCTTGCCCTTTTGATAAGCTGAACATATCCTTTCCTTTATACACTTAACTTGAGGACCATTCCTCACTAACTCTTTGCTAAAGAGTTGGCCAATTGTTTTGTTGTTAACCTAGGCCAACCTCTTGTGCCATTTGACACAATGAGTTGCTTTCTCATCAGCTACAAGACAAATAGGAGAACCTTCGTTCTCACACTAAAAATTAAGACAGTACACATTCCTTTTTCTATATCCTGTCAGAATGACCTTTTGATCACTTGACCTTTTGATATGACATCCATTCTTAACAAATGAAATGTCATATCCTAAATCACTCAGCTTACTTATGCTTATAAGGTTGTGTTTCAAACCCTTCACATAGGCCACTTGAGTGATAGTAATCTTATTAATAGAAATGTTACCAAACCCTTTGATGATTCCTTTTTCAGAGCCACCAAAGATTACTTTAGGCCCATTTATAATAGGCAAGTACTCCTTCAGCAATCCCTTTGTTCCAGTCATGTTCCTGGAACATCCACTGTCCAAGTACCATATAGGGGTATGGTGACTTGGACTCACCTGCAACAAAGAATTACTTTCCCTTAGAACCCAAGTAAGTCTTGGGTCCTTAGTTCAGGTTAGCTTCATGCTTACCAAATCTACTTGCAGCTCTTCTAACAGGTAGACTGTTATTCTTCCTGGCACTAGTGTTGTGCCAGTAATCTATAGCATAATGACCTGTCTTGCCACAACACCAGCACTCATACTTGTTGTATCTATTTTTAGATACATTCTTGATTGTCTGATTGACAGCAAATCTCTTATATTGTGGTTGTACTGCTGCAGCTACACCCACTGGATTCTCACAAACATTAGGTTTATGAACATGGGCTGCCTTATTGACATAAGCACTCTTGTCATTCAGAACTTCAGTCTTACTATGACCATGAGTATTCTCAAGGTGACTCTTGTTAGAAGGCTCTTGTACCTTTCTAAAAACTATAGGGACTTTAAAATTAAGTGGTTGGACTGAGGCTTTGCCCTTTCTCTTGAATTGGACAGCCCTGGTGTTACCCTTAAAGCCTATTCTAGCCTTACCCTTTTGAGCCACAAACTCATCTATTAAGGGTAAAACTGATTTTGGCTTGGAATAACTAGTAAACAAATCTTTCTCCTTTTGAAGTCTGACTTCCAGACTTTTAATTAGATCATTTTTGTATGTGATTGTGCCCATTTGAATAACAGTTATAGTTTTCAGCTTGGCAATCTCATTCAATTTTTGATCCAACTCTTTCTCTAAACAAGATGTAGCCACCTTAAGATCTGCAATTTCCTTAGCCTGAGTTTTGGCCAGGTTCTTACTTTTCTTTAGTGCTTGCAACAAGTCCCCATATTAATCTATTAGCTGATGAATATCACCTTCAGACTCAGATCCATCCACATCACTTAATGCAGATGTAGCTGACTCTGTGCCAGTACTACAAATTGAATTACTAGACAAATATTGTACCTTGATAGGACCAGGCTGATCCTTGCATTTGTCTTCTTCTGATACAGCCATCAGTCCAATGCACTGATGGTCTTCTTCTTCATAGATGAAGTCCATCAATTTCATAAACTCATCTTCTTCATCAGCTGCATAAAGACCAATGTATGCCTCAGCTTCAGATTAAGACTCTGAAGTTGATTGGCCTGTCAAGCTTTTCTCCTTCTTAGCAATAAAGGATTTCTCCTTCTTGTTCTTTTGTTGAGACTTCCTTTTATCAGCAGACTCCTTTTTTTTGTCTAGACATTCAGCTACAATATATCCAGGCTTATTATAGCAGTAGCAAACAATCTTTGATGTTGTAGATTTGTTAGGCTTAGACTTGCTCCTATCCTTCCTTGATGACTTTCTCTTTTGATAATAGTCATCAACTGGCTGTGATGTTGAGGGCCTAGATTTCCACTGCTTCTTCTTCAAGAATCTCTAAAACTGCCTTGTAAAGGAAGCAAAATCGGCATCTGAATCACTGCTATCTGAATTTTGGTTGTCTGAATTATCTGAGGTAATTTCAGCAAGTTCCCTAGGAGGTGATGGAGACATCCTCCTATTCTTTCTAGTGGCTTCAACCTTGAAGGCCACAGACTTTTCTTTATGCTCCCCTTTATCATTTCTTTCTTCCTCTTTTCTAGTCATTAGTTGCATTTCATAAGACAGCAACTTTCCAAATAAAGTTGGAGGAGAAATATCTACAAGTTTGGCCACTTCCCTAATGGCATAAATCTTGGTGTCCCAATACTTTGTCAAGGATCTTAGGAATTTATCATTCAGTTCATATGTACTGAAGACTCTTCCATAAGAAATCAGTTTATTTACAATTCTATAGAACTTCTTATAGCACTCAGATATGATGTCTGACTTCCCTTGTCTGAAGAATTCATATTCTTGATTTAGCATGGACTTTCTATCTTGTCTAACTTCTTCAGAACCCTCCATGTAGACAATCAAAGTGTGACATTTCCTTGGAGGTCTTGCAGTGAATAAAATTCTGAAAGGTTGAATAATCTATGGCACTTACTATAATGTTTTGAGCTCTTTTATCCATAGTTTCCAGGATGATCTCATCCTTAGTCATCTCAGAAAAATCTTTAGGAGTTCTTTGATTTGCATCTAGAATAGACACATTCATTGGAATATAAGGACCTTCTTTTACTATAATATAGATCCTTGGGTCAGAAGCCTCCATAAACAATCTGACTCTTTCTTTCCATATACCAAATATCTCCTTCCTGCAGATGGGTAATTTCATAAGAACCTAGTTCCTTGTAATTTTCTCCAGAACCCATTTTCTTGATTCTTGATTCTGCCTTAGGGATCTAACTCAGACTATTAAGTCATTATTTGAGGAACCTCCCTCTGATACCACTTGATAGATTTAATTTCAAGACAACCTAAACACCTAGAGGGGGGTGAATAGGTTCTTTTCCTTGTTTTAAACTAAGGCAGAATACAGCTTCAATTCTTTAAGACAAATCTCAAATCCCTACAGTTAACACAGCACATGCAATCATAGAATCTAAAATAACACAAGCATCACAGATTGCACATAGATTTATAGTGGTTCCCCAAGGTTTGGGTACATCCACTTTCCCCCTTTACCTATCTAGCAGTGTGCTAGATTCGACCTAACTTCTTCCTTCTTCTCAGATCCTCAGATCTTACAGCTCAGAACCTGAAAGGTTCCTACAACTCAGAACCCTATAAGGTTCCTACAACTCAGGATAACCTCCCTACCTCAGCCTTTCTATAAGGCCTACAACTTAGAGAATAAATTCTCCTATACTAAGGCTTAATCAGCCTTACCACTCAGAGATCAAAATCTCCTACACTTAGCCTTTATAATACAGGCTTACAACTAAGATCTTTGAAAAGATCCTACATAATTTTATAAGTAATTTGATGGTCTATTACTCTTGTTGAGAGAGAAAGAATAAGAGGATTCTTGATCAGCTTCTTGATGAGACTGATTACTGAAATCAACCTGTGCTTA
Source organism: Platanthera zijinensis (assembly GCA_039513925.1). Lineage (NCBI taxonomy): Eukaryota > Viridiplantae > Streptophyta > Magnoliopsida > Asparagales > Orchidaceae > Platanthera > Platanthera zijinensis. Next base: position 53,165,276 of record CM077079.1, on the reverse strand, counting down.
GCTTTCTTCAAAGCTTCTTGAATCTGAACTTTGTTGGGTTGATCTCTTTTGAAGTTGACTGACTGCCACCTACCTTCTTGGATTCCAGATATGGATCTAGATCTTCTTAGTATATTAGTTCTTGATCTACTTCTTAAGAGACTTGTGAATGTCTCCCTCTTGACCTCAAAACAGCTGGAGCTCTCTCTCCCCAATTCCTTTGAAGTTCCTTCTAAAGTCTGAATGAATTCACCTTAGACAAAATCTGAGTGGATAATCACTTCAGTATGTCTTCCTAGATCGTCTCATGAAGATCTTATTCTGTGTGCCTTGCACTTTCTTGATCAACAATCTATCTCTTTATAGTTGTGTTAGTTGTGTATATGATCAATCAATTTCATCTTCTGATTCCATCTATATTTATAGACTTCATCCATGGTAACCGGCTGATCCGGTTCATAACTAACTTCTTACAAGTCCGACACCTTCATTAAAGTTGTTGGAATGCACAGCTATCAAGTCCCCAGTCAGCTCTTGAACCTTTGATTCTGTCAGCAAAGCATCGAGATTGACTGTCATTATGTGTCGAGACAAACTGTCAATATGTGTCGATATATGTAACTTAAGTGTCGACACAGACATTGGTGGTGTTGACATAGCTGCCTTGATTTCGACACAGCTTCTTAACACTGTATCTTGAGAATGTGTCGACACAGCCTATTTGTGTCGACACAATTACTTCTTCATTCCACAGCAATCAACTATGTTGAAACTTTGCTGTGTATCGAACCCAAGTCCTGTGTGTCAACACAGTTGATGTAGACTAAGAATTCTGTGTGTCGACACTGCCTCCAGGTATCGACACAGTTGATATCGACTCTGCTTCTGTGTGTCGACACAGTCTCCTGGTGTCGACACAGTTGATGTCGACTATCTATTCTATGTGTCGACACAGCCTTTTCCAAGTGTCGACACAAACTTGCTGAAGTGTCGACACAGCTTCCTCTGGTGTCGACACATGGACTTAGAAACTTTTTCCTGCATTTTAGCCAATACTTATCCTGCACATATAAACTTAAAATAACATCAAATACACCTTGATGTATATCATTGAGCTAAGTGAGGCTTCTCCAAATCAGGTACACATTTTCCAATGTACCCAACATTCTTCCCGTGAAGAACTAACACCAACCGAGGAGATGAAGATGCCGCCAAGAAGGGTGACAAGATCCTTGGCTGGAAATGGAGGAAACGCCGGAAATGAGGTGAGCTTCCTGCCATCTCCCTTTGTTCTAGATCTTTAGTTATTTATATGAGAGATATCGACTCAAAAGGGTCTTGATTTATAAGAAGAAGGTTTCTAGGAAAAGGCCATGCTAGGAATTGTGTCCTAGGAATTAGAGTCTTCAACCTTTCCCTCACTTCAAATACAGTTTGTGGACTGGTTTCGCGAAGAAAAGTGGCCTTATGAGGGTGAATAAGGGAGGAGAAATTCTTGATGTTATTTGAAAGTTTTGTTGAAGGAATAAGACGAATTGATGTGGTCCGATCTTCTTTACGATGCGAGCAGAAATCTATTTTCTGCGTGCAGCAACCTTCGAGTCCATTTTCAGACCCGATGCGGCCAGATTAGGGCTTTTGACTAAACACGAAAGTCTCAGACCTTGGAAATGCCTTTCCAACGAGGGGTTAAACGTCTTAACCGGATTCTTGTTGCCTCGGGAATCTTTGTTTGAAGTTGTTGTAAAGTAATCATTCTTGCAAAGGTAATTCTCGTGTTTGTATTGTATCGGCTTTGGGTTGGTAGAGAGATTGTAGTGCATTAATGTTAATGTTTTGTTATGATATAGTATATAAGTGGTTGTGATAAATCGTGTAATAACATTTGTTGGATAGATCCCTAATAAATGAATGATGTAGAAGAGTGTACTTGATCGAGGTGATGTGGTGGAGGTTAGAGAACGAATGGATTGACGATTTGGTAAGGTAGGAATTATTTAAATATGTGAAATATTGATGAACTTAAGGACAAACTTACATCTACACCCATCCTAGCCATTCCATCCGGGAAGGAAGGATTCCAAGTTTACACTGATGCGTTATATCAAGGGATGGGAGCGGTATTGATGCAGTACAGGCATGTGATTGCATATGCTTCAAGACAGCTGTAGATGCTCATCCCAAGGTATGTTGGACCTTACACCATATTGGAAAAGATTGGGCCTTTGGCCTACCGATTGGAGTTACCACCAGAGCTAGAGAACCTTCATGACGTATTCCATGTGTCGTCTCTCTGGAAGGCGTTGTTTTGGCCCGATCAACATATTCCCACCATTGATGGAGCAGTAGCAACTGATAGATCGGTACGACTAGAGCCACTTCTCTTCGTGAAACTAGTCAACAAACTGCATTCGAAGTGAGGAAAAGGTTGAAGACTCTAATTCTTAGGACAAAAGTCCTAGCATGGCATTTTTCTAGAAACTTTCTTCTGACAAATCAAGACCCTTTTGAGTCGATATCTCTCCTTGAAATAACTAAAGATGTAATACCAAGGGAGAGGGCAGGAAGCTCACCTCATTTTTTGCGCTTCCATCATTTCTAGCCAAGGATCTTGTCACCCTTCTTGGCGGCATCTTCTTCTCCTCGGACGGTATTAGTTCTTCACGGGAAGAAGATTGGCTTCAGCACCTTCTTCCTCTCCAGCAGTTTCTTACAGCAACTGCTTGGAAGAAAGACTATAAACAGCTAGGGTTTTATCCTCTTTTTTGTGGGAAGTTGGGTAACTGCATAGCCATGTGTCAGCCAATCAATGGACCGCCAATCAACTCAAAAATGAGTCTCTTCGAAACGACACAGTCGGAAAATTTACCAAAACCCAAAATTGAACTACACAGTAAGGGACACGCCCGTGTCACTACCCGTATCCTGCTCGGGAGGAACGCGGTTGACGATTCATCGAGCTTCGCTCGACGAATCGTCAAACTGCTGCTTGGACACACACGGGTAAGGAAACGCCCATGTCAGTACTCATGTCCTGCTCGTGAGGAATGCGGTCGATGGTGTTAGTCGAGCTCACCTTGATGAATACACACACATAGGTAGGGACACGCCCGTATCACTACCTGTGTCCTGCTCGGGAAGAACAACAAGGAATCCACAATGTTGCCAGAGAGCCACACGAGTATGGACATGCTCGTATCACTACCCGTATCCTTCTCTAGAAATTTAACAAAGAAGACGCAAAGACACCAGAGTACCACACGGGTATGGACACACCCGTGTCACACCCATGCCTTACTCTATACACACTTCTCCTCCCTTACATAACTATAAGCCCAGCTGTCAGCACTCCCTGAGCCCAAGTCAGCTCTCCTGACTTAAAGTGCACACGAGGGGCCTAGCGCGAATTGGGACGTTACATCTCGTACACCTCAACGCTAAGAACACAACAGTGGAGCTCTTACGTACTCTTGCTGGCAACTACCAGTCTTCTGTGGTCTGGTTTGCTCTTAGGGGACATAGTCTTCTAGACCTCGGTATGAACATCCAACCAGTCTCCCCAAAAATCTACACTCTACACCTGAGTCATCGTACTTCCGTCGGTGTGCCGAATGAAACAGTACTAAGTGACCCACCACATAATCACAAATTAGGTATAATAATACCCTCCCGAGCCTACAGCTCGCAGGGCCAACCCATCCTGATATCAACCAACAACCCGAGCCACCAGCTCGTAGGACTAGCAAGCCCTATATCACTCCAACCCATACATGGGTGATATCTCTACAACATTCCTTAATTCAATTAGACTACTCTTGTCTAACTTCCGAATTACTTAGCAATTTATGGTTAACCTTGGGGACTTCCCAAGGTCTACCCTGCGAAGGGCTCGCAACGGTACTGGGAACTATGATTGGCTGAAGCTCATCGCTCTCTTTCTCAAGAACTTAGAAATGTTATGATGCCCTTAACAAATCCACTCCCAGAGTTACTAAGTGTGTAACCACTCCAAAGTATAATCTGCTGAAATACGAATTTTCCAAAATTGTTAAATGTAATCATATGAACTTGTATGTGTGTATGAATAGGAATCCTCCAAAAACTTTACCTAAGTACCTAAAATTATTTTTTGAGACCTATCATGACATCTTAGGCCTAATTTTAGAGATTTATAATTTTCCTAAAATAATCAGCAATTCTTATAATTTCCCAAATTATTACTACATGTGATTTTGAACATAAAGTGTCACTTTCTGTTATCAAACCAGTAAGATAAAATAACCATAATATCACCTTGAGTAATAATGGCTCTAGACCAAATTTGACACCATTCCAATAATATTTAATATTTAATTTCTAATTACAAAAATTTGATCCACTAGGTCATGTTACACAAGAAGTACTATAAATATTCATCAAATAATTCCAGAAAAATTACTGGAGATTAAAATTGGTAAATAATTAGCAATTACAAAAAATTATAACTTTATAACTCCATTTCAGCACAATTACCTCAATAGTATAGGAGGGGCAAAAATGGTATTTATAACTATAACCCTAAGATTCTAACCTTCAAAATTCCAATTAATATATCCAGTGTTTATCATACTAAATCATTGTTATTGGCAAGGTTTCATAATTTTTTGCAACTATTTTAGTCACCTTAATTTCACTAATATACTTGCGTAACAAAATTACTAATTAAATCATTTGTTAAGCAAATCAACTCCAAATGTTCTAAAAATTCTTGAGGAGGTGTACTTTCACTAAATAATTTCATGTATAAAATTTCATTGGATTTAACCAAGTCAATCTTGCTAAATTTACAAAATACATCTTTTTGGCTAAATGCACACCACATCACATACAACTTGACAACTTGCAAGTGGGATTTACCAACATACAGAGGTCCAAAGGACCTGAAATATTTACTAGGGTTTAACACCCTACTGAACCTCTCACCAAAATTTGGGATTAAAATTTCTATTTTTCACCAAACATATTTCAATTTTATAAAAAATAACATTTTACCTAAAACTATAGAAAAATATTGTCCAAAATATCCCTTTTTTGGACTAAAGGTGTATATATGGAATATTTTAACATGCCCCAAATTTCATGTAAATCCCTTTAGCCAATAAAAAGTTACTAGGGAAATGGTGATTGTCCTGCCGTAAGAACCAGTCCCACAAGAATTGCCATACAGGGAGTTACAGTACTTCAAATGACCCGATTTCAATTTCCATTTAAAATATACTCACATGGCTACATTTTTTATGTTAGGCACTTTTCATGGTTCAACCCCTAAGGGACTTAATTGTCTGATTCAAAAAAGTGTACAGTAAAGGGATAAATAACACTTTTATAATAATAATAATAATTAAAACGTTTTATGAGAGAGCAATCCAATGGCTTAGAGATCATCTTCCTCCTCCAGCAGGAGGCCCCTATTGGCCGAACCATGAAATAATTCCAGGGCTATTTGTCGGCGACCTTGCCCCCTCCCCGACCAGCAACCACCCCCACCACCTCCATTGAGGTCGGGGCTATCGCCGGGCGTCGGCTCGACTGCCGGAGGGGCTTTTTCCGGCGAATCCGGGAGGAGAATTTTCAAGATTTTTCAGTGAAAAGTAAAAATAGAATTAGGCACGGTTGAGCTCGAACTCAAGTCATATTGATATAGGAAGCTAACACAAGGGGAGAGGAGGAGAAGCATGCCTGATTTCGGGCTTGGATGCGGCTACTCCGGCAGGTGGCCATGGATTTTTGTGTTTTCCGATGAACCTCTCCCGATCTCGATTCTCTACCGTTTGCAGCGATCCAATAGTCAATTTCAACTACTTGAGGTCTTCTGAAGGTGATGAAAAGATCAAATTGAGCTTTGGGGGCTAAAAGTCTTTATTTCCAAGGTAGCTTGCAACCTTGGGGTTGAATAGGTTGTTATACTATTATTATTTTCTTTTTGGTTTCTCCTTTAGCTCTAAATGAGTTGGCAGTAGTTTGCTTTCAAGAACCTGCACAAAGAATACAATACAGCAAAGAACACAGATTTATAATGGTTCCCCAACTTGTGGGTAATTCCACTATCCTCCCACCTTGCCAACTTCATATTGGTCAAGGCACTGCTACAAGGAGCTTACACCTTAGATCCTTCAGGATCTCTCAGACTCCTCCAATACCTACAACTAAGCCACAAGGGCCTACACCTCAGTGATCAACTGATCACCTACCTTAGGCTAAAGGCCCTACACTCAGGCTAGGAGGACAGCTCTACCTCAGATCTAAAGGATCCTACCTCAGAGAGATACACTCTCCTACAGCTCAGGCAACTTGCCTACCTTAGGTCAATGGCCCTACAGCTCAGATCCAGTTTGATCCTACAACTCAGAGAGCTTCACTCTCCTACTACTCAGGCAAGATTTCCCTACCTCAGGCCAATGGCCCTATAGCTCAGATCCAATTGGATCATATAATTATGAGAGTTTCACTCTCCTACTACTCAGGCAAGATTTCCCTAGCTCAGGCCAGTGGCCCTATAATCTCAGATCAAGTTGGATCCTACAGAAAGATGAGTGTTTGAATGTTTTGACATAGGGATATTTCTCTGTGTCAAAAGCTAGGATTGAGTTATCTTAGTACTATCTTACTTCACAACAGTAGGTAGAAATTCTATTGGATGAAACTTCAGAATAAGATTCTGATCTTGCTGAAGAAGAAGGTGAACTTGTGTTCTTCAATCTGCTAACTGAGCCCTCTGGATAATGATGGCTCTTCTTTCTTCCTCTATAAAAAACCTTTCTGATTATGTTATAGCGGATGAAGATGCAACAGCTCACTAAACTTTTCGTTCCTATAGGGAGACTTCAAGCACTTTCTCGGCTATAATGGTGAGAGAGATGAAGTCGGTTGCTAACTTTTGAAATTGATAATGCCCTAAAAGTTATCTTTTGTCCTGGCCCATCTCTTCCTTTTGTAGTTTGCTGATCAGCGGCTCTTAGAAATCATTGTGCCCCACCTGCAGTTTCCAGCAAAACCTTGCTTAACTAAAGAAGACGTATAGTAACTTCTCAGCATAGTTTGTCGTGTTCTGTAGCTTCTCCGTACTTGATTTGAAATTAGTTGACTTTGTCAATTTTGCTGACGTCGACACCTGTTGACTTAGCAAAAATCGAGAATCAGTAGAATATACGTTGAGTGAATGAGCTTCACTCAACGCAAAAACACTTAGACAGAATTCTTTCTCTCAAGGAGTTGACAGCGTTGAGAGAGCAGGCCTCACTCAACTCCTTTTGCCTTAGCACATTCTTAAGCCTTATCTGCATGCTTGGTGTTGAGAGTGTTGAGTGAGCATGCCTCACTAAATGCCTTTTGCCTTAGCCAATATTTCTACGTCTGTGACATCTTAAGCGTTGAGAGAGTTGAGTGAGCATACCTCACTCAATGCTTTTTGCCTTAACCACTTTTACTGCTTCTTGGCATTGAGTGAGTAATCTCCACTCAATGCCAAACTACTTAACAAACACTTCTATTATCTGGCGTTAAGTGAGTGAGCTACACTCAATGCATTTGGACTTAGCCAAATTTCTATTTAAAGAAGAACACTTCCCTTGAGAATTAGTCAACGCAATATCACATGGCGTTGAGTGAGCTTGTCTCACTCAATGCCTGTAGACTTAAATATTCACAGTTTTCCTATGGCATTGACTGACTGAGCTATACTCAACGATTATGAAGTTATTGCATTGAGTGAGTGAGCTACACTCAATGCCTGTTGACTTAGCCACTTTTCTGCTCATTTCTACTTAGGCTATTAAAACATTAGCCTGACACATAGCCTTTTGTTGTATGGCATTGAGTGAGTTAACTTCAATCAACGCCTGTGGACTTAGCCACATTTCAATCCTTCCATTACTTTGGATTTGACAATATAGGCTCCACTCAGCACTATAAGCCATCTGGAATTGAGTGAGTAACCTCCACTCAATGTTTGTGGACTTAGACAGATTTATGTTGGTCCACCACTTTGGTATGTGTTTTACCTAACTTAGTCATTTAGGCTACCTGTCCCATCATTATTACTAGAATAACCTGTATGTATGAACTTGAACATATATTAAGTATACCATTGTGTATGTTCATTGACATATTTGACTTCTTCAAATCTAGGACATTGTGGGCAATGGACCCAACAATCTGCCCCTATTTGAAGAAGTCAAAACTCTCCATCAAATATCTGAGTCAATGACATACACTAACAAATTTTAGTAATTCAGCAGGAAAAGATATGATAAGAAGAGAAGTTATAGTAAACTTTCTTATTTGTAGGGCATACTTGCACCTAGTCCCCCTTAATAGTTGCTACCTACTTTTGATGAATTTGATACCACTTATGTCCTTTTCCTCCTATCCTATGACACCACTAACCACTTTCTAGTCCTTGAATCAATAAGTTGATTCAAGTACTTCTCCCCCTTTTTGACTTCTGTAAATTGCCAGGGAGGATATTCTACTCCCCCTCTTTAATTTCTTATATGCAGTAGTTTGAACATCTTGAGAGTACTAAGAGTAGTGATGGATATGATCCCCCTCAACATGATACCAGTGATGGATACACCACTAGAAATGTCTTATCCCCCTCAAAATCTTGAGAGTACTTAGAAATGTCTTCAATCTATTGAAGAGAAATTCCATCTGCAAGACATAATATGATCTGCAACAATTTAAGGAGCAACTAAAGCTATACTAGGTTTAACATACCCAGCTCAAACTTGAAGGTGTTAAACTTTGCTTCGTCAAATAGCTTAGTGAAGATGTCAGCCACTTGCTTGTCTGTTAGGAAAAACTCAAGGATGATGTCCTCACATTCCACATGTTCCCTAATGAAATAGTATCTTACCTCAATATGCTTAGTCCTGCTATGAGAAATAGAATTCCTAGTAATTGATATAGCACTAGTACAATCATAAAATAGGGTGCTTCTACTTATCTGGATGTTGTAGTCCTGGAGATGATGATGGATCCATAGCAACTGTGTATAGTAACTACCTGCTGAGATGTACTCTGACTATGCAATTGAGATAGCAACACTGGTTTGCATCTTGCTGCTCCAAGACACTAGTCTTCCACCCAAGAGTTTATAGGTTCCAGAAGTACTCTTCCTGTCCTCTTTGTAGCCTGCAAAATCTGTATCTGAGTAACCTGTTAGTTCAAACTCTCATTCCTAGGGTACCATAGGCTAAGATCTGGTGTGCCCTTAAGATACCTATAAATTCTCTTTGTAGAAGAGTAATGAGATTCTTTAAGGCAAGCCAGATACCTACCACAAACACATGTAGCAAACATGATGTCTAGCCTACTTGTAGTAAGATAAAGAAGGGAGCCAATTATCCCTCTATATAAGGTCTCATCAACAAGCTTCCCTGCTTCATCCTTTCCTATAGGTATATTTGACCCCATGGGTGTTCTCATGGTGGAGGAATTCTCCATGACAAATTTCTTTATTAACTCCCTAGTGAACTTAGACTGGGATATGGACAAGCCATCATCATTCTGTCTTACTAGGAGACCCAAGAAGACCTTAAGCTCACCCATACTGCTCATCTCAAACTTCCCCTGTATAAGTTTAGCAAACTTCCTACAGAGGTTGTCATCAGTAGATCCAAAGATGATATCATCTACCTAGATCTAGACTAGGATGATCTTAACCTTAGATTCCCTTAATAATAGGGTCTTATCTATCTTCCCCCTAGAGAATTTGTTCTAAATGAGGAACCTAGACAAGGTTTCAAAACATGCTCAAGGGGCTTATTTCAGCCCATATTGAGCTTTCCTAAGTCTATAAATAGAATCAGCAGAGATAAGAACAACAAAATCTGGAGGCTGCTCAAAATAGACTTCTTCTCTTAAGTCACCATTCAGGAAGGTTGACTTTACATCCATCTGGTAGACTTTGAATCCGTTGTGTGTAGCATATGTAAGGAACAGACTGATGGCCTCCAATCTTGCTACAGGGGTTTGATCAAAATCAATACCTTCTTCTTGCATGTACCCCTCAGCCACTAGCCTTGTTTTGTTATTGATTATAATGCCATTTGCATCAAGATTATTCTTGTAGATCCACTTGACTCCAATGACATTATGTCCTTATGGTCTGGGAACCAACTTCCAGACATTGCATCTTTTGAATTGATTCAGTTCCTCTGGCATAGCCAATATCCAAAATTGATATATTTTTGCTTCTTTAAACTTCTTTAGCTCTACCTGTGATAGGAAACTAGCATACATAGCTGTATTCAGATTCTTGATTCTGGTCATTATACCTTGGTTAGCTTCTCCAATGATTTGTTGTTTAGGATGGTCTCTCAAATGCCTGATTGCAGGCGGCAATCTTCTTTTATTAACAGCTTCAGGAATAGTACCATGCTGATCTTCATCTGCTCCAAGTGGGTCTGGTGGACCTTCTTGTATATCAACTTCATCTTGCATCACTGGAGCTGCATCCTTGATGGCTATCTTTTCCACCAACATTTTTTTATCTGTAGTACTATAAGAGGAGCTTGGTAGCTCACTGTAAATCATGGTGCAAAAGATTTCAAGTTGTCTACCAAAATCACCTAGAGTGGGGTGAATATGTGAATTGTGCGTCTTTTGTGGAATAAAAACTTTAACGAACAAAAGCACAAGAAAACAATTAAGCAATCACAGAGGACACCAAGATTTATAGTGGTTCCCCAATCTTGGGTAAGTCCACTTTCCTCTCACCGATCTAACAATACGCTAGACTCGGCTACTCCACTAATCTCAGATCAAAACGATCCTACCACTTGGAATAGCGTTCCTACAATCTCGATCCAAAAAGGATCTACACTCGGAAGATGAAAACTTCCTACAACTCGGATAACAAATCTCCTACACTCGGAGAATAATCTCCTACAAGATTTAAAAAGAAGTTATAGAATACAAATAATAATTTTCTCAGATCTGAAAATCTTTCCCTAGGTCTTCTTCCTTGGACTTGCGGTTTTATCAAAAACTGAAGAAGAAAACTCTCAGATTGATCTTGTTCTGAGAACTTTTGACTCATACGATCAAGGAGTAGATGGAGAAAGAAGAATCCCTTGATCTGCGAATCTCTCTGGATCAAAAGTTGCGAAAAGTGTTCTTGAAAACTTGCGGTGACTTTCTGTAGAAGATGAGAACTGTCGGCCAATCCAGATGTTGGAATTACTCTCTTAGGGTTTGTAATTATGACATGACCTTTTATAAGATCTCCCTAACGGTAATAATCATCATTAATGATGGCCACGTAGACCAATCATGTCACGACATTCAAATTATCGATCTGATAGAACTTAAGAAATTTCTGATAATCGGTCAGCATTTCTCGAGTGAGATATAAACTACTTGAGTGCAATAGCTGGCTCTCGAGTAAAAGACTTTGACTACTCGAGAGGAAGCATTTCTGGAAATTCTCGATGTAGAAGTAAATCACTCGAGTGGTTAATGGATCACTCGAGTGCTAGAAATATTTCTTGAGAGGTAGACTTTAACTTCTCGAGAGGTTGGACTTAGAGAAAATTCTGGATGAAAAATCTATTACTCGAGAACTGAAACTTAAATACTCGAGTACTAGACGAACTACTTGAGTACAAAGAGATCCACTCGAGTATTCTAAGAATTCTCTCGAGAACTATCTTCTGTCACTCGACTTAATCTTCTCAACTACTCGAGTACTTAGCTAGACTACTCGAGTACTTGACTTAGAAAAATTTCTGAGAGATAAATATGATCACTCGAGAATGAGGGATGGTTTACTCGAGTGCTGGACTTGGCTTCTCGAGTGCTACATATAATCTAATCGAGAACCACTTCCATACTAGAATTATTGACTAGATTCAATCTAGTGCTTTTAAGGATTCTACTCGAGTACAAGAAGAACTACTCGAGTACAACACTTAGAATTTTCTCAGCTTTATAAAACTTAAGTTCTTCATTCTAAACAACATCTAGTCTTCATCCATTAGTCCATGTGCATGAACATGAAGTGTATCCCAATAGAGAGGCTACATATGAGTCAACACCTTGGATCACACAATGAGGAATTACATTGTATGGTCCTGTGTTTGATGACCCACTTTAGACTGACATTGATTACACTTGGAAATAAATCCTGCAAACACATAACTAGAATAGGAAATAAAATACAACCTAATTCATCTTAGTTCAAGGGTGACTTCATACAAATCAAGGTTATTGTGGATGCAATGCCCAACAATCTCCCCCTATTTGTAGAACTCAGAACCATCTAAGATTAATTATACCAAAATAGAAAGTACTAGAAATGAAAAGTAATTACAGGATAAAATGCAAGAAACTAATAAATAAAGAGATAATAATCAAAACTAAAGATTATATAATTAGAATTGTTTCTATATTTCATTTCTACAAGGATTCAATCCTCAATCTCAAAACTCATAACTATTCCTAGTTTTGATGATGATGTTGTTGTTGTTGTTGCTGTCTGTCCATCTTCTCTTGGTTTCTTCTCTGATAACTGAAGGGCTTAGGGTAGTATTTGGGTGGTCTTGGAGGAGTATTAGGATTGTTCCTCTCGTATTCTCTATCATAAATTCTTCTTTTGGTCATAGATTTCTCATATAAATCCCATTCAGAAGAGCTGTATTGATGGTTCCTGCTTTCATTATAATCCATAACCAGCTTCAGTGTTTCAAGTATAAGGGGTTTAAAAGTTGGACTCCATATCTCAGTAAATTCCTGAGCTCTCCTTTTCTCTACCTCTGGATTAGGAACTGATCTACTGGCAGAGGGTCCCTCTCAATACTTCCTTCTCTTAGGAATCTAAATTTCTGGTAGATCTTGAGGAATGTCAGATTCCCATACCTGAGAGTAAGATTCTAGAGGTAGAGTTTCATCTCCAGTCCTAGGAGAGAAGGTAGGCATCTGAGCAGGCTGGTCTTCAGTAAGAGGATTCAGATGGTGAGGAATGATGTTATGGTCAGCTTGGAATTCAGGGAATATCTGATTATGCATCCATACTATAGTATCATAAGTATAAAACTTCATACACTGAATCTGGTCTAGCACTTCTTTATTTATTTCAGTCATTTTCTCTTTCCGGAGGGTCTTGACATTTGTATCATATTTTTCAACTTGTTATATTACTATACCCTCCTCCTTTCTGATTTCTACACATAGTTTCTCTATAGTTTGATCTTTGAAGGTGACCACTTCTTCACAAACCTTCATGACATGCTCTTGGGCTTTCTTTTCTAATTGAATTTGATTATTTTCAAGAGTAATTCCTTGTCCCATTACTTTTCCAACACTGGTAATAGTGTGATCTAGGGCTTTGCCACCTATCTAGAAAGGGGGCATCAGCTGATTTGTATTATGCTGTATCTCAGCAAATCCTCGGCTCATTTCTTTCTCTAGATAAGAAACTTTATCTTGAACAGCTTTTAGAGAATCATCAAAATACTTTCTTTGTTCTAGCAGCATTTGTTCAATCTTACCAAGAATATCAGTTGGAGCTGGTGCATCAAAAGCAGTAGCAGTAGCTGTAGCTAGAGGAGGAGGTGCAGTCCATAGAACAATTTCTTCAACTAGCACAGAGCTCTGAGCTCTGGAAGTATGAATCAGTACATCTCCTTCCTCACCAGTGAAGGTGGGAAGAGAGAAATCCAATCTCCTCAAAGGAGCTTCAGCAGGTTCTGTAGATGGTTCATTCTCATCTGATAGTAGAATTGTCTCTTATTCTTTTTCAGTAGCTGGGGAGTGACCAATGGGTGACTTTGGAGATGGTGCAGGAGATGGAGATGGTGCTGGAGTGGCTTCTTTGGATGGTTCTTCAACATTATCTTGATGCAGGGAAGGTAGACGGTAATTTGAAGTAAGTTCCTCAATCATTTTATTGATGTCTTCAGCAGTGGAGATGAAAGTTTCTTGTACTTAGAAATCTAATAGAATGTCCTCGGGGATGGATGGAGGGATAGAGGTACCTGGATGTGGAGTGTGCTGGAACCCCCAGGTGATTTGGGCTAGGTTCTCTTCTTAGGTTGTGACCTATGTTGTATAGAAGGGTCAAATGTTATGTGTTTTTAGAGTCTAGGCCATATCCTTAAAGTCAACAGTAGAAAGGACCAGCCTCCAACACTGCTAGAGACTCAAGACTTAGAAAATTTAGGACTTAATAAAAAGGAGATCTGCGTTTGTCGAACTCCGGTCGACGTTCGTCGTGCTCAGCTCGACTAACCCAGAGACAATTCTCTGAGCTGAGCTCGACGAACTTAGATCTCATCTCGACGATTTCTGAACAAAGTGATAACTCCTCTGTCAAACTTTAGTCAACGAACTAAGAATATCAGGTTGACGAACTTTGTCCTCAGTTAGACTGACACTTAAGCTCTCAGAGCCAAAGATCTCTCAACGCCAAAATTGACTCAGCGCCACAATTCATTCAAAGCCAAAGTTTACTCAGACCCAAAGTTCACTCAACGCTCTTAACGTTATTAATGACTCAACACTCTTAAATGACTCAACTCCAGAATTGTGATCTAATACTCAAAGCCAAAGGACATCTCACTCAACGCCAGATCAATACTTCAACACTCAACATCAGAAAATATTCTAAGTCCAGACTGCAGACTCAACTCGACGATCTTGGATCTCAACTCGACGAACAGCCGTTCTAAGGTCGACAAACTTAGTGCACAGAATAAGTCAGTTTATGCAGTGCAGTTGTTCGCAGAGCACAGGTCAAAGAAAGCTGAACATAGGTCGAAGAATGTAGAGGTCAACAAAAGCTGATCAGAGGTCGACGAAATCACGGGTCGACGAAAAACTGTTCTCAGGTCGACGAAAAGATGTTCTCAGGTCGACGAAAACTGTAAGGCATATTGTCATTTATTCTTTCCTTTTCTGTCTCCTTATTTTATACTATTATAGGCTATTAATTCCCTAGATAATCAATGATCTTATATCCTTTGAATCGAGCTGTTACTGGCAGCATTAATTACAAATATCCTTCATAGAATTAACTACTTATATTTCGGGACAGACATAGAATAGAATATATGACAGCATACTTGCCGTTTTCATTTCCGAGATTCCGGCTATTCATTTATTGCAGGTTTTTGAATTCGACCAAGTTGCAGTTATCATTCGAGCATCTCTTAGCGAAGATCAGAGAGAGCTAAGAAAAATAGAGAAGAAAAGAGATACATAGAAACGTGTGTGCTATCAACAAGAAAGACACGGGAAAAAGCATACAGACAAGAAAAGTGCAGTGAAAACAGCTCTCAGAAAATCTACTTCTCTCAAGAGAAGAAGAAGGAACAACCATCACCATCAAGAGTCCTTCTTCCTTTCTCTCTTTATTTTCAGGGATCTTAAGTGACAAGTTATTCAAATCAGTCAAGGATCTCTGAAGATTAAAAAGGCCTACTCACCCTTTTGTAAAGCTTCCACTCCTGAACCAGTCAAGATCTCAGGGGGAGCTTTGACAACAACACAAATCCACTTAGTCTTCTCATTTTGATTTGAGAAAAAAAAGACTTCCATCAACCTCTCTTCCCACCTCTGTACAGGGTTTTAATTCCCTTCAAAATTATTCCTTATTGCAAGTCTCCTAACCAAAAGACTTGAGGTTTGGTTTTTTGAGCACCTGATCAAAAGCTCATTGGTGGCAGTCACCTGATCAAAACCTGTAGTGGATTCCTACCTAGGGTGGTAGAAGAGTGGATGTACCCAAGTTTGGGGAACCACTATAAAATTCTTGTGTTGTCTGTGTGGCTGTGTTGTTTTTTCTTTGTGCTTGTGCTGTGATATATTTCTATTGTGTAGCTTAGTTATCTCTCTAGTTTTTATGCTGAACTTGTGCACCTATACACTTATACTATAGTAACATATTTTATAAAAGATCTTTTATTTCAATAAAACTTAAAAGATTTCAATAACTTTATTCACTCCCCCCCCCCCTCTAGAGTTTTTCAGAGCTCACCCTATCATTTAATTGGTATCATAGGGTGGTTAATCACATCATATAGGCTCACACCTGGATTAATCAAGATCCTTAGGATAAACTCTGAATAAGCTTTAGTAGTCTCTCTGATTATATTTTATTTTCTGATATCATGGCACAAAACAAGGATTATGCCAGCACCAGACCTCAGTTTTCAACTTGCAAAAGTTTGGAATCTGGAAGGCGAGAATCAAGCTGTACATGAACTCTATTGATGAGGACATTTTTTAATTCCATCTTGACAGGACCACCAGCTCCAGTGGCCTCTACTTCAACTCCAGCAAATCTTAGTGCAGTGCCTCCTCCAGATCAAACTAATGCACATAAGAAGGCAAAAATTGTTGATGCCAAAGCTATGAATATACTGGCCCAAACTATGTCAGATGACATATTTCAGAAGGTTGCTGAATGTACATTTGCCAAAGCCATTTGGGATTCCCTCAACCAATTGGTTGCAGGCTCTGCTGATGAGAGGAAGGACAGAATATCAAACCTCATATCTCAATATAAGAACTTTAGGAAAGATGAAGCAGAATCAGTAGAAGTAATGTACAACAGGCTGAGCTCCATCATCAGTGAGCTCGGAACATTGTATAAATAAATTACTCTGACTGAGGTCAATGACAAGATCCTCATGTACTTCCCTAGCACATAGGACTCCAAAATCGGGCCCATCAGAGAAGCCAGAAGCATGGCTGAAATCTAAACATAATCTTTACATGGAAAGCTCAAATCCTATGAGCAACTAATCAAGTCAAGAGAAGCTGCAATTGAACCAAAAGCTCCAACACCTACCAAGAAGGAACAAAACTTAGCACTCAAAGCTACAGAAGAATCTCCCAGCTTATCAGCCAATGAAGAACTTATGAGTCTCTTTGCTAAGAGATTCTATAAAATGGCAAGGAAGGACTTTAGGAGAAAGCCTTCAAAGAATGAAGATAAACCCAGGTATGATAAGACCCCTTCTAAAGAAGTTGTCTGTTTTGGATGTAGGAAACCTGGACATTTCATCTCAGAATGTCCAGAAGTTCAAAAGAAAGACAAAAGGCAAGAAAAGAAGTCAAGAAGACATCAGCACAGCAAGGCCTCCTCCAGCAAGTACAAAAAGAAAGAGAAGGGCTTTGTGGCTGAAACTTGGAGTGATACTGAAGATGAAACATCCTCCTCCAGCTCCAGTGAGGATGATATAGAGGAAAAGAAGGCAAGAGAAGTTTGCCTTATTGAAATAGATGCTGGAAGCAGTAGATTAGATTTAGATGAATCAGAAGATGAAGAATTCCTCTCTAAAGAGGATCAGGTAATTGCTTCATATGATTTTCAGTCAAAAAAATTTCAATCTGAGTTTAAACTCTTATGTTTAGACCTGATAGGATCTGAGAAAGAAATCAAACTTCTCAGGGGAAAACTGTTAGAACAAGAAAAATTCATTGCTGAAAATGAAAAATTAACTGAAGAATTAAACATGGCAAATCAACAAATAGTATTTCTAAAATCTGAATTAAGTAAGGCTAAGGAATTAGAAGAAACCTTAAATGGTAGAAGTATACAACTGATAGATATAACTAGAACAGTTAACACAAGATCTAATAATAATAAACTAGGATTAGTAGCCTCATCTAGTGAACCAATCCTAATTTAGAAAAATCAACTATCAAAACCTATTAACTTTATTTCTGAAAGTGGAAAGAAAAACACTGAACAAGTAGGGAAAGCTAATGAGGTTCTCAAATAATTAGAACTTAAGAAAACCAATCAGAAGAAGAAAAATAAACAACATTACTATGTTCAGCAAATTTCGTCGAACTAAGAATGACGAAATGGGTATGGTTCGTCGAACTCAAAATGACGAACTCTGAACGCAAATAATAATATAATTTATTCTTCGAACTGGAATTGACGAAACCAGTATTGTTAGTCGAAAAGAGATCGATGTTTTTGGGGCTCTGAGAATAGATATCTCCATTCTTTGAGCAGAGATCGACGAACTCAATCCCGATCGTCGAGCTCAGGTCGACGAACATACTCGAATTTGTCCAATTCAGTTCATAACCAGAGTAACCTAAACTGATAAACCTTTTAATCCCTTTAGTCAGTGGGTCATACCTCCTAGAAGGTATCAACCTTTAAGTTATAAGGATCAACCTGAATGTTCATTCATTTCAAGCTTTAGTTATGTCAAACAACAAGGACCCAAGGTAACCTGGGTCAAAAACTGTTAATCCTCCTTGCAGGTAGAAGAGAACCCTGTCAGTCAAAACAAATGGTACCTGGATAGTGGTTGCTCTAAACATATGACAGGTTGCAAAGAATGTCCAATCAACTATAAAGCCAAGATTGGACCTAAAGTAATCTTTGGGGACTCATGCTTTGGACAGATAGAAGGCTATGGTGACTTCAACTGTGGAGCTGTTACATTCAAGAAAGTGACCTATATGAATGGTCTCAGGCATAACCTGATATCAGTAAGCCAACTATGTGATACAGGTTATCAAGTAAGCTTTACTAACTCATTATGTCTAATCTCTTTAAACAACACAATTGTTTTAACAGGAATTAGACAAGGCAACATCTACTTAGTAAATTTTGAATCAGCTAAGTCTGAAATTTGCTTATTCAATTCTGTTAGCATTCAAACTAACTTATGGCAAGAAAGACTAGGATATGTAAACCATAAAAATATAGCTAGGTTATCTAAAGACAAACTTATTAGAGGTTTACCTTCTGGTCCCTGCAAGAAGGAAGGCCTCTGCAGGGCTTGTCAGCTAGGAAAGCAAACTAAATCTAGTTTTAAATACATTAATAAAAGTGATTCACCTAGAATCTTGTACTTACTCCATATGGACCTTTTTGGCCATATTGCAGTACAAAGTCTAGGAGGAAAGTCTTATACATTAGTTATTGTAGATGACTTCTCTAGATTCACATGAGTTTTCTTTTTGAGAACTAAGTCAGATACTTTTAAGGTTCTAACAGATTTTCTCAAGAACATACAGATTGAGTATTCTACTCAAGTTGCATTGATCAGAAGTGATCATGGTACTAAGTTTGAATCTCTTCTTAAGCTAGAGTTCTGTGAGAAGGAAGGTATCAGACATTGTTTCTCAGCTCCCAGAACTCCTCAACAAATGGGGTAGTTGAAAGGAAGAATAGGACACTCATTGAAGCTACAGGTACATTGCTTGCAGATGCTTACATGATTAATTCCTACTGGGCAGAAGCAGTAAGTATAGAAAATTATGTCCTAAATAGAAGCTTAATACATAAACTAAAGCATAAGACTCCCTATGAACTACTCAAAGGGAATAAACCTATAATAACCTATTTTAAAGTATTTGGATGTATATATTATATTCACAATAATGACAAGAAACATCTTAGAAATTTTGAAGCTAAGGCTGCAATGAGAATTTTTCTAGGATATTCCCAAGTCAGCAAGGCATAATGGGTGTTTAACAAATAAACACTAAAAATTGAAGAATCTATGCATGTGATATTTAATGAATCTAACATGTTTTATAAGGATAAACATCTCTACCAACAATCATCTGCAGGTACAAAATTTGGGTGAGAGCTTGGATGATCTAAACCATACCTCAAAGGTTGAGTCACATCCCTCTCCACAAGCTATATCAGAAGATGAAAGTGAAGAAGAGACTGTGGAAGCAGTTCAACATCCTCCAATAGTTGATACAATTCCACAAGAGGAATTAAATCAAATAACTGTTGTTTAACCAACTTCTCCTAATAATCTTGTCACACTTAGGGATCACCCTAGATCTCAAGTAATTAGAGACATATCATCAGGAGTGCATACAAGAAATCAACTCAACCCTGATGTGATGCTTGCCTGCTTTCTCTCTCAAATTAAGGCTCAATCCATATCTGATGCAGAGCAAGATCCAAACTGGATCACTGCAATGCAAGAGGAACTCAACCAGTTTGAGAGGTGTAAAGTTTGGGACTTAGTTCCAAGGCCTAAAGGCTAACCAGTAATTGGGACTAAGTGGGTATTCAGAAACAAACTTGATGCCCAAGGTGTGATAGTGAGGAACAAGGCAAGGCTTGTTGCTCAAGGATACAGGCAAGAGGAAGGTATTGATTATGATCAAACCTTTGCTCCAGTTGCAAGACTTGAAGCTATAAGGATCTTCTTAGCTTATGCAGCATTCAAGAAGTTTAAAGTCTACCAGATGGATGTAAAAAGTGCATTCTTAAATGGAGAACTCAAAGAAGAGGTGTATGTTAAACAACTACCAGGTTTTATCTCTCCAACTCATCCCTCTTATGTCTTTAAATTGTATAAGGCTCTCTATGGTTTAAAGCAAGCTCGAAGAGCTTGGTATGAGACCTTAGCCAGCTTTCTTTTAGAGCATGGTTTTTCAAGAGGCATGGTTGATAGAACCCTTTTTACAAAATTGCATCATGATAAAATTCTATTAGTACAAATATATGTAGATGACATAATCTTTGGTTCTACTGATCCAAATCTATGCAAAAGATTTTCTGATCTAATGCACTCAAGGTTTATGATGAGTAGCATGGGTGAGCTATCATATTTCCTTGGTCTCCAAGTGAAACAAACCCATGAAGGAATCTTAATCTCTCAGTCTAAATATGTTAAAGAGCTTATTAAGAAGTTTGGGATGAATGATACCTCTGTCATGAAAACTCCCATGGCTTTCAATGCTGTTGTAGATGCTGATGAATCTGGAAAACCAGTTGATCAGACCAAGTATAGGGCCATTGTTTGACCCCTACTGTACTTAACAGCAAGCAGATCAGATATTATGTTTGTCACATGTCTTTGTGCTAGGCTCCAGGTGAACCCTAAAGAATCTAACCTTATTTTCTTAAAAAGGATTTTGAGATATATACAAGGTTGTCAAGATTTAGGCCTCTGGTATCCAACAGAATCAGCATTTGTGTTAATTGGATTCTTTGATGCTGATTATGCTAGATGTAGAGTAGACAGGAAAAGCACCTCTTGAACTTGTCAGTTCCTTGGTGACAGACTTGTATCTTGGTTCTGTAGAAAGCAAACAATTATTTCAACATCCACTGCTGAAGCTGAGTATATGGCTGCAGGCAGTTGGTGTTCACAAATTTTATGGATACAAAACCAACTACTGGATTGTGGTGTCAACTTAAATAATTAAACTATACTGTGTGATAATACAAGTGCTATTTCCATTGCACAAAATCCAGTATTGCATTCTAGAACTAAGCATATAGACATTAGACATCATTTCATTAGAGATTGTGTTGACAAACAAAAGATTAAACTTGAATTTATCTCTACTGATTTGCAAAGTGCAGATATATTCACTAAGACATTGGACTCATCCAAGCATCTATTCTTTTTCAATCAACTTGGTATGATAAATGGTCAGGATTTAATCTAATGCTCTATCTATAAACAAAGAATTGTCTCTGTTCGTTGACCTGAGATCACGAACTGATAACTGTTCTTGAGAATTTTTGTCAACCTAAGATCGACAAAATCTCCTAGTATAGCTCTTTTGTTGACCAAAGATCGACAAATTCTGTCTCAAAAAGTTTTCTGTGAACGACAAAAACTTTCCCTCTCTTCATCCTTAGATCGACGAACTTTTTCCCTTTATGAAGTTTTTGTCGACCTGAGATCGAGGAATCTTATGTTTCCATCGGATTGAGATTGGCGATTCATATTCTGAAAACCTTTATTAAGTCTTTCTTCTTCGGCCTCAATCCCACGCTCTCAGAATTTCCCCTACTGCACTTGATCTTGTGATTTCTCTTGCAGGTGCTCACTCTCTCTCATTCGATCTCAACTTCGCAAATTGTCGCTATTGGATCAACCGGCATGAAGTTCGATCATGGTTTTGATATCAACTTCGACTCATTTCAACAGTCTGATCAAATTTTCCTAGACATTCTAAAACTATTCGAGGAACAAAAACTGAACCAGTTTATGACTGAAAGGATCAGGATACCTATAACTGAAATCAAGGAATGTGTTAGTTCTTCATCCTCAACTTATACTGAAATGACTGGGACTATCAGCGGATATCAGGTTATTCTTACTCCCACCATTCTCTCTGAACTTTTTAATTAGAATACTGGAGAAGATGATCTAGAAATAGATGATAAGGAATATGAGGACATGCTGACTGTTATGGGTCACTTTGGCGAAAACCTTAACAAATTGCTTAAGAAAAATTTCTCCCCGGCATATAAATTTCTTGCAGATGTGGTTGGAAAGGTGCTGTTTGCTAAGCAGATAGCACATGACTACATATCCAGGCAATAGTTCCAGGTTATGGTTGCTTTGGTCAGTTAGAAAAATGTGAACTGGGCACAGATCCTGTTTGACTTAATCAGGAAAAAGAATAGCAAAAAGGAGGTTTGCTATGGAAGAATCTTGGGCTTATTCCTGAAAGCCAAGGCTAATGAACTACTGGTATCTCAGACCACATTCATTAATTCATCTATGAGGCTCTCATCTGCCCTCTTTAGCAGATGGGAGAGGACTATCACAAAGCCATCTAAGGGCAAGTCCTCCTCTAAAACTTCTGAAAATACAAGGGCTGCACCAGCCTCTCCAAACCCCACTAAAGGGCTTATCTCCACCCCTCCACCTCCTCCTGCCCCTCAAGCACCATCCAAACCTCAAGACCAACAAACTCCACCCTCCACTATAATTCTAATACATACCCCAACACCTCCAGTAGCTCCAATTTATTCTACATATATACCATCAAATCCTTCTTCCCCTCATCAAGACACATCAATACCAACACCTCCCCAATCTCCATTTCCATCTCATCTTGTTGATAACCCATCTTTCAATCTGTTATCATCCCCCCTAAACACTCCTTCTCCTCAATATAACTCCCCTCCAAACACTTCAGTTCCACTTACTCAACCAGCACCTACCATCAACACAACTATCCACCTTCCATCATCTTCTGCCAACACCTCTGCCTCAACAACTTTGGATCCCTCAATCATCCAACCACTATTTGAACTCCTTAAACCCCTCCTCCAAACCATCATAGCAGAGGCAATTTCCACTCTTGTTGCCTCCATCTCATCTCTTTCTGCTCAAATCTCTGCCCTCACCTCTACCCTCTCTTCATCTTGGGGCCTGACTTCAGTATCTACTAAAACCAGACAGGGGGAGATATTTGATGATGAAACAGCAGCAACTGCAGAACCAGCAATTGTATCAGAACCAGCAGCAGCAAGAACAGACATTGATATGGAAACATACTTCTTGAATTTTCTTGAACATGATATGGAAACAAATGATGCAGAGATACCTGACTCAGTAGCAGGTGTATATAATCAACGTACAGATATTGTAGTATCCAATGCTCAAGAGACCATCTTGCCAGAAGTTCTGCCTTGAAGGGTCTACTTTATCAAATCTAAAGTGAATCTAGCTACTTTGCTGAAAATCTTTGCATCTTACATTCATTTCTGCCTCTCATTCCCCACTCCATCATCAAGAGAAATTGTATGCTACACTTCCCCTGTAAGCTCATAAGTATTAGATACTGTAGAGAAAAGTTTGATAGTTCCTCCAGAAGTATTTTATAAACAGAGATCTAGCTCTCCTGGGCCATCCAATATCATGGATGATAGCCCCCTCCTTAATTTGGATGATCTAATAAATCAGGACATTGATATGGAAGCTAAAGCAACTCATACTGAAGTTTTTCCCACTCCAATAAGTAAAGAAACCTCCAAGGATATACTAAAATAGATAGATGATGTGTATGACAACCCTCAGTCTTTTTCTGATGATGATGATGAGTATGATGACTCTGATGAAGATCCTAAGAGGAAGAAAATCTCAAAGAAAAGAAAAGCTCCTCCTCCTTCTCTAAAAATAAATCCAATAAATGACACTCCCTATTACATTCTGCACAATGTAGCTCCTTATAAGGGTATGCCAGCTTGGATGTGGCTATCCAAAAATAAGCAAAAGAACAGAAAGAAAAGCATAAGGTATTCTCCTCCACCACAGAAGTTCAAAAGGGATCAACCTCCTCCTCCTCCAGCTGCAGGTTCCTCAGGACCATATCTCAAAGCTCAGGTGCTTCTTCCAAGCCTACTCTTACCAAAACCTATCAGAGGAAAGAAAGACCATCTCAATCTTCTAGAGGTAGTCAGCACTAACATAGACATCAGTCATCTTCTATAAGTATAATCAAAGCTAAGAAGTCTGCTCCCCAGCCAACATTCTTTCCTCCTCCATCCCCTGGCAAAGCTAATAGCCTTGAAGGACCTCCAATTCAATCCTATGATCCTGAAACTACTCCAACCACCACAATGGCTAGATTCAAAGAATCTGTGGCTCTATCTCAGATCAGGCAAGCTAGAGAAAAAGGTCAAGATTCCTCTCAGTTCTCAACTATGTCAAGCTACAGGAAGAAAGAGTTTGAAAGATATCAAGTGGGAAAATTGTTCAATGCTGATGAATACATGAATCTACATCCTGAAGCTGTGGTTCCAAGAACCACCTCTCAAAAGACTCTTTGGGATGCGGACATGACCATGACTCTAAGACAAGCTCAAGATCCAAAAAGGATAATCAAATTTGCTAAGTCTTCTGATTCTCAAAAGAACATTTAGATTTTTTTTTATTTCTATGTTTATTGTGAACAATTTGAGTGCATAGCTTTATAAAGGTACTGATAGCTTATTTATTCTTTCAGTTATCTCAATTTTATGCTATGTTTTCTTCATTTTGTATTATGATCTCTATATGTTTTTGTTTGAAGTAACCTCACCCAAAGAGGGGAGATTGTTGGAACCCCCAGGTGATTTGGGCTAGGTTATTTTCTTAGGTTGTGACCCATGTTGTATAGAAAGGTCAAATGTTATGTGTTTTTAGAGTCTAGGTCATGTCCTTAAAGTCAACAGTAGAAAGGACAAGCCTCCAACACTGCCAGAGACTCAAGACTTAGAAAATTCAGGAATTAATAAAAAGGAGATCTGCGTTCGTCGAACTCCGGTCGACGATCGTCGTTCTCAGCTCGACTAACCCAGAGAAAATTCTCTGAGCTGAGCTCGACGAACTTATATCTCAGCTCAACGATCTCTGAACAAAGTGATAACTCCTCTGTAGAAACATCAGTCGACGAACTAAGAATATCAGGTCGACAAACTCTGTCCTCAGTTCGACTGACACTTCAGCTCTCAGAGCCAAATATCTCTCAGCGCCAAAATTGACACAACGCCACAGTTCATTCAAAGCCAATGTTTACTCAGAGCCAAAGTTCACTCAATGCTCTCAACGCTATCAATGACTCAACACTCTTAAACGACTCAACTCTAGAATGGTGATCTAACACTCAAAGCCATAGGACATCTCACTCAATGCCAGATCAATACTTCAACACTCAACATCAGAAAATATTCTAAGTCCAGATTGCAGACTCAGCTCGACGATCTTTGATCTCAGCTCGACGAACAGCCATTCTCAGGTCGACAAACTTAGTGCATAGAATTAGTTAGTTTATGCATTGTAGTTGTTCGCAGAGCACAGGTCGAAGAAATCTGAACAGAGGTCGACGAATGCAGATGTCGACGAAAGCTGATTAGAGGTCGACGAAATCACAGGTCGACAAAAAGCTGTTCTCAGTTCGACGAAAAGATGTTCTCAGGTCGACGAAAACTATAAGGCATATTGTCATTTATTCTTCCCTTTTCTGTCTCCATATTTTATACTATTATAGGTCGTTAATTCCCTGGATAATCAATGCTCTTATATCCTTTGAATCGAGCCATTACTGGTAGTATTGATTATAAATATCCTTCATGGAATTAACTACTTATATTTCGGGATAGACATAGAATAGAATATATGACAGCATACTTACCGTTTTCATTTCTGAGATTCCGGCTAAGCATTTAGTGCAGGTTTTTGAATTCAACCAAGTTGTAGTTATCATTCGAGCATCTCTTAGCGAAGATTATAGAGAGCTAAGAAAAATATAGAAGAAAAGAGATTCATAGAAACGTGTGTGCTATGAACAATAAAGACAAAGGAAAAAAGCATACAGACAAGAAAAGTGCAGTGAAAACAACTCTCAGAAAATCTACTGCTCTCAAGAGTAGAAGAAGGAACAACCATCACCATCAAGAGTCCTTTTTCCTTTCTCTCTTTGTTTTCAGGGATCTCAAGTGACAAGTTTTTCAAATCAGTCAAGGATCTCTGAAGAGCTAAAAGGCCTACTCACCCTTTTGCAAAGCTTCCACTCCTGAACCAGTCAAGATCTCAGGGGGAGCTTTGACAACAACACAAATCCACTTAGTCTTCTCATTTTGATTTGAGAAGAGAAGACTTCCATCAACCTCTCTTCCCACCTCTGTACAGGGTTTTTCCCTTCAAAATTATTCCTGGTTACAAGTCTCTTAACCAAAAGACTTGAGGTTTGGTTTTTTGAGCACTTGATCAAAATCTCATTGGTGGCAGTCACCTGATCAAAACCTGTAGTAGATTCCTACCTAGGGTGGTAGAAGAGTGGATGTACCCAAGTTTGAGGAACCACTATGAAATTCTTGTGTTGTCTGTGTGGCTGTGTTATTTTTCCTTTGTGCTTGTGTTGTGATATATTTCTATTGTGTAGCTTAGTTATCTCTCTCTAGTTTATCTACTGCACTTGTGCATCTATACACTTATACTATAGTAATATATTTTATAAAAGATCTTTTATTTCAGCAAAACTTAAAAGATTTCAATAACTCTATTCACCCCCCCCCTGTTAGAGTGTTTGAGAGCTTTCCCTATCTTTCAGAGTGGCAACTCTGTCTTGCTGCATAGAGGAGGTAGGATCCTCCTCAGCTACTGCACCAGATGTGCCAGCAACATGATGGAGAGAGGGAGATGGGGTCCTTTCCTCTGAAGCAGGGTGTTTATGAGCTTTGGCAGCTTGGGCTGGGTTTTGCAGCTTCAACTCCCATCTCTTAATGGAGGAAACAGAGACTTTCTTCATATGGTGGATGGTTGTGCCTTTGGAGAAATCAAATACCTTAGGATTAATCTCATACAACATTAAGGAGATAATCTTTTCATAATTGGAGCCGCAATGCTCTCCCAGATTTAATCCAAAATCATCATACCAAATTGGAACTTCTTCCTAGAAATGATGGTTGTCATCATGTAAAAAAGATCAATGGAAATGGAACTAATGGAACCAGATTTGCAGAGAAGGACTATTCCCAGAATATCTACTAAGAGCTTTCCCTCAGCATTTAGGTCTGGTCGATGGATGTGCCTGATAACTACAGATACTCAACAGAAATTGTATGCTCTGTCATAATCTTCCTGAACTAAGTCATCTTCTTCATCCACTACAGGCATGTGAAGAAGTTGAGAAATAGAAGTTTTGATAAGTTTAACCTTGATGCCCTTAGCCTTAGGCGTAGATCTTTTCCATTCCTCTTTGCCTTTAAGTTCTTGAAAAATTCTTTCACTTCTAGAAACAGAATATTGCACAGTTGCTGGAGAACAAAGTTCAGACCTATGTATCGAGAAGAATTAATAAATTCCTGAAATCGTCTGATAGCTCTGCGATGCCGGCAACCACTAGCTCACTGCCCACTCCAATCTTTGACGGAGGCGCCATTTCCTTCACTGAACTGTGGGTGATTGATTGGAAGATGAAGGAGACGGCGGCGTGCTCTATAGAAGCGGCGGAAGACGAAGCAGTTTTCGAGAGAGAGAGATTGAACTCGAGTAGATTCTTGAAATCCAAAATTTTCTATTTATATAACCCTAAGAATGATGATTAGGAGTATAATTAACCTTAAATGTACCTTACGTAGTGGAGGAAAGGATGCGGGTTTCGAAACTGAAAATTTGAAATGATTAAAAATCTGTTGAGTCATTTCTCAAGTGGAGCTTTAGTACTCGAGTGGTGGAATAGAGGTACTCAAGAGGCGGTATGACAGTACTCGAGTAATCTAATTTTGCTTCTCGAGAAGAAGTTTAGTACTCGAGTGATGGCACTCGAGTGACTTACTTAGTTCTCGAGAATTCAGAGAAGTACTAGAGAAGACATATTTGAGTTCTCGAGTAGTCTTTCTTTGTCTCGAGAAGTGAATTCCACTTGGAGAAATTTCTAACCTTTTTGACCAATCATTGATTTCTGAGCTGTGAAATGAGTCCACCTTGTTTATCCTTCTTTGTTGAGCATACCAAGCTTAGTTTTGAAGAAACTGAACTTGGTCTCGTCCAGCAGTTTTGTGAATATATCTGCAACTTGTCTATTTGTTTGAACATACTGTAGTTTTATGTCCCCATGCTCCACATGCTCCCGGATGAAATGGTATCTCAGCTCTATGTGTTTTGTCCAACTATGAGAGACTAGGTTGTTGGTTATTGCTATTGCGCTGGACGAGTCGCAAAATAATGGGATGTCTTTGACCTTCATGTTGTAGTCTTCTAGTTGATTCTTTAGCAAAAACAATTGTACAAAATAACTGTCGGCAGAAATATATTCTGACTCGGTCATTGAGACTGCGACATAATTTTTCTTTTTGCTGCTCCATGAAATGAGTCTCCTTCTAAGGAATTGACAAGTCCCAGAAGTGCTCTTTCTATCATATTTACTACCTACAAAGTCAGCATCTGAAAAACCAATTAGCTTGATGTCATTACTTCTTGGGTAACATAAGCCAAGATTCGGTGTACCTTTAAGGTATCTCAAAATCTATTTTGCAGCAGCATAGTGAGATTCCTTACAGTTCACTTGGAATCTAGCACATACACATGTAGAGAACATTATGTCTGGTCTACTGGCAGTAAGATAGAGCAAAGATCCAATTATGCTTATGTACTTGGTTTCAACAAAAGGTTTCCGTTTCTTATCCTTGTCTAGAGATATAGCTGAACCCATTGGAGTCCTCATAGAGGTTGCATTCTCCATTCAAAATTTCTTAACCAACTCCTTGGTGAACTTAGTCAGGGAGATGAAAATTTCATCTTCAGATTATTTCACCTGAAGTCCTAAGAAATACTTCAGCTCACCCATACTGCTCATTTCAAACTTCCCTTTCATAAGTTTAGAAAACTTCATGCAGAGGTTGTCGTCTGTAGAGCCAAAAATAATATCATCGACATAGATTTGCACTAGCAGATTCTTGCCTTTAATTTCCCTAAGAAATAATGTCTTATCTATCTTTCCCCTTGTGAACTTATTCTCAAGGAGAAAGTTAGACAGCGTCTCATACAAAGCTCGAGGAGCTTGTTTCCAACCATATAAAGCTTTAGATAAAAGATAAACGTAATCAGGAAAGTTAGAGTCAATGAAACCTGGGGGTTGTTCTACATACAGCTCTTCCTTTATGCCACCATTAAGGAAGGCGAACTTCACATCCATTTGATAGACGGTGAAGCCCTTAAGTGTAGCATATGTTAGGAATAACCTGATTGCCTCCAGCCTAGCCACTAGAGCATACGTCTGGTCGAAGTCGATTCCTTCTTCTTGCATGTATCCTTTGGCGACGAGTCTGGCCTTATTCTTTATGATCATCCCATCCTCGTCCATCTTGTTCCTATAGACCCACTTCGTTTCGATGACGTTCATACCTTTGGGTCTTGGAATAAGTTTCCATACTTTGCAGTGCTTGAACTGATTAAACTCTTCTTCCATGGCCATAATCCATGATGCATCCGAGTTTGCTTCCTCAAACTTCTTTGGTTCAACCTGTGAGAGGAAACTCAAATACAAATTCGCATTAGTAGTACCTCTACGAGTTCTGACACCATCCCGGGGATCTCTGATGATTTGATCAATTGGGTGATCCTTCAGATGTCTGAGCTCTAGGTTCCTTGCCTCTAGAGCTTCTTCAACCATAGGAGTGACTTCATCAACTTGGGTGATTTCTTAATCTTGATCATCAACCTCTCCAATCGGGGTTGGAGTGGTGATCTTGATGAACTTTTCTCCCTTATCTTTTGTTGACTCATCCAAGTTCAGTTCTTTCAGCCTTGAACCTGTATGTTCAACAAACACAATAGAAGAGCCATTTTGCAATAAGCATGTCTCATCAAATACAACATGTATAGATTCTTCTACCACTAGGGTTTTCTTATTAAATACCATATATGTCTTACTATGGCAACTATATCCTACAAAAATATCTTCAAAACTCTTTTCACTAAATTTAGTAGTATGATACTTACCATTGTTAAGAACGAAGCATTTACAGCCAAAGATTCTAAAATATGAGACAGTCGGTTTTCTGCCCTTTTGAAGTTCATAAGGCTTTGGCCAAGGAAAAAGGGAAAGCTCCACAAGATCAGACTATATTTAAGAAGGTAGTTTTTCCTACTAATAAGTTTGATCTTGACTCCTCCTACGGTCACTTCACTAGGCCTACGTATGTAGAGCCCAAGTCGAGGTACCAAGGATGGACTCGCCCTCGACACTTTGGTGAAAGTGTCTTTAAGGAACATTATGAAGAGATAACTCTTCAGAGCTATGGTCCTTTTAATCATGGTCATAACATCAGGAAGATTCCAAAAGTTAAGCCTATTGTTGAAAAGCCTATGAAGGAGAAGAAGCCTTGTGAATGCCTTCACCATGAAGCTTCTACCTCCAAAACTGCAGCCCCTGCTAGACCTTCATCTCTTAAAGTCAAGCAGGAGAGAATTAGGCAAACATACAACATGTTTGACTGTTGGTGCTGTGGCAGAGTTGGTCACTTTGTCATCGATTGCTGGTTTAATTCCAGAAATCATGTTACCCATCAGTTTAACAATGTAAGAGAGACCGCTCATATTGTTAATTCATGTAGGGGGAGCAAGTTAACTAGAGACCAAGGACCCAAGCAAGTTTGGGTTCCTAAGGCAAATTGATTTTTGACTGCAGGTATGTCCAAAGACCACCAAAACTCTAATCTGGTACTTAGATAGTGGATGTTCTCGGCATATGACCGGGACAAGAAACCTACTTCAAAATTACTCACCAGTAGTGAATGGACCAAAGGTCATCTTTAGAGGTTCTTACCGAGGAATTATGAAAGGCTATGGTATGATCACTAACGGTAGTGTATCTTTTTCGGATGTGGCTTATGTTGAAGGATTGGAACGCAATCTCATAAGCATAAGCCAACTATACGATAAAGGATACATAGTTTAATTTCACGCTGATAAGTGTTTGATAAAGTTTGTTGACAATTTGGAAATGATTTTATTAGGCACTCATAGTAGAAATATATTTTGTTTGAATTTTATTTGTATAGACTCTTCTACCCTAGTGTGTCTTTTGGCAAAAGATAGTGCGTACCTTGTTGACCAATGGCACAAGAGATTAACACATATTAATTACAAAACTATATATCAATTATTTTCTCTGAACTTAGTACGTGATGCCCCAAATGTTAAGTGCACTGAGGATAGACCTTATCACGCATGCGTAAATAGCAAGCAAACAAGGGCAACTTTTAAAAGCATCATAGCCAAAGACTCTAATAGGTGTTTACACCTACTTCATATGGACTTGTTCGGTCCACTGCAAGTTAGAAGTTTAGGAGGCAAGGATTATATGTTGGTTATTGTTGATGATTACTCGCTTTTGGCATGGGTGTTCTTTCTGAAACACAAGTCAGATACCTTCAATGTCTTTACAAACTTTGTTAGGCAGATCCAGAATGAATACAACTGTTCCATAGTCAAAATCAGAAGTGATAATGGAACTGAATTCAAGTCTGGGGACATGATAGAATTTTGTGAAAGCCTAGGTATCTTTCATGAGTTTTCCTCTCCCCGTACTCCGCAACAAAATAGAGTCACTGTGATAAGGAATAGAATGCTCATAGAGGCCTGCAGAACTATATTGAGTGATGCTTCACTACCGGAGTACTTCTAGGATGAAGCCATAAACACTTCATGCCACGTGCAAAATCGGACACTCATTAATAAGAACCACAATAAGACACCTTACAAACTTCTAAATGGAAGAAATCTGACTGTCTCATATTTTAGAATCTTTGGCTTCAAATGCTTTGTTCTTAACAATGGTAAGTATCATACTACTAAATTTAGTGAAAAGAGTTTTGAAGGTATTTTTGTAGGGTATAGTAGCCATAGTAAGGCATATAGGGTATTTAATAAGAAAACCCTGGTGGTTGAAGAATTTATACACATTGTATTTGATGAGGCGAGCTTGCTGCAAAGCGGCTCTTCTAGTGTGCTTGTTAAAGATGCAGGTTCAAAGCTGAAAGAACTCAACTTGAGTGAGCTGATGGAAGAAAAAGGTGAAAAGTTAACCAAGATCACCACTCCAACCCCTATTGGAGAGGTTGATGATCAAGATGAAGAAGTTACCCAAGTTGATGAAGTCACTCCCGTGGTTGAAGACACTCCTGATGCAAGGACTCTAGAGATCAGACATCTGAAGTATCATCCTATAGATCAGACCATAGGAGATCCCCGGGAAGGTGTCAGAACTCGTAGAGGTACCAGCTAACGAGAATTTGTTTTTGAGTTTTCTCTCACCGGTTGAACCAAATAAGTTTGAGGAAGCCAACTCAGACGCGTCATGGATAATGGCTATGGAAGAAGAAGTAAATTAGTTCAAGCATTGCAAAGTATGGAGACTTGTTCCAAGACCCAAAGGAAAGAATGTCATCGGAACGAAGCGAATCTACAAGAACAAGATTGACGAGTATGGGACGATCAAACAGAATAGGGCCATACTTGTCGCCAAATGATACAGCCAGAAAGAAGGAAACGACTTCGACCAGACGTATGCTCCAGTTGCAAGGCTGGACATCAAGGAAGAAGTGTTTGTGGAACAACCCCCAGGTTTCGTTGACTCTAACTTTCTGGATTATGTTTATCTTTTATCTAAAGATTTATATGGTTCGAAACAAGCTCCTCGAGCTTGGTATGAGACGTTGTCTACCTTTCTTCTTGAAAATAAGTTCATAAGGGGAAAGATAGATAAGACATTATTTCTTAGGGAAATTAAAGGAAAGATTTTGGTAGTGCAAATCTATGTTGAGGATATTATTTTTGGCTCTACATACGACAACCTCTGCAAGAAGTTTTCCAAACTTATGCAAGGGAAGTTTGAAATGAGCAGTATGGGTGAGCTGAAGTATATCTTAGGACTTCAGGTGAAACAATCTGAATATGGAATTTTATCTCGCAGACAAAGTTCACCAAGGAGTTGGTAAAGAAATTCGGAATGGAGAATGCAACCCCTATGAGGACTCCAATAGGTTCAGCTATGTCTCTGGACAAGGATGAGAAAGGGAAAATTTTTGATAAAACAAAGTACAGAAGCATAATTGGATCCTTCCTCTACCTTACTGCCAGTAGACAAGACATAATGTTCTCTACATGTGTGTGTGCTAGATTCCAAGTGAACTGTAAGGAATCTCACTATGCTGCTGCAAAGCGGATTTTGAGATACCTTAAAAGTACACCGTATCTTGGCTTATGGTACCCAAGAATTAATGACAATGAGCTAATTGGTTTTTCAGATGCTGACTTTGTAGGTAGTAAAGATGACAGAAAGAGCACTTCCGGGACTTATCAATTCCTTGTATGGAGACTCATTTCATATAGCAGTAGAAAGCAAAATTATGTCGCAATCTCAACGGCCGAGTCATAATACATTTCTGTTGGCAGTTGTTTTGCACAATTTCTTTGGATAAAGAATCAACTAGAAGACAACAACATGAAGGTCAAAGACATCCTACAGTTTTACAACTCCTCTAGCGCAATAGCAATAGCCAACAACCCAGTCTCTTACAGCCGGACAAAGCACATAGAGCTGAGATACCATTTCATCCGGGAGCATATGGAGTATGGGGACATAGATCTGCAGTATGTTCCAACTGAAAGGCAAGTTGCAGATAAATTCACAAAGCCGTTGGATGAGATCAAGTTCAGTTTCTTCAAAACTGAGCTTGGTATGCTCAACAAAGAAGGATAGACAAGGTGGACTCATTTCACAGCTCGGAAATCAAGGTTCAGTCCAAAAGGTTAGAAATTTCTCTAAGTGGACTTCATTTCTCGAGATAAAGAATAATTACTCGAGAACTAAAATATGACCACTCGAGTACCTCTCTGAATTCTCGAGAACTAAGTAAGTCACACGAGTGATATCACTCGAGTACTAAACTTCTTCTCTAGAAGTAGAATTAGATCGCTCAAGTACTGTCATACCGCCTCTCGAGTACCTCTATTCCACCACTCGAGTACTGAAGCTCCACTCAAGCAATGACTCGATAGATTCTGAATCATTTCAAATTTTTCTATTTCGAAACCCGCGTCCTTTCTGCCGCTATCTAAGGTATGTCTATGCTTAATTAGACTCCTAATCATCATTCCTAGGGTTATATAAATAGACAATTTCGGATTTTAAGAATATATTCGAGTTCAATCCCTCTCTCTCTCTCGAAAAACCCTTCGTCTTCTGCCGCTTCTACAGAGCACGCAACAGTCTCCTTCATCTTTCGATCAATCACCCGCAATTCACTGAAGGAAATTGCGCCGCCGTCGAAGATTGGAGTCGGCAGTGAGTTGGGCATCGCCAGCATCGCAGAGTTATCAAACGATTTAAGGAATTTGTTAATTCTTCTCGATACAGCAGGTCTAAATTTCATTCTACAGCAACCGTGTAAGATTTTGTTTCCAGAAGTGGATGAATTTTTCAAAAACTTAAAGGTAAAGTGAAATGGAAAAGTTCTGAAGTCCAAGGTCAAGGGCATCAAGGTTAAAATTGCCAAAACTTCTGTTTCTCAACTTCTTCACATGCCTGTAGTGGATGAAGAAGATGACTTAGTTTAGGAAGATTATGACATAGCATATAATTTTTGTTGAGTATCTGTAGTTATCAAGCACATCCGTCGTCCAGACCTGAATGCTGAGGGAAAGTTATTAGTAGATATTCTGGGAAAAGTCCTTCTCTGCAAATCTACTTCCATTAGTTCCATTTTTAATGACCTTTTCTACATGATGACAACCATCATTTCCAAGAAGAAGTTCCAATTTGGTATTATGATTTTGGATAAAATCAGGGAGAGCATTGAGGCTCCAAGTTATGTAAGGATTATCTCTTTAATGTTGCATGAGATTAATCCTACGGTATTTGATTTCTCCAAAGGCACAAACATATACCACATGAAGAAAGTTTATGTTTCATCCATCCAGACATGGGAGTTAAAACTACAAAACCCAGCCCAAACTGCTAAGGTATATGAGCACCCTGCCTCAGAGGAAAGGACTCCATCTCCCTCTCTCCATCATTTTGCTGGCACATCTGGTGCAGCAACTGAGGGGGAGCCTGCCTCCTCAGTTCAGCAAGATCAGATACCTACTCCTCCTACCACATCTGTGCAGCAATACAGAGTTCCTACTCCACCTCCAGATACTTCCATCCAGCCAACCACCTCATAAGATCTCTAAATAGATGATTAGATACAATAAACTATCATCTCCTCTATTGAAGGTATCAATATAATGATTGAGGAACTTAGCTCAGATGAGCCTCTACCTCCCCTCCATCAAGAAAATGTTGAAGAACCATCCAAAGAAGCAACTCCAGCACCATCTCCATCTCTTACACCATCTCCAAAGTCACCCATTAATCACTCCCTAGCTATTGCAAAAGAACAAGAGACAATTCTACTGTTAGATGAGAATGAACCATCTCTAGAACCTGTTGAAGCTCCTTTGAGGAGATTGGATTTATCTCTTCCCACCTTCACTGGTGAGGAAGGAGATGTACTGATTCATACTTCCAGAGCTCAGAGCTCTGTGATAATTAAAGAAATTCCTCCATGGACTGCACCTCCTCCTCCAGCTACTGCTATTACTACTGTTTCTAATACTCCATTTACATCTGATATTCTTGGTAAGATTGAATAAATGCTGCTAGAATAAAGAAAGTATTTTGATGATTCTCTCAAAGCTATTCAAGATAAATTTTCTGATATGGAAAAAGAAATGAGCCGAGGATTTGCTGAGATACAACACAATACAGATTAGTTGAAGCTCCTTTTCCAGATAGGTGGCAAAGCCCTAGATCACACTATTACCAGTGTTGGACAAGTCATGGAATAAGGAGTTACTCTTGTAAATAATCAAATTCAATTAGAAAAGAAAGCCCAAGAGCATTCCATGAAGGTCTGTGAAGAATTGGGCACCTTCAAAGATCAAGCTATAGAGAAGTTATGTGTAGAAATGAGAAAGGGGGAGGGAATAGTGAAAGAACAAGTTGAAAAGTATGATATTAATATCAAGACCCTCTGGACTGAGTAAATGACTGAAATTAATAAAGATGTGCAAGCCCAGATTCAGTAAGTGAAATTGTATACTTATGGTACTACAGTATGGATGCATAATCAGATATTCCCTGAATTCCAAGCTGATCCTAACATCATTCCTCACCATTTGAATCCTCTTGCTGAAGGCCAGCCTGCTCAGATGCCTACCTTTTCTCCTAGGCCTGGAGATGAAACTCTACCTCCAGAATCTTACTCTCAATTATGGGAATCATACATTCCTCAAGATCTACCAAAAATTCAGATTCCTAAGAGAAGGAAGTATGGAGAGGGACCCTCTGCCAGTAGATCAATTCCTAATCTAGAGGCAGAGAAAATGAGAGATCAGGAATTTGCTGAAATATAGTCCAACTTCCAAATCACTTATACTTGATAGACAAGAGCTTGTTATGGATTATAATGAAAGCATGAACCTTCATTACAGCTCTTCTGAATGAGATTTATATGAGAAATCTATGACTAAAAGAATAATTTATGACAGATTATATGGGAGGAACAATCCCAAGACTCCTCCAAGACCTCCCAAGTACTACCCCAAGCCCTTCAGTTATCAGAGAAGACAATAGGAGAAGATGGACAGGCAACAATAATAACAACAATAGCATCAAAGCTAGAAATGGTTATGAGTTATGAGATTGAGAATTGAATTCATGTAGAGATGAAATCTAGAAACAATTCTAATTATATAATCTTTATTTTTGATGATTATCTCTTTATTTATTAATTTCTTGCATTTTATTCTGTGATTACCTTTTCATATCCAGTTCTTTCAATTTTGGTATAATTCACCATAGTGTAGAGGGTTCTGACTTCTACAAATAGGGGGAGATTGTTGGGTATTGTATCCACAATAACCTAGACTTGTATGAAGTCACCCTTGAACTAAAATGAATTAGGTTGTATTTGATTTCCTATTCTAGTTATGTGTTTGTAGGACTTATTGCTAAGTGTAGACCAATGTCAGTCTACAGTGGGTCATCAAATATAGGACCATATAATGTAATTCCTCATTGTATGATCCAAGGTGTTGACTCATGTATACCCTCTCTATTGGGATACACTTCATGTTAAAGCACATGGACTAATGGATGAAGACTGGATGCTGTTTGGAATAAAGAACTCATGTTTTAAAAAAAAGCTGAGAAAATTCTAAGTTTTGTACTCGAGTAGTTCTTCTTGAACTCGAGTAGAAGCCTTAGAAGCACTCGAGTAAGTCTGGTCTGTAATTCGAGTGTGGAAGTGGTTCTCGAGTAGCTTATATCCAGCACTTGAGAAACCAAGTCCAGCACTCGAGTAGACCTGCTCTCATTCTCGAGTGATTATATTTATCTCTCAGAGATTTTTCAAAGTCAAGTACTCGAGTAGTCTAGCTGAGTACTCGAGTAGTTGAGAAGATTGAGTCGAGTTACAGAAGATAGTTCTCGAGAAAATTCTAAGACCACTCGAGTGGCATTTCCTTATACTCGAGTAGTTCGTCCAATACTCGAGTAATACATTTTCAGTACTCGAGTGATCGATTTTTCATCCAGAATTTTCTCCTTGTCCAAGTTCTCGAGAAGTTAAAGTCTGCCTCTCGAGAAGTATGTCTAGCACTCGAGTGATCATTTATCCACTCGAGCGATTTACTTCTACATCAAGAATTTCCAGAAATGCCTCCTCTCAAGTAGTCAAAGTCTTTCACTCGAGAGCCAGCTAAAGCGCTCGAGTATTATATATCTCACTCGAGAAATGCTGACCGATTTTCAGAAAATTCTTAAGTTCTGTCAGATCGATATTTTGAATGTCATGACATGATTGGTCCACGTGGCCATCATTAATGACGATTATTAATGTTAGGGAGATCTTATAAAAGGTCATGTCATAATGAAAAACCCTAAGCGAGTAATTCCAGGATCTGGATCGGACGACAGTTCTTTTCTTCTACAGAAAGTCGCCGCAAGTTTTCAAGAACACTTTTCGCAACTTTTGATCCAGAGAGACTCGCAGATCAAGGGATTCTTCTTTCTCCATCTACTCCTTGATCATGTGAGTCAAAGGTTCTCAGAATAAGATCAATCCGATAGTTTTCTTCTACAGTTTCTGATAAAGCCGCAAGTTCCAGGAAGAAGTCCTAGGGAAAACTTTTCAGATCTGAGAAAATTATTGTTTGTATTCTATAATTTCTTTTTAAATCTTGTAGAAGATTATTCTCTGAGTGTAGGAGATTAGTTCTCCAAGTTGTATGAAGTTTTCATCTTCCGAGTGTAGATCCTTTTTGGATCGAGATTGTAGGAACGTTGTTCCGAGTTGTAGGATCGTTTTGATTCGAGATTAGTGGAGTAGCCGAGTCTTGCGTATTGCTAAATCAGTGAATGGAAAGTGGGCGTACCCAAGATTGGGGAACTACTATAATTCTTGGTGTCCTCTGTGAATGCTTGTTTATTTCTTGTACTTTAGATCGTTAAAGTTTTTATTCCATAAAATACGCACAATTCACCTATTCAGTCCCCTCTAGGTTATTTAGGTAGACAACTTGAAATCTTTTTCAAGAATTTTTCATAGCAGGTGGCTATGTCTTCTCCCTTGGACTTCCTGAAAGCATCATACTCGTGGTTGAGCATGGACTTTCTATCATTCCTCACTTCCTCTTTGCCTTCCATATAGATCACCATAGTGTCCCACATTTCTTTTACATTTATGCAGTGAATCAGATTCTGAAGGGTAGAATCATCAATTACAGTAACAATGATGTTCTTAGCCCTTTTGTCCATGGTGGCAAGAATGGCTTCATGCTTTGTCCTCTCAGCATAAGTCTTGGGTGACTGGACATTTGCATCTAGAACAGACACTTTCATAGGGATTAAAGGTCCTTCCTTAATTGTTATGAAGATTCTAGGGTCAGCTGCTTCCATGAATAGCCTAACACTTTCCTTCCAGATGCCAAAACTTTCATTCCTACAGATAGGAAGCTTCGTGTCACCTAGCTCCTTGTAATTCAATCCTGAACCCATAAGGACTGACTGTAGCTACCTTTGAGAATCACTCAGATAGTTAGATTCTTTTTGAGCAACCTCCCTCTGATACCACTTAAAAGTCTTTGTTTTCAAGGTAGTTTATAACCTATGGGGTGATAGGTTGTAATACAGTTATTATTTTCCTTTTGGTTTCTCCTTTAGCTCTAAATGAGTTATCAGTAGTTTGCTTTCAAGAACCTGCACAAAGAAAACAATACAAAAAAGCACACAGAGATTTATATGGGTTCCCCAACTTATGGGTAGATCTACTCTCCTCCCACCTTGCCAACTTCTTATTGATCAAGGCACTTCTCCAAATCACTGCTCTAAGGGGCTTACACCTCCGATCCGTCAGGATCTCTCAGTCTCCTCCAAGACCTACAACTCAGCCACAAGGGCCTACATCTCAGTGATAAGCTGATCACCTACCTCAGGCCAAAGGCCCTACACTCAGGCTGGTAGGAGAGCCCTACCTCAGATCGAAAGGATCCTACCTCAGAGAGATACACTCTCCAACAGCTCAGGAAACTTGCCCAACCTCAGACCAATGGCCCTATAGATCAGATCTAATTGGATCCTATAACTCAGATAGATTCACTCTTCTACTACTCAGGCAAAATTGCCCTACCTCGGGCTAATGGCCCTACAACTCAAATCCAGTTGGATCCTATAACTCAGAGAGCATCACTTTCCTACTACTCAGGTAAGATTGCCCTACCTCAGGCCAGTGGCCCTAAAATCTCTGATCCAGTTGGATCTTATAGAAAGATGAGGGTTTGAATGTTTTGACACCAGGAAATTTCTCTATGTCAAAAGCTAGGGATGATTTATCTCAGCACTATCTTGCATCACAACAGTATGTAGAAATTCTGCTGGAAGAAACATCAGAATAAGATTATAATCTTGCTGAAGAAGAACATGAATTTGTGTTCTTCAATCTGCTAAATGAGCCCTCTGGATAATGATGGCTCTTTTTTCTTCCTCTATCAGAAACCTTTTTGATTATGTTATAGCAGATGAAGATGCAATAGCTTACTGAACTTTTCATTCCTATAGGGAGAATTCAAGATCTTTCTAGGCGATAATGGCGAGAGAGATGAAGTCGGCTGCTAACTTTTGAAATTGATAATGCCCTAAAAGTTGTCTTGTGTCTTGGCCCATATCTTCCTTTTGTAGTTTGCCGATCAATGGTTCTTAGGGATCAGTTGGCCTCGCCTGCAGCTTCCATCTGCACCTTGCTTTAATGGAAGAAGACGTACAGTAGCTTCTCGGCATAGTTTGTCGTGTTCTGTAGCTTCTCCGTACTTGATTTGAAATTAGTTGACTTTATCGATTTTGCTGACGTCGGCTCTTGTGGACTTGGCCAAAATCAAACATCAGTAGAATATGCGTTGAGTGAATGATCTTCACTCAATGCGAAAGCACTTAGAAAAAATTCTGCCTCTCTAAGTGTTGACAGCATTGAGTGAGCAAGCCTCACTAAATACTTTTTGCTTTAGTACATTCTTTAGCCATATCTGCGTTCTTGGCGTTGAGATAATTGAGTGAGCATGCCTCACTCAACGCCTTTTTCCTTAGCCAATATTTCTACGTCTGTGACATCTTAAGCGTTGAGAGAGTTGAGTGAGCAGGCCTCACTCAACGCTTTTTGCCTTAGCAACTTGTTGGTACCATAGTTTTGATTTGAGTTTAGTCCTCTCCTGTGTGCCCCTTGACCCAAGAAATATCTATGGTCAATGGTTAGAAGTCTAGCTGTAGAGTCCTCACTTTTCCAGATTGAGAATTTGGTTAAGTAGGTTTTTTTCGTTCGACGATAGTCGAACGCCGCTCGACTATCGTCTATCGGCTGATCGACGATCGTCTATCAGTTGGTCGACGCCTTGTCTGCGTTGATAGTTCGACTATCTGTTGATAGATCGACTATCTGTTTTGCGTTGATAGTTCGACTATCTGTTGATAGTTCGACTATCTGCTTGGCGAGGTAGTTCGACTATCTGTTCTGATAGATCGACTATCTGATAGTTCGACTATCTGTTGATAGGTCGACTATCTGTTCCGCCTTGATAGTTCGACTATCTGTTGATAGTTCGACTATCTGTTTCGTCTTGATAGTTCGACTATCTGTTGATAGTTCGACTATCTGTTGCCTTTGATAGTTCGACTATCTGTCCTGATAGGTCGACTATCTGATAGTTCGACTATCTGCTGATAGATCGACTATCTAGTTTGTTTTGATAGTTCGACTATCTTTTGATAGATCGACTATCTGTTTTCTGAGGTAGGTCGACTATCTGCTTGATAGGTCGACTATCTCTGTGCGCTTGATAGTTCGACTATCTGTCCTTGATAGATCGACTATCTGATAGTTCGACTATCTGTTCTGATAGTTCGACTATCTGCCGGGGTAGCTCGACTATCTTCTTCGATAGGCCGACTATCTGGATCGTTCGACTATCTGCCCGATAGCTCGACGATCTCCGTGCGTCGTTCGACGATCTTCGAAGGTCGTTCGACGTTTTCTGTCTGCCTTTGTATTTTGTATTTATTTATTATATTTAATTAATTAATACATTTTCTGGCACAGTATTTTAAGCTGTATGATAATATAACCAGGCAATATTTGCTCCATCTCTTTTGCCTGAGTCAAATCTTTTTAAGATAAAGTTGTTTGTCTTATTAGCTGTCATTTTAATTTACTTTATCTATTGTCAGCCCTTTATAGCCGTTAGACTGAAAAGTCTTCTTTTGCTATAAAGAGATTATTTCTGATGTGACTTTATTTAGTCCTTCTGTTATTTGTTTTAAGCCTGCAGCTTCTTAGAAAGTGGTTTATTCCCTTTATAGAATGTTTTGCTGCAGAGATATTTCTGTCTTCTTGATATTTACAGCCCAGGTCTCAAGGCTCAGAAGAAGACAAATAATTCAAATGGAAGAGAGCCGTTGCTTGCTGATGATTATATAAAGAACCCTTTGAAGAAGGATTCAAGCTAGTTAATAGAAGCTAATAGCTAACCAGTGTTACACACATTCTCAAGCTCTCAAGCCTTCATCAATTTCAAGCTTCCTGCTCTCAGCAATCTCCATCTAACTGAGAAGTGTTAAGATCTTCATCTCTTCTTCACCTGAGTTCTCCTGCTTTCAGGAAGTTCAACTCAGAGTTCCTTTGAAGAAGAAGAAGAAGAAGATAGCTGCTTGAAGAACTTTGATTTTATTATTTACTTTCTTCCTGTAGCTCTTTCCTTCAGAACTTTCTGAAGAGTTTCTCTGCACTGAAGCAAGACTTCACCTGGACATTCTTGAGCCAGGGGGAGCCTTGATTCTTTAGAGCATTCTAGCTCAGTGCAAGTTTTTGTGCTTCTCTAATCTATTGTAAAATAGAGAAGACATCTTAACCTTCTTCCCCCTCCTGTACAGGGTTATTACTCCCTTCAAAAGTATCCCTTGGTGGCAGGGCACCTGATCAAAAACCTGTGCTTGGTTTTTAGATACCTGATCAAAAGTCTAAAGGGTTTCTTGATCTACCTGAAACAGATCCTGTTGGTGGCAGGGCACCTGATCAAAAACCTGAGTGGATTCCTACCGTGTGGGTAGAAGAGTGGACGTACCCAAGTTGTTTGGGGAACCACTATAAATTTCCTTGTGTCGTCTGGATTCCATTGTTTAATTCCTGCATTGTGGCTGTGATTAGCTATAACTAGGTTGCTAGTTGCTGATTAGGTTTTTCCAAGCTTAACTGTAATTACAGTTAGCTTGTGTTTGTACACATCACTTGTGTTAGGCTTTAAGGTTAAATCAATATCTATAATCTTTTCATTCCGCACTTCACTCCAAGGGAGTTGGGTAGAATATTAAGTTTTGTCTGTGCAAAATTTGATAACTCTATTCACCCCCCCTCTAGAGTAGTATCTATCCCTTCACTTTCAATTGGTATCAGAGGGAGGTTGACTGACTGTATAGGCTAACACCTAAGTCACAAGATCCTGATAGATACCAAGAGCTTATAGATATTCACTATCATGGCCCAGTCTAAGGATTATTCTAGCACTAGACCTCCAGCATGCAACTTAGCAAAGTTTGGCATCTGGAAGGCAAGGATTAAATTATATATGAACTCTATTGATGAAAGCATATTTGCTTCTATTTTGTCAGGTCCCCCAAGAGCACCTGCTGCTGCCACTGCCTCATCATCTGATATGAGTGCAGTGCCTCCTCCAGACTACAATGATGAATACAAGAAGGCCAAAATTGCAGATGCCAAGGCAATGAACATACTGGCTCAGACAATGTCTGATGAGGTGTTCCAGAAGGTGGCTGACTGCTCCTCAGCAAAGGCCATGTGGGATACACTGAACCAGATTGTAGCTGGTTCAGCTGATGAAAGGAAGGACAGAAGGTCCAACCTTATCTCACAGTATGAGAACTTCAAGAAAACTGATGCTGAATCAGTTGAAGCTATGTACACCAGGCTCAGCTCAATCATCAATGAGCTGAGGACCCTGGACAAGGACATATCATTGACAGAGGTCAATGATAAGATTCTTATGTGCTTCCCTAGCACATGGGATCTAAGAATCTGGCCCATCAAGGAAGCCAGAAGTACTAATGAGATCTCAACTGAAGCCCTCCTTGGCAAGCTCAAGTCTTTTGAGCAAGTGCTGAAGACCAGAGAAGCAGAAGCTGAAGCCAAGACCCCCACTCCAACAAGAAAAGAGCAATCTCTAGCTCTTAAGGCTGCAGATGTGTCTGAAGGCAGCCAATCTAATGAGGAACTTATGGCATTGTTTGCCAAAAGATTTCTCAAGATGGGAAGAAAGGAGTTCAGAAAGAAGTCTTCACGATATGAAGACAAACCAAGGTATGATCGCTCTCCTGCTAAAGAAATTATTTGTTATGGTTGCAGGAAGCCTGGACACATCTTGCCAGAGTGTCCAGAGGAGAAGAACAAAGAAAAGAGAATAGAAAAAGAACAACACAGGAAGCACTCCAAGCCATCCTCCCACAAAAACAAGAAGAAGGAGAGAGGTTTCATTGCTGAAACCTGGAGTGATTCTGATGAAGAATCCTCCTCATCAAGCTCCAGTGAAGATGAGGAAGAGAAGAAGGCAAAAGAAGTTTGCCTAATGGCAATAGATGCCTGCAGCAACCACTCTGCTGCAGAGAGTTCTGATTCTGATGAAG
Organism: Platanthera zijinensis; assembly: GCA_039513925.1. Taxonomy (NCBI): domain Eukaryota; kingdom Viridiplantae; phylum Streptophyta; class Magnoliopsida; order Asparagales; family Orchidaceae; genus Platanthera; species Platanthera zijinensis. Next base: position 53,120,792 of record CM077079.1, on the reverse strand, counting down.
AGATGCCTACTGAAGATGAGGTACTTTCTTCTTATGATTTTACTTCAGAAGAATTTAAGTTAGAATTTAAATCTTTATGTTTAGATTTAATTAGCTCAGAAAAGGAAATAAAAGAACTTAGAAATAGGTTAGCTGACTCAGAATCTATAGCCTCTGAAAACATTAGGTTAAAGGAAGAACTCACTACTTGTAGTGAAGAAATTAAATTCCTTAAAATAGAGTTAGCTAAGTCTAAGAGATTAGAAGAATCCCTTAATGGTAGAAGCCTTAAGCTATTAGAAATTACCAGCATGACCAACACTAGGTCAGGTAATGATAAACTAGGCTTAGGAGCTTCTCCCAGTGAACCCCCAGTCCTTCTTAAAAATAATCTTTCAACTCCAGTGAACTTCATTTCAGCTAGTGGAAAGAAGAACACTGAGCAAGTAAATCTGGTAAATAAAACCTTAAATAAAGCTAAGAGAGAAAAGAGAAAGAAGTTTTTCAAAGAAATGCAAAGAGCGTCGAACGCCGCTCGACGATCGGATGCTCCATGGTCGAACGAAGCTCGACGATCTGAGCGCCCATCGTCGAACGTCGATCGACGATTTCAATATGATTTTCAAAATCACAATCAATTCCATAGAAACCTAAATGAGAATAGAAACCCTAGGTTTGTTGACCCATCATCAGCATGGAGAATCCCACCTAGGAGATCTCACCCACTAGGCTATCACCCTCAGCCTGTATTCTCTTATATTTCTAGTTTTTCTTATGTGAAAAACAAGGGACCCAAGGTTACCTGGGTCCACTCTGTCTAAATAATTGTCTTGCAGGTGAAGGCCTATCCAATCACTCAAAATAAGTGGTATTTGGATAGTGGATGCTCTAAGCATATGACAGGAAATAAAGATCTACTGTCAAAGTTCAAAGCTAAGCTTGGCCCAAAGGTTATCTTTGGAGACTCCAGCTGTGGTCAGACAGAAGGCTATGGCAAGATCACAATTGGAGCAGTTACTTTCAAGAGAGTTGCTTATGTCAATGGACTGAAGCATAATCTGATTTCAGTCAGCCAGCTATGTGATGCTGGCTACCAGGTTTCATTTTCTAATTTCTCTTGCAATATTACTTTAAATAATAATGTTGTTTTAGTAGGTATTAGAATAGGTAACATTTATTTAGTAGATTTTAATTCACCTCATTCTGAAATCTGCTTGTTTAATGAAGTAACCCTTAATAATAATTCCCTTTGGCATAAAAGGCTTAGTCATGTAAACCTTAAAAATATATCTAGGTTATCTAAGCACAACCTTGTTAGAGGTTTACCTTCTTGCCCCTACAAGAAGGAGAGCCTATGCAAGGCTTGTCAGCTAGGCAAGCAAACCAAGAATTCATTTAAATCTGTAAATAAAAGTGATTCTCCTAGAATCCTGTATTTATTACATTTGGACCTTTTTGGCCCAATAAATGTACAGAGTTTAGGAGGGAAGTATTACACATTAGTAATTGTAGATGACTTCTCTAGGTTCAGTTGGGTTTTCTTTTTGAGAACTAAGTCTGATAACTTCAAAGCCCTTACAGACTTTATACTTTGTGTGCAGACTGAGTACTCTACTCATGTGGCCTTGATCAGAAGTGATCATGGTACTGAGTTTGACTCTCTTCTCATGCAAGAATTCTGGGAGAGAGAAGGTATCAAACATAGTTTCTCATCTCCTAGAACTCCCCAACAAAATGGGGTAGTTGAAAGGAAGAATAGAACACTAATTGAAGCTGCTAGTACATTGTTGGCAGATGCTAACATGCCTCTATCCTATTGGGCAGAAGCTGTTAGTACAGCCAACTATGTCTTGAATAGAAGTTTGATACACAAACTTAAGTGTAAAACTCCTTATGAGTTGCTTAAAGGAAAGAAACCAAAAATTAATTACTTTAGAATTTTTGGCTGTACTGTTTATATTCATAATAATAATAAAGAATATATTAGAAAATTTGAAGCAAAAGCTTCAATGGGAATCATGCTTGGATATTCCCAAGTAAGCAAAGCTTATAGGGTTTATAACAAGTCTACCTGTAAGATAGAAGAATCTGTGCATGTGACTTTTGATGAGTCTCAGATGTTTTACAAGGAGAAGGAAAATTCTCCTTCCTCCAGTTCTTTGCAGGTACCTGATGCCCCTCAAGAAATTCTTCAACTATCAACTCTTCAGATCACTGAATCAGACAGTGATGAAGACTTTGCTGAAGCTGTTGAAGCTGTTGTTGTACCACCAACAGTAGATCAAATTCCTCCTGAGGAATTAATCCCAACTGTTGCTGAAGATCACATCCCACCTGCTGATATTGTCACACTTAGAGATCACCCCACATCTCAAGTGATTGGAGACATATCAGCTGGTGTGCAAACAAGACATCAATTAAGACAGGATGTGATGCATGCTTGTTTCCTCTCACAGGTTGAGCCCCTCACCTTTAAAGATGCAGAGCTAGATCCCCACTGGATCATTGCAATGCAAGAGGAGCTCAATCAGTTTGAGAGATGTAAAGTTTGGACTTTGGTTCCAAGACCTAAAGGCCAACTGATCATAGGCACCAAGTGGGTGTATAGAAACAAGTTAGATGCAAATGGAATCATAGTAAGGAATAAAGCTAGGCTTGTAGCTCAGGGCTACAGACAGGAGGAAGGTATAGACTATGACCAAACCTTTGCTCCTGTTGCAAGGCTAGAAGCAATAAGGATCTTCTTGGCCTATGCAGCCTTCATGAAGTTTAAGGTGTTCCAAATGGATGTCAAAAGTGCATTCCTAAATGGTGAGCTTAAGGAAGAGGTGTTTGTTGAACAACCACCAGGGTTTGTTTCTTCAACTCAGCCTTCTCATGTTTTTAAGTTGCAAAAAGCTCTTTATGGACTAAAGCAAGCTCCTAGGGCCTGGTATGAGACCTTAGCTAGTTTCCTGTTAGAGCACAACTTTACTAGGGGAGTAGTTGATTGAACCCTTTTCGTCAAGCATCACAAGGACACAATCCTGTTAGTTCAAGTGTATGTAGATGATATTATTTTTGGCTCCACTGATCCCAAACTGTGCAAAAAGTTTTCCAACTTGATGCATTCTAAGTTTGAGATGAGTAGTATGGGTGTGCTGTCTTACTTTCTTGGTCTCCAAGTTAAGCAAGATGCTGATGGTATCTTCATCTCCCAATCCAAATATGCCAAGGAATTGGTAAAGAAATTTGGGATGGCTGATGCTTCAGCAATGCCTACACCCATGGCTACTAATGTAGTTATTGATTCCGATGATCACGGCAAGCCAGTTGATCAAAAGAATTATAGGGCCATTGTTGGTTCCCTATTATATCTAACTGCAAGTAGGCCAGATATAATGTTTGCTACATGCCTTTGTGCTAGATTCCAGGTCAACCCCAAGGAATCTCATCTGATTCTTCTAAAGAGAATCCTGAGATACCTGAAAGGATGTCCAGATCTAGGACTTTGGTACCCAGCTGAGTCAGAGTTTGAATTAATTGGATATTCTGATTCTGATTATGCTGGTTGCAGAGTTGACAGGAAGAGCACCTCAGGAACTTGCCAGTTCCTGGGAGAGAGATTGGTCTCTTGGTTCTGTAAGAAGCAGGCTTCTGTCTCAACTTCAACTACAGAGGCTGAATATATAGCAGCTGCCAGTTGTTGTTCACAGATCCTGTGGATTCAAAACCAGCTTGTGGATTATGGTTACTCACACAAGAACACCAAGATCATGTGTGATAGTACCAGTGCCATTTCTATTGCACAAAATCCAGTGCACCACTCTAGAACCAAGCACATTGAGATTAGGCACCATTTCCTGAAAGATTGTGTGGAAAAGAACAAGATCTGTCTTGAATTCATATCCACTGAGTTTCAGAGAGGTGATATATTCACCAAGCCTTTAGATGAACAGAAGCATCTGTTCTTTTTAGTTCAACTAGGCATGATTAATGGACGAGACTAAGTGTGACAATATCTGCCTATGTTGAAATCTGCTTGAAGATCGTCGAACGATGATCGAAGATCGTCGAACGGATTAAGCCTATCGTCGACCTCGGGTTAATGATAGCTTATCTGTTTGAAGATCGTCGATCGACGTTCGACCATCGTCGAACAGGTTGAGCTCATCGTCGATCTCTGAACGACGACAGCTTGTTGCGTGTGAAGCCAGAAATAGGCGAACGATGGTTCGACTACTCTGCTTCTGAGCCGATCGTCGAACGGCCGTTCGACTATCAGGTCAAGTATCTTTTTAATAGATCGACTATTTCCGGTCCAATATAAAGCCGATAGTCGACCTAGGTTAAAAGATCTTTTGCTTTATCGTCGACGGAGCGTGCCCTTTCGCATTCTGCTTTCCCGCTTGCGATTTCAGGGCGTTTCGTCTTCTTCGTTCTCTGCAGTTTTCTCGAGCTTTCTCCAGCGAATCCATGGCGGTTTCCCCAGCTGTTCTAGCCGTCGTGAAGTTTGATGCAGGATTCAGCGTGGATTTCGACGCTTTCAGCAGTTGCGATGCAGGAATAGTAGAAGTTCTACAGCTTTGCAGGGATCAGGGTTTAGAAAAGTTAATGTCTGAAAGGATTAAGATCAACATTCCAGAAATCGAAGAATGGGCTTTCACGTCGTCTTCCACAGACGAATCGATGATCGGTACCATAGGCGGAGAAGAAGTTATCCTGACTCCGGCCGTCTTATCTGATGTTTTTGGATTAGTTATTGGTGATGAGGATTATGAGCAAGATGCTCAGGAATTTGGAAGAATGCTGGTTGAGCTGGGACATGCTGAGGGCATTCCCACCAAGCTGCTCAAAGTAAACTTCCCTTTCAAGATCAAGTTTTTGGCTGAGTTAGTAGGAAAAGTGCTCCTGGGTAAGCACTCTGCCCACGACAATATAACAAGGCAGCAATTCGCACTCATGTGTGCAATTGTTAATCGAAAAAGGATTGATTGGGCAGCAGTTGTGTTCGATTTAATCAGGAAAAAGACTGGTAAGAAGGAAGTCACCCTAGGAAGGGTCATTGGAATCTTCCTTAAAGAGAAATACCCCCAGCTGCTAAGTTCAACTGCAACAACAATCAACGCCAGCAAGAAGATGGATCCCCACTTGTTCTCTAAGTGGAAGAGGACGTTTGTGAAATCTGCTCCAGCAACATCTGAGGACACAAGGACTGTATCAGTCGCTCCTCAACCTGTTGAAGCTGGCTCAGCTCTTCCTTCCTCCTCCTCTGCATTGCCGTCTGCCTCAGTTGAAGTATCATCAACTTCAGTTGAAGTAAGACTTTCTTCCTCTGCTGCTCCAGAAACAACTACGGTTGTTCCTCTGTCTCCTCCAGCTTCTCCTCTACCTGCTCATCTGGCTAGGATATCTGCTCCTAGCTTTGATTTGTTAGGATCAGAGAGAATTCTTACTCCTCCTGTATCTCCAATTCATTCTCCAATTCATTCCCCAATAAACTCTCCTGCTCCATCACCTGCTCCATCTCTTGCTCGATCCCCTGTCCACACCATTTCTCATCCCAGCACCACTACCATATCTGCTGCAGCTCCATCCACCTCACATCCTTCATCTATTGAGATCTCTCCTGAGCTTATCTCCCGCATTGTGGAGCTGATTACCCCATCAATCAAAACCATGATTGAAGAGGCAATGGCTCCCCTTGCTGCCTCCATTGATCTCTTATCTGCCTCCATCAAATCCCTTTCAAAATCAGCTGAGCCATCTTCCTCAAGGGGCCTGGTTTCAGTATCCACTGAATTCAGGCAGGGGGAGATGTTCAATGAAGATGCCTCAGACCTTCCTGCCTCCCCTCCAGCTATAAAAGATTCAGTCATGTCTGCCCAGGAAGAATCTGCTCAGGAAGAAATAGTTCCAGATGTTGTCATGTCTGCCCAGGAAGTGATAGATCCAGCTGAGAAAGAGATAGCTCCAGCCCAGGAAGAAATAGCTCCTGCTGAGAAATCTATAGCTCCAGTTTTGTCTGAGAAGGAAATAGCAGATGGAATCCTGCTATCTGAGATTGCAGTTAAAGTCTGCTTAGAAGATCTTACCACTCCTATGATTGCTAGATTCCTGGAAGGAATTATAACTTCATATCTGAATGAATCATGGGAGATGGTTAAGTATGAAGGTAACTCTTTCATTCGCTTTGTTGATGAGTCGATTAATTTGATAGTTTGTGAATACCTTGAGGGAATGATTATCGCTTATTTAGCAGATATGTATTCATAATTTTACAGATATTATTAAAGAAGATTTAACTACTCAGATCATAGCAGTTGTTGTTGAAGCTGACCCAAGCATTTCTGATACTCAAGTAGATCCTGAATTAGAATCCTTCTTAGATAATAAAGAAGATGAGTCTGAGAAAGAGGAAGTCAAAGTTGACTCTGTTCTGAGTTTGGAAGAAGCTCAAGCAAGAGCAGCTTGGGATTTAAGAGTTCAATCTTTAAAAGAGAAAGAGAAAGATTTGCAAATTGAAAAGTCAACCATCTGGGATGACTCTCCAGGGTTGGACTTAGATTCCCTTCTGGCTCTGGATGCCATGGAAGAGGAAAGGGAGAAATCTGCTTCTAAGCTTAAAGAAAAGGCTGTTTCAGAAGCCTATGATCCTTATGAAAATCCTCCCTCATCTCATTCTGATGATGATGATGATTCTGATGTTTCTGAGAAGTCTAAGAGAAAGAAAGCTGCCTCAAAGAAAAGAAAAGCTGCTCCTCCTCCACCTCCCAGTAAGGATAATGATATTCCTTATTATATTTTGAAGGGCATTGACCCTAAATCCAAGGATTTTCAGCACTGGATGAGGTTTTCAAAGAATCAGCAAAAAGAAAGAAAAAGGACTAAGAGGTATGATACTCCTGTCTCAAGATGGACTCCCAGAGGTCCTCCTCCTCCTCCTGGTGCAGGAGCCTCTGGGAACCTATCAGCCAATCCTGGTGCCTCTTCTGCAAGATCTGCGTCTTATCAGCCCCAGCCAAGACAAGGTTATCAAAGCTCTCAAGGCAAATCATTTTCTGGTTCTCAAAGACAAATGAAGGAGACTGTGGTTCAAAGACCAACCTTTTCCCCACCTCCTTCTCCAAAGAAGAGAATTTCATCTCCAACACCAGTTCAGACTGAGGAAATTGTTTCTAAAGGTAAATAGTTCACTTTGCTTTAAAATATCTAGCAAGAACCTCTCTGCTAAGTTTGCTTCTAATGTCTTATCTAGTTATTCAAGATAAAATAGCTGATGCTGCTTCTCCTGAGCCTGTGTATGAAAATCTTGAGCTCGATCCTAACTTTAGGATGGCTCGCTTTCAAGAGCTAGTTGGAGCAGCCCAAATAAGAAAAGCAAGAGCCGAAGGTAAAGATACGACTGGTCTTACTACCATGTCAGCTTACAGAAAGAAAGAATTTGAAAAGTTCCAGGTCAATCCTGAGATTTTTGATCCATCAAAGTACATGGAAAAGCATCCTGAAGCTGTTGTCCCCAGAGCTACAGAGCTGAAGATCATTGGTGCGCAGGACCTAAAAATGTCAAAGAAAGAATCAGATGACCCTCTAAGAAAAATTTCTTTTGTTTCTAGTTCTTCTGATCCTTTGCCAGACTCTAAAGATTCTTAATAGTTTGATTAACTGCTGTGCTATATGTGTTTATCTGTTTGATAATCTGCTAGTTAATTCTTAAATCTGTCCTGTATTATTTTATTGCTCTTTAGCTAGCTTTATGTTTTAGATGTTGAGAGACTTAACTCAAATAGGGGGAGATTGTTGGTACCCTAGTTTAGATTTGAGTTTAGTCCTCTCATGTGTGCCCCTTGACCCAAGAAATATCTATGGTCAATGGTTAGAAGTCTAGCTGTAGAGTCCTCACTTTTCCAGATTGAGAATTTGGTTAAGTAGGTTTTTTCGTTTGACGATAGTCGAACGCCGCTCGAGTATCGTCTATCGGCTGATCGACGATCATCTATCAGTTGGTCGACGCCTTGTCTGCGTTGATAGTTCGACTATCTGTTGATAGATCGACTATCTGTTTTGCATTGATAGTTCGACTATCTGTTGATAGTTCGACTATCTGCTTGGCGAGGTAGTTCGACTATCTGTTCTGATAGATCGACTATCTGATAGTTCGACTATCTGTTGATAGGTCGACTATCTGTTCCGCCTTGATAGTTCGACTATCTGTTGATAGATCGACTATCTGTTTCGTCTTGATAGTTCGACTATCTGTTGATAGTTCGACTATCTGTTGCCTTTGATAGTTCGACTATCTGTCCTGATAGGTCGACTATCTGATAGTTCGACTATCTGCTGATAGATCGACTATCTAGTTTGTTTTGATAGTTCGACTATCTTTTGATAGATCGACTATCTGTTTTCTGAGGTAGGTCGACTATCTGCTTGATAGGTCGACTATCTCTGTGCGCTTGATAGTTCGACTATCTGTCCTTGATAGATCGACTATCTGATAGTTCGACTATCTGTTCTGATAGTTCGACTATCTGCCGGGGTAGCTCGACTATCTTCTTCGATAGGCCGACTATCTGGATCGTTCGACTATCTGCCCGATAGCTCGACGATCTCCGTGCGTCGTTCGACGATCTTCGAAGGTCGTTCGACGTTTTCTGTCTGCCTTTGTATTTTGTATTTATTTATTATATTTAATTAATTAATACATTTTCTGGCACAGTATTTTAAGCTGTATGATAATATAACCAGGCAATATTTGCTCCATCTCTTTTGCCTGAGTCAAATCTTTTTAAGATAAAGTTGTTTGTCTTATTAGCTGTCATTTTAATTTACTTTATCTATTGTCAGCCCTTTATAGTCGTTAGACTGAAAAGTCTTCTTTTGCTATAAAGAGATTATTTCTGATGTGACTTTATTTAGTCCTTCTGTTATTTGTTTTAAGCCTGCAGCTTCTTAGAAAGTGGTTTATTCCCTTTATAGAATGTTTTGCTGCAGAGATATTTCTGTCTTCTTGATATTTACAGCCCAGGTCTCAAGGCTCAGAAGAAGACAAATAATTCAAATGGAAGAGAGCCGTTGCTTGCTGATGATTATATAAAGAACCCTTTGAAGAAGGATTCAAGCTAGTTAATAGAAGCTAATAGCTAACCAGTGTTACACACATTCTCAAGCTCTCAAGCCTTCATCAAGTTCAAGCTTCCTGCTCTCAGCAATCTCCATCTAACTGAGAAGTGTTAAGATCTTCATCTCTTCTTCACCTGAGTTCTCCTGCTTTCAGGAAGTTCAACTCAGAGTTCCTTTGAAGAAGAAGAAGAAGAAGATAGCTGCTTGAAGAACTTTGATTTTATTATTTACTTTCTTCCTGTAGCTCTTTCCTTCAGAACTTTCTGAAGAGTTTCTCTGCACTGAAGCAAGACTTCACCTGGACATTCTTGAGCCAGGGGGAGCCTTGATTCTTTAGAGCATTCTAGCTCAGTGCAAGTTTTTGTGCTTCTCTAATCTATTGTAAAATAGAGAAGACATCTTAACCTTCTTCCCCCTCCTGTACAGGGTTATTACTCCCTTCAAAAGTATCCCTTGGTGGCAGGGCACCTGATCAAAAACCTGTGCTTGGTTTTTAGACACCTGATCAAAAGTCTAAAGGGTTTCTGGATCTACCTGAAACAGATCCTGTTGGTGGCAGGGCACCTGATCAAAAACCTGAGTGGATTCCTACCGTGTGGGTAGAAGAGTGGACGTACCCAAGTTGTTTGGGGAACCACTATAAATTTCCTTGTGTCGTCTGGATTCCATTGTTTAATTCCTGCATTGTGGCTGTGATTAGCTATAACTAGGTTGCTAGTTGCTGATTAGGTTTTTCCATGCTTAACTGTAATTACAATTAGCTTGTGTTTGTACACATCACTTGTGTTAGGCTTTAAGGTTAAATCAATATCTATAATCTTTTCATTCCGCACTTCACTCCAAGGGAGTTGGGTAGAATATTAAGTTTTGTCTGTGCAAAATTTGATAACTCTATTCACCCCCCCTCTAGAGTAGTATCTATCCCTTCACTTTCACAACTTTTACTGCTTCTTAGCATTGAGTGAGTAAGCTCCACTCATCGCCAAACTATTTAACAGACACTTCTATTATCTGGCGTTAAGTGAGTGAGCTACACTTAATGTATTTGGACTTAGCAAAATTTTTGTGTCAAGAAGAACACTTCCTTTGAGAATTAGTCAACGCAATATCACATGTCGTTGAGTGAGCTTGCCTCACTCAATTCCTGTAGACTTAAATATTCACAGTTTTCCTGTGGCATTGACTGACTGAGCTATACTCAACGATTATGAAACTATGGCGTTGAGTGAGTGAGCTACACTCAACGCCTCTTGACATAGCCACTTTTCTGCTCATATCTACTTAGGCTATTAAAATATTAGCCTGACTCACATCTTTTTGATGTATGGCATTGAGTGAGTTAACTTCACTCAATGTCTATGAACTTAGCCACATTTCCAGCCTTCTATTACTTTGGCTTTGACTGTATAGGCTCCACTCAGCGCTATAAGCCATCTGGCGTTGAGTGAGTATTCTCCACTCAACACATGTGGACTTAGATAGATTTCTGTCGGTCGACCACTTAGGTAAGTGTTTTACCTGACTTAGCCATTTAGGCTACCTGTCCCATCATTGTTACTAGGACAACCTGCATGTATGAACTTGAACATATATTAAGTATACCATTGTGTATGCTCATTGAAATATTTGACTTCTTCAAATCTAGGATATTGTGGGCAATGGAGCCAACAATCACCCCCAATTTGAAGAAGTCAAAACTCTCCATCAAATATCTGAGTCAATGACATACACTAACAAATTTCAGTAATTCATCAGGAAAAGATATGATAAGAAGAGAAGTTATAGTAAACTTCCTTGTCTACAGGGCATACGTGTACCTTCTCCCCCTTAATAGTTGCTACCTACTTTTGATGAATTTGATACCACTTATATCCTTTTCCTCCTATCCTATGATACCACTTACCACTTTCTAGTGCTTGAATAAGTAAGTTGATTCAACTTCTCCCCATTTTTGACTTCTGTAAATTACCACGGAAGATATTCTGCTCCCCCTCTTTAATTTCTTATAGGCAGAAATTTAAACATCTTGAGAGTACTTGGAGTAGTGCTGGATATGCTCCCCCTCAACAAGATACTATTGAATTTACACCACTGGAAATGTCTTCTCCCCTCAACATCTTGAGAGTACTTAGAAATGTTTTCAATCTATTGAAGAGCAATTCCATTTACAAGACATAATGTGATTTGCAACAATTTAAGGAGCAACTGAAGCTATACTAGGTTTAATATACCCAGCTCAAACTTGAAGGTGTTAAACTTTGCTTCATCTAATGTCTTAGTGAAGATGTCAGCCACTTCCTTATCTTTTAGGGCAAACGCAAGGATTATGTCTTCACATTCCACATGTTCCCTAATGAAATAGTATCTTACCTCAATATGCTTAGTCCTGCTATGAGAAACAGGATTCCTAGAAATTGATATAGCACTAGTAGAATCACAAAATAGGGGGCTTCTAATTATCTGGATGTTGTAGTCCTGGAGATGATGCTGGATCCACAGCAACTGAACATAGCAGCTACCTGCTGAGATGTACTCTGACTATACAGTTGAGATTGCAATACTGGTTTGTATCTTACTACTCCAAGACACTAGTCTTCCACCCAAGAGTTGATAGGTGCTAGAAGTGCTCTTCATATCCTCTTTGTAGCCTGCAAAATCTGTATCTGAGTAACCTGTTAGTTCAAACTCACCATTCTTAGGTTACCATAGGCCAAGATCTGGTGTGCCCTTAAGATACCTCAAAATTCTTTTTATAACAGAGTAATGAGATTCTTTAGGGCAAGCCTGATACCTAGCACAAACGCATATAGCAAACATGATGTCTGGCCTACTTGTAGTAAGATAAAGAAGGGAGCTAATTATCCCTCTATACAAGGTCTCAACAAAATGCTTCCCTACTTCATCCTTGCCTATAGGAATATTTGACCCTATGGGAGTTCTCATGTGGAGGAATTCTCCATGCCAAATTTCTTTATGAAATCCCAAGTGAACTTACACTGGGATATGACAAGCCATCATCAGTCTGTCTTACTTGGAAACCTAAGAAAAACTAAAGTTCACCCATACTGCTCATCTCAAACTTCCCCTGCATAAGTTTAGCAAACTTCCTACATAGGATGTCATCAGTAGATCCAAATATGATATCATCTACATAGATCTGGACTAGGATGATCTTACCCTTAGATTCCCATAGGAATAGGGTCTTGTCTATCTTCCCCCTAGAGAATTTATTCTCAATGAGGAACCTAGACAAGGTTTCATACCATGCTCTTGGGGCTTATTTCAGCCCATATAGAGCTTTCATAAGTCTATAAATAGAATCAACAGAGTTACGAACAACAAAACCTAGAGGCTTCTAAACATAGACTTATTCTCTTAAGTCACCATTCAGAAAGGCTGACTTTATATCCATCTGGTCGACTTTGAATCCCTTGTGTGCAGCATATGTATGGAATAGTCTGATGGCCTCCAATCTTGCTACAGGGGCAAAAGTTTGATCAAAATCAATACCTTCTTCTTATATGTACCACTTAGCCACTAGCCTTGTTTTTTTCTTGATTATAATGTCATTTTTATCAAGCTTATTCCTGTAGATCTACTTGACTCCAATGACATTATGTCCTTATGGTCCGGGAACTAGCTTCTAGACATTGCATCTTTTGAATTGATTCTATTCCTCTTGCATAGCCAATATCCAAAATTGATCTATGTTGGCCTCTTCAAACTTCTTTAGCTCTACCTGTGACAGTAAACTGGCATACATAGCTGTATTTAGATTCTTGCTTCTGGTAACTATACCTTGGCTAGCTTCTCCAATGATTTGTTTTTTAGGATGGTCTCTCAAATGCCTGATTGCAAGAGGCAATCTTCTTTCATTAATAGCTTCAGGAATAGTACCATGCTGATCTTCATCTGCTCAAAGTGTGTCTGGTGGACCTTCTAGTATATCCACTTCAGCTTGCATCACTGGAGCTGCATCCTTGATGGCTAGCTTTTCCACCAACATTTTTGTGTCTGCAGTACTATAAGAGGAGCTTGGTAGCTCACTGTAAATCATTGTAGACTCATCAAAGACTACATGTATAGACTCTTCTATAACTTGGCTTTTCATGTTGTAGATCCTATAAGCTTTTCTATGGTTGTTATACCCAACAAAAATTCCATCAAAGGACTTAGCATCAAACTTAGTTAAATAGGACTTTCTATTATGGAGCACATAACACTTACTACCAAAGATTCTGAGATAGCACGGGTTTGATTTTCGGCCTTTCAAGATCTCATAGGGAGTTTTCTTGTGGCTTTTGGTGATAGAGGCTTTGTTAAGAACATGATATACAGTGTTAACTAACTCAGCCCAGAAATATTCTGCGAGAGATGTGTCATTAGGTAAGGTCCTTCCAGCCTCTATGAGAGTTCTATTTTTCCTCTCAACAATCCCATTTTGTTGGGGTGTTCTAGGTGAAGAGAATTCTTGATGAATCTCATGCTCTTCAAAGAACCTTGTTATGCTATCAGACTGGAATTCAGTCCCATGGTCACTTCTGATTTTGACTACAGAGTTATTGAACTCATTCTAAATTTGTATGACAAACTTCATGAAAATATCAAGGGTTTCATTCTTTCTCTTGAGGAAGAACACCCAAGGAAATCTGGAAAAGTCATCAACCACCACAAGGGTGTAGACATTCCTACCAAGACTATGAGCTGGAATAGGACCAAACAAGTCAAAATACAGGAGGTATAGGAACCTAACAGAATCTTTGGTCCTAATGCCCTTGAAGGAAGCTTTTGTCTGCTTGCCCTTTTGACAAGCAAAACAAATTCCCTCCTCAGAGCACTTCAAATTTGGATCATTCCTAACTAGCTCTTAACTAAAGAGCTTACCAATAGTCTTGTAACTTACATGGGCTAGCCTTTTGTGGCATAGGACACAATAAGAGGCTTTCTCATTTGCCACTAAATAGATAGGAGAGTTTGTATCTAAACATAGAAAGTTTATGCAATAAACATTTCCACTCCTAGTGCTTATCAAGATGACCTCTTTGTCACTTGATCTCCTGATTAGGCACTTATCCTTGTGGAAGACAATAAAATAGCCAAGATCAGAGAGCTGGCTTATGCTTATAAGGTTGTGTTGTAACCCTTCAACATAAGCCACCTTAGTGATGGTAACTATGTTATTGGTGATTTTACCATACTGTCTCGTTACCCTTCTATCTAACCCACCAAAGATAACTTTGGGTCCATCATTTACTGGAGTGTACTCCTTCAGGTTGCTCCTTGTCCCAGTAATGTGCCTGGAACAACCACTGTCCAAGTACCATATAGGGGTATGGCCACTTTGACTGACCTGCAATATATAGTTTACTTTACCTTAGGACCCCAATATCTATTGGGTCCTAGGCGCATATTAGTCTGAAACTGAACATGTCCACTAGCAAGTTTTCTGACTGGTGGACTAACTCTGGTCCTGGCCACATTAGGATTGTGCCAGCAGTCAATGGCATAATGACCTACCTTGCCACAACACCAACAATCATGAATGTTGTATCTTCTCTTCTGTATAGGCCTTGCAGCAGGATTGACTGCAGTCTTAATAGAAGGAAGAGCTGCAACAGCCATTTTCTGATTTCTTTCAGCATGGATTTGACTTAAGGTAAGTTTGCTTGCTGGCTTGTGTGACCTATTCTAAATCCTATAAGCAACAACTTGCTTTTTAGAAAGTGTGCTCTTGATAGCATAAAAAATAGCCATGTTAGGCAAGCTGACAGACATACCATTAGTCAGATTCTGTGCTGACATGTTCAGAGAATAGGTTGCAGCCACATTCTTGAGAGAGTGGGATGAAGCACCAAAAACAAATGGTGCATGATGGGCCATTTAAATTTCTTCATGGGCAGCCTTTAAGGCACTCACCCTACTATGCTTCCAAAATGGCTGAGAATATTTTTTGTTCCACTGGTGGAAGCACCATTCATATTGTGACCATATATACTTTCCTGGTCATACCTATTTGAAGGGAATATCACCCTCTTGAATGGGATTGTGGCCTAGATGCCATTGTCACAACTCAAACTTTCCCTTTCCCTTTGAGATTGGCTAGTATTGTGTTACCCTTAAAGCCTAACCCCTTCTTACCCTTAAAGTCTAACCCCTTCTTACCCTTCTGTGAGGAGAAAGAGTCTATTAGGGGCAACACTGTATTGGGCTGAGAGAAACTGGCCACAATACCTTTCTCCCTCTAGAGCTTTTTCTCAAGATCTCTAATGAGACTATATTTGCATTTGATAGCCTCCATCTGGATGCCTGAAAGGGTTTTCGGTTGACTAAGTTCCCTCATGGTCTGATTTAGCACAGAAGCTATTTCAGCAAGCTGTGACGTAACTGACTGAAGAGATAAAATCTCCTTAGCCTGTTTCTTATTCAACTTCTTGCACTTTCTAAAAGCATCAAGAAGTTCAGCATATATGTCAATCAACTGATTGACATCACCTTCTGAGCAAGAATTATCTCGATAATTAGATGAAGGGGCTTCGATACCAGGACTAGTCTCATACCTAGACACAAAACTAGATAGGGGATGTACCTTACTTTGAACAGGCTGATCCAGGTTGCCCTCTTCATCATTCATTTCCATCAGCCCTCTGCATCTATGGGCATCTTCATCCACCTCTGAGTCACAGTCTGATAGTGTCAGAGGGACCCTGATTCTTATCATTATTGGAGGATAGACTTCTCCTGCTGCAATAGCTTTATCTTTAGTAGCAGCAGTAACTAGCCCAATATAGTCTTTCTCTTCTTCAGACTCAGATGATGATTAGTTAGTCCAACTTTTCTCTTTCTTAGCCACAAAGGACTTTTATTTCTTGCCCTTATGATGTTGGTGAGATTTCTTCTCACCATCCTCCCTTCTCTTATCTGGGCAATCAGCAATGACATGCTCTAGCTTACTGTAGTAGTAACAAATAATATTAGTGGAATTGTGTTTACTGGGTATAGAACCATTCCTGTCCTCCTTCAAGGATTTCTTCCACTGATGTGCTGAGAAGGAGGGTCTGTTCTTCCAGTGCTTCTTCTTCATCATCCTATGGAGCTATGTGGAGAAGACAGCAAAGTCCTCATCAAACATACAGCTTTCTGATGTATCTTATTCAGAGCAGTCTAAACCTGCTGGGCTTCTTGGAGGAGAAGTGGTCTTCCTCCTACTTTTCTTTATGGCTTCATCGTGGAAATCCATAGACTTCTCTTTAGCCAGCTACTTGTTGTTGGTCTCTTCCCCTTTTCTGGCAGTTAACTACATCTCATATGAGTGAAATTTACCAAATAGGGTGTGGGGTGGAGTGTCACCCAGCTTGTCCATTTCTCTGATGGCATAAATTTTTATGTCCCAGTCTCTGGTGAGAGACTTAAGGAACTTATCATTTAGTTTATAATGAATAAATATCCTTCCATAGGTCCTCAGTTTATTCATTATCCTAAAGAATTTTTTATAGCAGGTGGCTATGTCATCTCCCTTGGACTGTCTGAAAGCTTCATACTACTAGTTTAGCATGGACTTTCTATCATCCCTCACTTCCTATTTGTCTTCCATGTAGATCACAAGAGTGTCCCACATTTATTTTACACTTGTGCAGCGAATCTGATTCTGAAGGGTAGAATCATCAATTGCACTAACAATGATGTTCTGAGCCCTCTTGTCCATGGTGGCAGGAATGACTTCATCCTTTGTCCTCTCAGCATATGTTTTGGGTGTCTGGACATTTGCATCTAGAATAGACACTTTCAAAGGGATGAAAGGTCATTCCTTAATTGTTATGAAAATTCTAGGGTCAGTTGCTTCCATGAACAGCCTAACACTTTCCTTCCAGATGCCAAAATGTTCTTTCCTACAGATAGGAAGCTTCATGTCACCTAGCTCCTTGTAGTTCACTCTTGAACCCATAAGGACTGACAGTAGCTACCTTGGAGAATCACTCAGATAGTTAGATCATTTTTGAGCAACTTTCCTTTGATACCACTTGAAAGTCTTTATTTTCAAGGTAGCTTATAACCTAGGGGGTGAATAGGTTGTTATACATTTATTATTTTCTTTTTGGTTTCTCCTTTAGCTCTAAATGAGTTTGCAATAGTTTGCTTTCAAGAACCTGCACAAATAAAACAATATATAAAAGCACACATAGATTTATATTGGTTCCCCAACTTGTGGGTACATCCACTCTCCTCCCACCTTGCCAGCTTCCTATTGGTCAAGGCACTTCTCTAAATCCCTGCTCCAAGGAGCTTATAGCTCAGATCCCTCAGGATCTCTCAGTCTCCTCCAAGACCTACAACTTAGCCACAAGGTCCTACACCTCAGTGATCAGCTAATCACCTACCTCAGGCCAAAGGCCCTACACTCAGGCTGGGAGGACAACCCTACCTCAGATCCAAAGGATCCTACCTCAGAGAGATACACTCTCGTACAACTCAGGAAACTTGTGGAAGCTCAGGCCAATGGCCTTACAGCTCAGATCCAGTTGGATCTTATAACTCAAAGAGCTTCACTCTCCTACTACTCAGGCAAGATTTCCCTACATCAGGCCAATGGCCCTACATCTCAGATCTAGTTGGATCCTACAACTCAAAGAGCTTCACTCTCCTACTACTCAGGTAAGATTGCGCTACCTCAGGCCAGTGGTCCTAAAATCTCAGATCCAGTTGGATCTTACAGAAAGATGAGGGTTTAAATGTTTTGATACAGGGAAATTTCTCTATGTCAAAATCTAAGGCTGAGTTATCTCAACACTATCTTGTTTAACAGCAACAGGTAGAAATTCTGCTGGAAGAAACATCAGAATAAGATTCTGATCTTGCTGAAGAAGAAGGTGAATTTGTGCTCTTCAATCTGCTAATTATGCCCTCTGGATAATGATGGCTCTACTTTCTTCCTCTATCAGAAACCTTTTTGATTATGTTGTGGCAGATGAAGATGCAACAGCTCACTGAACTTTTCGTTCCTATTGGGATACTTTAAGATCTTTCTCGGCGATAATGGCGAGGGAGATGAAGTCGGCTGCTAACTTTTGAAATTGATAATGCCCTAAAAGTTGTCTTGGGTCTTGGCCCATCCCTTCCTTTTGTAGTTCGCCGATATACGGCTCTTAGAGATAAGTGGGCCCAACCTGTATCTTCCATCTGCACCTTGTTGTAACGGAAAAAGACGTATAGTAGCTTCTCGGCAAAGTTTATCGTGTTCTGTAGCTTCTCCATACTTAATTTGAAATTAGTTGACTTTGTCGATTTTGCTTATCTCAGCACCTGTGGACTTAGCAAAAATCGAGCATCGGTAGAATATGCGTTGAGTGAATGAGCTTCACTCAACGCCAAAACACTTAGACAGAATTCTGTCTCTCTAGGTGTTGACAGCATTGAGTGAGTAAGCCTCACTTAACACTTTTTGCCTTAGCACATTCTTTTGCCTTTTCTGTGTGCTTAGCGTTAAGAGCGTTGAGTGAACACGCCTCACTCAACGCTTTTTATCGTATCCAATATTTCTGCGTCTGTAGCATCTTAAGCGTTGAGAGCGTTGAGTGAGCATGCCTCACTCAACGCTTTTTGCCTTAGCCAATTTTACTGCTTCTTGGCATTGAGTGAGTAAGCTTCACTCAATGCCAAACTACTTAACAGACACTTCCGTTATCTGACGTTGAGTGAGTGAACTACACTCAACGCATTTGGACTTACCCAAATTTTTGCGTCAAGAAGAACACTTCCTTTGAGAATTAGTCAACGCAATAACACATGGCGTTGAGTGAGCTTGCCTCATTTAACACATGTGGACTTAAATATTCACAGTTTTTTTGTGGCGTTGACTGACTGAGCTATACTCAACGATTATGAAGCTATGACGTTGAGTGAGTGAGCTGCACTTAGCTCCTGTGGACTTAGCCACTTTTTTGCTCATTTCTACTTAGGCTATTACAGCATTAGGCTGACTCATAGACTTTTGTTGCATGGCATTGAGTGAGTTAACTTCACTCAACGACTATAGACTTAGCCACATTTCCAGTCTGCTATTACTTTGGCTTTGACTATATAGGCTCCACTCAGTGCTATAAGTCATATGACGTTGAGTAGGTAACCTCCAATCAATGCCTGTGGACTTAGACAGATTTCTATCAGTCCACCACTTAGGTAAGTGTTTTACCTGACTTAGCCATTTAGGCTACCGGTCCCATCATTGTTACTAGGACAACCTGCATGTATAAACTTGAACATATATTAAGTATTCAATTATGTATGCTCATTGACATATTTGAATTCTTCAAATCTAGGACATTGTGGGCAATGGACCAAACAAGAGCCTCTATATAGGAGATCCAAATTTTTGGTGTTATGTTCATGGTCATTAAAGGCCTTAATGGTGGCCAACCTTTAACTATTAGAAACCTCCTCCTGTTCATTTGGGATGATGAAAGGCGGGATTGAGGAAGAAGAAGGAAGTGTCACTTGGACTCCCTCCATTATTTCTCTCCCAAATGAAACTTCCCTTATAATTACCCCCATTAAATCACCTAATTAAAATAATAAATTAGATTAAATAAATATAAAAAATTAGTGGGCCTTAGGATGAGCCTTGGCCAAGGCCTTAGCCCACTTGAATTGACTTGGGCTCTCATTTTGTCTTTAGAGTAATTTGATCATGGTTGACCTTGGGGTTGACTTGTGCACATTGGGGTGTACATTGCAAGTTCCCTAAATTCAAGCTGAGCTAGGGTCATACCAGGGCCTCCATGCAACACTCAAGTCCTGACCCTAACTTTAGGGGGCCTAGAAGTGTGAGGGATGTTACAGAAAGCCCTTGTGCCCATCATTCTTCAATCTGGCTCATCCATTTTTCCACTGATGACCCTAGTGCGGTGATTTCTTCCCTGAGGCATGGCGCAGGGCTGGCGGGCAAATTTTTGAATGCCTGGACACTATGCTTTTTATATGCCGGCTTACTAGTGGTGTGTGTGCTTCCCTTTGTAATTCCTGCTTTGGGGTAGGCTGGAACTTGTTAGAGCTATTGGGAACATCTTCTTACAGATGGAGCCAAACTATTGAGGGTCACCCGGTTTACCCCGGTCTGGAGAATCGGACCACCTTAGCTCGGAATTGTACTGGGCGCTCAAAAAGTCATAGAAAAATAGCAGTAAATGACAAAAGGTTTTTTTTGACGTGGAAAACCCGGAAAGTGTGAAAAACCACATGGTTGGATTTGTGCCGAGGAAAAATCCACTATTTTCTTGGAATTTACAAGTGTACGAAAAGATTTCTCGAAGGGTGACATACCACATCTCCGTTACAAATGCAAGCTATAAAGGTGATGAAAAATAACTAAGTCCGCAGAGTCTCGATGGAAACGCTCTGGCTTGAAAAATCGGCTAATTCCACGAAACCTCGATGGAAGTGTTCCGGCAGGGTGAAATTTCTAAATTCTCGGAGCCTTGAAGCTTGTTGCAGCCTTTGCGCTACAAGAGGAGCAGAGCGAATTCCTGGACGGAGGATCGGCTTAAGTACACGATCTCATCGGAAAATCTCAGAGCTCTTTCTAGCATCTGCAGTTGCTTCTACTCATATGAAGTTTTAGGGACCTATTTATAGTTTTCTGGAGGGTAACATCGGTAATTGCGTCGGGCCGAAATTTGTGCTGCCGAATGACGTCGCTCTGTTTCGGTCATCTGAATCACCAAATTTTGCGAAATGACGAAGGTGTCATTCAAGCAATTTGTGCGGTCCGGGCTGGGTTCCCGGTGGTGGCTGTCGGAGGCGACGGGGGCCGCTGTCGGCGGGCACGGGGTTTTGCTCACCGCTCGGGTCCTTTCAGGGCTTGGGGGAGTGCGGCGCGCGCGTCTAGTCCAGCCGATTTGGCTTTTCTCGTGCATGCTTGGTCCCAATTCTTTTGGTTCGGCTCAGAAATTTTTGGGAAACCTTATCAGATATATATTAATTATATAAAATAATAGAACTAAAAATTGAAATGTTTCAATTCACGTGCTCGGGATCTTTATCTAATCAGGGATTTATCAACTATTTCAACGTGAACAATCTTCCTAATCAAAAGCAGGTAGGCTTTTCTAGAAACTTTTATCCAGAAACCTTATTCTTGAGTAGACCTCATTACATATTTACATCATCTTATAAACAATTTTATTATTATCAATGCGCTACTATTACAAACGAATATCTATGATTTGTCCAACATTGCAATAATATTTATTTATACTAATTCGGTTGTTATTATTATATTACATTATATTATATATGTGTAATAATAAATTAATAATATTATCGTGGAAATTTAATTGTTCATTAAAATTTAACATACAAGAAATAAAGTGTTAAATAATTTAATTATTTTTTTGTAATCTCTCAAAAAAATAGATTATAGCTGATGTCCCTCTTAAGAAATTCTGAGTCAGGTCAGGGGGTCCGAGCGACCGCGCAAGGAGAAGCACGCGCAAGTACAACCGAGAAGAGTACCTCCGGCCGTCGTCGGCCACCGCCGTCGTCGGTCACCTTGCTCGGGTTGCCTGAACCGCCCGGGGGTACTCTCGTCATTTTGCTAAAATTGGTGATCCAGATGACTGAAACAGATCGATGTCATTCGTCAACACAAATATAGTTTCGATGCTATTACCGACATTTTCCTCTAGAAAACTATAAATAGACTCCCAGAAATTCATTTGAAAACAAGTAACTCCCGAGGCTAGAAAGAGCTCTGATATTTTTCAGCGAGAACGTGTGAATTAGATCGTTCCTCCGCTCGGAATTCTCATTGCTCCCTCTCTAGCGCGAACACGTCTCGAGACTTCAAGAACACGACTTTTTCTTTTCCAAAGGAGCGCTATCATCAAGGCTCTGGCACAACAAGAACGCTTCCATCGAGACTACGAGTACTTAGAGATTTTCACCACCGGAGCATTTTCATCCAAGCACCAAGGACTTGGTTTCTTTCTTTATTGTTTTCATATTCTTCAATGTAATAGAGAGGTAGTCGGCTACCCTCCGAAGAATTATCTCAACTATTGTAAACTCCAATGAAATAGTGAATTTTGACCCGGCGCAGATTCACCCATTCCGGGTTTTCCTCATCAAAAAAAATCTTTTATCATTTGCTGTTGTTTTTTCTTTAACTGTTTGCACGCCCGATCTTATTCTGAGCTTAGGTGGTCTGATTCTCCAGACAAGAGAAAACCAGCTGACTCGCAATAATAATAATATTTTTTCGGCAACACAAAATAAGCATAGATCATGTCGAACATGTGGTTATGATTGATATAACGAAATACGAATGGTGTATAAGACTTTTACATAATTAATTTACAAATTTGTGCACATGTGATGATAAAATAGACAGTGAATTTGTTTGTTTATGAATTAAATAGGAGTGTTGTGGGCCGCCCGTTTTTCTTTCGGTCCGAAAAATCTGATCGTCTTTGCTCTTAGTCAGATCGTGCACACAAATAGTCAATGAGAATCACAAAACAATGACAAGAGATTTTTTCTACCGTGGAAAACTCGGAAAGGTTGAAGAACCAAGTGCCCAGATCTGTGACGGGCCTAAATCCACTATTCAACTTGTTTACAAGTGTTTGGAGATTCTTGATGGGTGGCAAACCACCTCTTCAAGCTTGGAATACAAAGAGAAGAGGAAAAAGGTAAGTCCACTGAGCTTCCACAATACGTCCTTAAGAGCATCCACGAGAGTGTTCTCTTATGCCTTCTCTGGGACTCACCGAAGTTCCCAAGTGAGCATTGAGCATAGAGAGAAGTAGAGGGGGTGTAAAGAAAATCCCAAGCGAAGAAACGATCTAAGTCCCCTGTCTTTGTCTGAAAACGTGAGAACTTTCTAGTCTCTTGAGTTACTTGTCTTTAAATGAAGGCATATGAAACTTTTTATAGCTTTTCTTGAGGTTTGTGCTAGTAATTGCGCAAGGTCGAGTCTTGAGTTGGCAAATGGGGTTACTTTGTTTTGGTTACCTAGATCACAAATTTTTAAGAGAATTGTGCGCTCTGTGCCATGATCACTTCTGAGCATAGACACTTGAGTGTTGAATTCAGATTGAATCTATTTAATGAATCTTGAGAGGATCCAAAAGTTGTCAAACTTAGCTCTCAAAAAGAACACTCAGATAAGTCTAGAAAAATCATCAACAATTATTAAGGTATAGGACCTTCCCCCCTAAGCTTTCAGTGGAGATTGGAGCAAATAAGTCCATCTGCACTAAATGAACTATTCTAAGTGAATCAGAAAGAGCACCTCCGGCCTTCGCCGGCCACCGCCGTCATTGGTCATCTTGTCCGGGTTGCGGCACGTGTCACTCCTTGGGCGGTCGCTCGGACCCCTGGCCTTACTCAGAATTTCTTAAGGGGGAACCCAGACCTTCATTTGAAAACAAGCAACTCAAGAGGCTAGAAAGAGCTCTGATGTTTTTCAGTGAGAAAGTGAGACTTAGATCACAAATTTTTAAGAGAATTGTGCGCTCTGTGCCATGATCACTTCTGGGCATAGACACTTGAGTGTTGAATTCAGATTGAATCTATTTAATGAATCTTGAGAGGATCCAAAAGTTGTCAAACTTAGCTCTCAAAAAGAACACTCAGATAAGTCTAGAAAAATCATCAATAATTATTAAGGTATAGGACCTTCCCCCCTAAGCTTTCAGTGGAGATTGGAGCAAATAAGTCCATCTACAGTAAATGAAGTATTCTAAGTGAATCAGAAAGAGCACCTCCGGCCTTCGCCGGCCACCGCTGTCATTGGTCATCTTGTCCGGGTTGCGGCACGTGTCACTCCTTGGGCGGTCGCTAGGACCCCTGGCCTGACTCAGAATTTCTTAAGGGGGAACCCAGGCCTTCATTTGAAAACAAGCAACTCAAGAGGCTAGAAAGAGCTTTGATGTTTTTCAGTGACAAAGTGAGACTTAGATCGTCCCTTGGAATTCTCATTGCTCCCTCTCTAGAGCGAACACGTCTCGAGACTTCAAGAACACGGCTTTTACTTTTCCAAAGGAGCGCTCTCATCAAGGCTCTGGCTCAACAAGAATGCTTCCATCGAGACTACGAGTACTTAGAGATTTTCACCACCAGAGCACTTCGACCCAGGATCCAAGTATTTGATTTTTTTCTCTATTGTTTTCATATTCTGCAATGTAACGGAGAGGCAGTCTGTTACCCTGTGAAGAATTATCATAACTATTGTAAACTTAAATGAAATAGTGGATTTTGGCCCGACGCAAATCCATCCATGTGGTTTTTCACCCATTTTGGGGTTTTCACATTAAAACAAGTCATTTGTCATTTGTTGTTCTTTTTCTTTAACTGTTTGTGCGCCTAGTTCGATTCTGAGCTAAGACGGTCTGATTCTCCAGACAAAAGAAAAACCGAGTGACTCTCAATAATAATAATATTTTTCAGCAACACAAAATAAGCATAGATCTTAAACATGTGTTTATGATTGATATAAAGATATATGAATGGTTTATAATACTTTTGCATAATTAATTTACAAATTTATGCACATGTGATGATGAAATTTACGGTGAATTTGTTTGTTCAGGAATTAAATAGGAGTGTTGGGGGTCGTCCGATTTTCCTCCGGTCCAAAAAATCTGACCGCCTTAGCTCTGAGTCAGATCGTGCACACAAATAGTCAAGGAAAACCAAGAAACAATGACAACATGTTTTTTCTATCGTGGAAAACCGGAAAAGGTTGAAGAATATAGTGCCCAGATCTATGACGAACCTAAATCCACTATTCAGCTTTGTTTACAAGTTTTTGAAGATTCTTGAAGGTTGACAGACCACCTCTCCAAGCTTGGAGTACAAAGAGAAGAGGAAAATGCTAAGTCCACTGAGATTCCATAATACGCCCTTAAGAGCATCCATGAGAGTGTTCTCTTATGGCTTATCTTGACCTCACCAAAGTGTCCAAGCGAGCATTGAGCGCTGAGAGAACTAGAGAGGGAGTAAAGCAAATCCCAAGCGATGGAACGATCTAAGTCCCATGTCCTCGCCGGAAAACCTAAGAACTCTCTAGTCTCTAGAGTTACTTGTCTTTAAATTAAGGTGTTAGATTTTATGGAGCCTTGGTGGACTGACGGTTTGGTCGGGCGGACTAACAGTTAGGCGGTCTGTCGGTTAGTCTTGGCGGTCTGGTTCCTACAGTATTGTGGCTTGTTAAATTTTATGGACCCTTGACGAACTGCTACTAGAGTCCGGCGGATACCTGTATGAAGTGGACTGCTTTTGTGACTGGCGTATACTAGTTGGAGCAGTCAGAGTCTAACTGCTTGGTTGTTTTGCGGTCTAAAATTTCTATCTGCCCTGTCTGTGGGTGGTAGTTTAGTCACATATCGTCTATTGTATTTTTTTCATTCTTTCCTTTTTCCCCTATAAATAGGGGTCATGCTAATGTAAATTAACTTTTTGTGGAATGCAAAGTTTGTTATTTATATTTTTTCACAAGATATCAGAGGACACCCGGTCCTTGCAGTTTCCAGTTTTCTAACTGCCCGCTTTTCTAGTGTTCTTTACGACCTCCGGTATTCTAACTGCGCCCCTTCTTATGTCCATTCGAGCTTATTTTTCTGTCCGCTTGAGCTTCTATTTCTATCCTCCCGAGCTTTCTTTTCTCCTATCTGCGCGTTTTCTTTTTCTAGTCGCCTTCCTCATAGAAGATACAGAGTATTCTTCTACAACCTTATCTACATCCTTTACTCAAACCGCCACATTTGTTTCTTCTCTGTCTTGAAATCTTAGCAGTGCTTGTAAGTCAGTTGGTCCAAATTATCTCGATTGGAGTATCTTGTTTGTCTTCTTTCTCAGGTCTCAACGTAAGCACAATCAAGCCATTGATGATCCTCCAGCTCGTGACTCTGCTGTTTTTGATGACTGAGATGTCAATGAGGCTTTGGTTAGGACGTGGCTTGCAAATAGTCTCTCTGATGAGTACCTACCTGTTATTCGGCATGATGAGACTGTTAAGGATGCTTTGATTCATGTTGATGTTTTATATTCCAAAGGTTCCCATACCACCTGCTTTTATACGTTATATGGTGATCTATTTGCCCACCCTACTTTGACTCATGCTGCTGCTTATCAAAAGATGCAAGCACTTGGCGCTAAAATTTTTCAACATCGTCTATCCTCTGCGGATCTAGCTGAGCAGCAAAAATACTTTCAAGAGTTTATGGTTGTGTGTTAACTTCTTCGTATTCTAGAATCTTATGACATGATACAACAACATATTCTTGGCGAAGCAGATTCACCTACTCTTGATGCTACCGATGCCCGTATTGTAGCAGTTACCACTTTTCTTTAGCGCTCTCTAATTATCCCACCAACCTATAATGATATGTTTGCTTTTCTTGCTCACTGTGGTAATTTTATTGGTCGTGGAGTTCATACTGGTGGGCATGGTACATCTCTTCTTATCTGCTCTCACTATGGCAAGACAAACCATCTTGTAAATCATTGATGGGCTAAGTATCCTGAAATTTGCCTATCTACAAACAAAAACACTAAGAATTCCATGTCTCCTACCTCCACCTCTTTTACATGTGCTAATGTTGTCACTCAGGGTAAGTGCCTGATTGATTCCGGCGGTACTAATCACATGACCTGCGATTCTGGTTTGTTCTCTTGCTTGAACAAACATAACCGGTTTCCTCCGGTTTTTGTTGTGAATGGTACTGCATCTCCTACCTGCGGGGCTGGTATAGTCTGTATTACTCCAACTTTGCAGCATGAGGACACACTTTACGCTTCATCTTTTCCATACAATTTAATCTCGGTTCTTGCACTTTGCAAACAATTTAACTGCACAGTTACCTTTACTTCTACTACTTATTCTTCTTAGGATTCACACTTCAAGGAGAAGATTGCTACTAAAACTGAAAGCAATGGGCCCTTCTTTCTCTACAATGTCACTACTTTCTATGCATCTCTTCTACAGTGGCATCTTCGCCTTGGTTATCCTCCTCCACGTCTCATCTACCAACTCCTACCAGATTTACCCAGGGAGGACTCCTCCCTCAACTATGAGGCCTACAAACTTAGCAAGCATTATCATTCTCCCTTTCCCGCAAGATAAGGGCGCAGTTCTTCTCATCCGTTTGAACTTATTCATTCTGATATTTCGGTTCCTGCCCCTATTCAGACTCTTGGTAGAGGAAGTTTATATTTTGTTACATTTGTTGATGATTTTTCTCGTTATACTTGGTTCTATCTTTCACGAGAATGTTTTTATCTTTATTCTATTTTCCTGCAATTTTATAATACGGTACAAACTTTGTTTGATGTTTCTCTTAAAATTCTTCACACTGATAATGCTCGAGAATATCTTAGTCACCAGTATTCTGATTTTTGTATGCATCGTGGCATAGTTCATAAAACGAGTTGTCCCTACACATTAAATAAAAATGTGGTTGATGAGCGCAAAAATCGACATCTCCTAGATGTTACTCACACTGATGTAGGCCTCTACCGTCGACGCAATTTGGGTTAGGGGAATAACGCGGATGCCTCTCTAATTCCAATATTACACCCGTACAAGTTTTAACCGCAGCGCACTCGCAAGCAAAATATCACAGTTCACTAATGTACGGTAGCCACACTGCTGAGAGGTCGAACGAACGACTAATGGTAGATGTTCTCCTAAGCAAAGAGGACCCACCCGGTCCGCACAAGTGTGGTTGTACCAAAAGAGACCTACCCAAAAATGCGATCGAAAAATGGTAGATCTCTCCCAAAAAAAATTACGGGGCTCGCCAAACCCGTTCGGAAATAACGCGTTTAAGATTGATGCAAATCAAAAGGAAAACCACGAAGAATACAACGATTCAAATCCAATGCAAAAATATTTCCGACCACTAGATTATAGAGAGAGAATCACACGTGAGTGGAGATGATCGTTACCCAAGTCGGAATAGATGATTCTGACTA
The DNA here is from genome assembly GCA_039513925.1 of Platanthera zijinensis. Taxonomy (NCBI): domain Eukaryota; kingdom Viridiplantae; phylum Streptophyta; class Magnoliopsida; order Asparagales; family Orchidaceae; genus Platanthera; species Platanthera zijinensis. The sequence goes on along the minus strand of CM077079.1, from coordinate 53,092,742 downwards.
CCTTCGATGGATCGCTCTACCACGGTTTCGCCGGAGTTGCACCGGATGGAGAGAAAGATCACCTGCCTTGGCCGCTTCACACCGAGGTTCAGATTCCTCGTCTTAGAAGGAGGCCTTTATCGGATAAAAATCCAAGTAATGATGGGTGGCCGGTTTTCTACATGGGGTGCTCGGGTGGTGGAGGTTGGTGGTCGGCCGACTATGGAAAGGAGGTGGTCGGGTTGATGGTGGTGGCGTGGAGTGGGCGGTTAAGGAAGGGGAAGGAGAGGGGCGGCCGAATTTGGGGAAGAAGAGGAAGGAGGGCGGCGGCTTGGAAGTGGAAGATGAGGGAGAGTGAGGGGCTGGCCGAATTCTTGAGAGAGAGAGAGAGAGAAGAGAGTGGCGGCTAGGAGATGAAGAGAGAGAGAGAGATAGACTAGCAAGTAAGGAAAGATTTATGGTTTCTTTTCATTTCTTCTTAACTCCCATTAAACAAAATAATACATGCCTATATAAAGGCTTAACACAAAGTCTTGGCTATATGCAACCCAAATAAAAATTAAACATACTACAAATGTCTAAATAAAGCATGCTAAAATATAAATGCTCTCAAGCTAATAATAAAATAAGTTCAACTAGTTATTTGTCTTGCGCCGAGGGCGGAGATTGTAGCGCTGCTCCATACGAACACCATGGCGACGCGAGTCCTTTGTTGGAGACGAAGGAGGGTCTTCCGTTAGCGTGCCATCATCAATAACTTGGGGGTCATCGTCTCAACCAATCCTCCCCCGCTTGAAAGGACTCATCACCGATGAGTTGGCTCGAAGATACCGTCGTAGAAGAACACCATCCAATAGAGCGACCTCCGCTTCTAGGAGCCAAGAGTCATCAGAAGAGGGGCGATCACGCCATCAAATCAAGTAGCGGCGCACATCGCCATCTGCAGAGGGAAACACGTCATCCTGGAGAATCCTGTCGGGCAAAAATTCTGCCCTGGAAAACTTGGGAAAAGCATTAGGCAGAAAAGGGGGAAAATCTATGTCATCAACATTTAGGGTACCTCCATTTGAGACCGACGGAGAGAGCGATCCCTTATTCCACTCAACCCCATACCTATGAGAATCTGTAGTAGAGCTAAACGACAGGAAGATAATTCTAGTGGCGGAGCAATATATGGCGTTAAATCCAAAATATTAAAAACAGGGGAAATACCCCAATCAGTTGGTAATTCCAAAAGAAATGCATTGTCTCCTAACCTCTTTAAAATCTGAAAAGGTCCCGCTCGCCGATCCGCTAACTTTTTTAAGGTGCACGTAGACAACCGTTCAGGGATAAGACGCACCATGACTAAATCGCCCACTTTCAAGTGAGACACTCTCTTATGTGCGGTGGCATTAACTTAATAAGACGCGTATTTAGTGGTAAGCGTTTCATTTATGTGCTTGTGTAGATCATGGATGTGAGAGGCAAAGTCTTGTGCAAATTGACTTGACTTAAAAGATGGCGGTAACGGAATCAAGTCAAGTGGCACAGGTACTTTATAACCGTGCACGATCTCATTCAGGGACAAATCCGTGGACCTATTTTTTGAATTATTATACGCTAACTCAGCATAAGGGAGGATAAGATCTCATGTACCCTTGTGGTCTCCCACAAGGCATCGAAGCAAACTACCTAAACTTCTGTTTACAACTTCTGTTTGCCCATCCGTCTGCAGATGGTAAGCTGAAGAGAATAGAAGTTTGGTGCCCATAATCCTCCACAGGGTCTTCCAAAAATACCTAGTAAACTTCACATCCCTATCGGTAACTATAGATTTTTGAACGCCTCGATGACCAACTACCTCTTTAAAATATAATTGTGCAACGTGTGACGCATCGTTGGTTTTATTGCACGCGATAAAATAGGCCATTTTGGAGAAACGATCTACCACAACTAAGATAGAATCGTGACGTCTAAATGTGATTAGGAGGCCGAGAATGAAGTCCATGCTAACGTCTTCCAAGGGAATAGAAGGAATCGGAAGAGGGGTATAAAGCCCCGCATTTGTTTTGTTCCCCTTAGCCAATTGGCACACTCGATAACTTCCCACGATTTTATTAACCATGGCCTTAAGACCGGGCCAATAGAACTTGTCTTCTACTAACGTGATTGTCTTGTCACGGCCAAAGTGTCCACCTAGCCCTCCGCTATGCAATTCCCACACTATGAAGTGTCGTAGGGAGGAACGGGGGATGCATAGCTTCGAATGGTTAAATAAATAGTCGTCACGAATGTAAAAAGAAGTAATGGTTGTTGGTAAGTCATCTTGAGTGGTGAAATAGATATCTTTAAAATCTGGACAGTGGACGTATTCGTCCTTAATTCTATCGAAGCCAATCACCTTAACTTCTAGCGTGGATAGTAATAACGAAACACGACTAAGAGCATCGGCTATGCGGTTGAGAGTTCCCTTAAGGTGTTTGATAATGAAAGTGTACTCCTGAAGATAGGAGACCCATTTGGCATGCCTAGGACTAACCTTAGTTTGCGAGTTAATAAACCTTAGCGCTTCATGATCGGATAGGATGACAAACTCCTTAGGAATGCTGCCAATGTTGGAGGCATCTAATGACCGCATAAAACTCCCGGTCATAGTTGGAATAATTTAATTTCGGACCTGACAGTTTCTCACTGAAATACCCCACAGGGTGGCCTTCCTGACTCAACACTCCACCAATTCCTACACCAGACGCATGACATGATAACTCAAAAACTTTGGTAAAATATGGTAGTCGCAAAAGGGGGGCTTCCGACATGCGCGATTTAATTAATTGGAACGCTGTAGCGGCCGAGTTCGTCCATATAAATTCACCCTTTTTCATGCACTCGGTAATGGGGGCCATAATACTACTAAAATCCTTAATAAATCTCCGATAGAATGTGGCGAGCCCGTGAATACTCCTAACATCCCGAATTTTGGCAGGCTCGGGCCAATCTCTAATGGCTTGTACCTTCTTGGGGTCTACGTGGATCCCTTTGGAACTCACAATATAACCGAGGAACTCAACCGATGATACATGGAAAGTACACTTCTTAATATTCACGAATACTTTTTTCCGATCTCAGCGTGGTAAGGATGATTTTCAAATATGACTCGTGATCGATCGTGGAGGTGCTAAAAACCAAAATGTCGTCAAAATATACCACGATGAATTTTCCCATATACGGTTGGAAGACGTGGGTAATCATCCTCGAGAACGTGCTCGACGCGTTGGAAAGCCCAAACGGCATAAATAACCACTCGTAGAGCCCTTCCTTAGACTTAAATGTGGTCTTCCACTCGTCACCTTCCCTAATTCGGATCTGGTGGTAGCCGCTCCTAATATCCAATTTCAAGAAAGTCGTGGCACCGGCTAACATCTCAAATAAATCGTCCAGGCGAGGGATGGGAAATTGGTACTTAATAGATATTTTATTAATGGCTCTACTATCCACACACATCCTCCAAGAGCCGTCCTTCTTAGGGGCAAGTAAGGCGGGAATGGCACACGGGCTCATGTTGTGGCGGATAAAACCTTTTTGTAATAAATCCAAAATCTGGGTTTGTAACTCTAAGTGTGCGGAAGGGTTTACCCGATAATGTGGGAGGTTGGGCAGAGAGGAGTCCGGAATGAAATCAATGGTATGCTGGATATCCCGCATGGGGGGTAACTCATACGGTAGCTCGTTCGGATACACGTCCACAAACTCTTCTAAGAGTTTTCTCAGCGCCGGCGGCAAATTCTCAAAAGCTGCCGCATCTTCCTTAACTTGTAGACACACTAATGCATAGAGGACACTGTCCAAAAAGGTAGTACGCTTCAATTCTTTCTTACCTATCAGACTCAATGTTTTCTTATCGACCGGGAAGACTGTATCCTTTGAGGGGACCAAAGGATCCTTTGGCGAAGCAGGTTTAAAGATAATGGTTCTGCCATTAAATTTAAACTCGTAAGTGTTGGCCCGACCAAAGTGGGTGATTTCATGATCATACAACCAAGGGAGACCCAACAAGACGTGACAAGCATCCATAGGGATGACGTCACACAAAATCTGCTTAGAATAAGATTTGATGGTAAGGGGTACCAAGCATCACATCGACACAGGGAGGGACGACTTGTTTACCCATGCCACCTTATAAGGGTGAGGGTGTGGCTCGGTAGCAAGAGACATACGTTTCACCGCGGCTTCAGAAATAACGTTCATGCAACTACCGCTATCGATGATCAACCTACACCATTTTTCACCACTCTTAAAATTCAACGTGAAAATGTTCGTCCTATTCAATTCGTCTAACGCTCGAGGGGTCGCCAGAATACACCTCATAACCATCATATGGGAGTCATCTTCCATATCACTAGGCACTCCGTCCAACTTTCTTTCTTCTCCTGCCTCGTAAGTATGGTTGTCTTACCCTCCAGTAGAATCTAAAAGGGCTAATGGTTTGGGTTTAGTAGGACAATCACTAGTATAGTGCCCTTGGATCCCGCAAGCATAATCGATGACATTCGTTCTGTTTACCCTACCCACTGGGACTCTCTCACCAGAGGGGTTTCTATTATTCCTTGCCGTTACGACTATGAAGGTCGAGCCGAGGGACTGATTCTTTCCTTTATCCTTATAGGTGGAGGTGGGAGGCGGTCCAAAAATGGACTTGCCCTTTCGGAACGAGCGAGACTTACCTTTAAGCACATTGTGCTTCTCAATATCTAAGGCATCGTTGAATGTGACGTGCAAGTCGGTGTGACCATAACGCATAGGCTTTCCTTGGATGTCGGGGTTTAGTCCCTTACGAAACCTGGAGAGGGTGACCTCGGGCATCTCTTTCACGTCACACCTAACCATCATGTCCTTCAGCAGACTCATGTACTCAGAAACCGACCTAGTCCCTTGCTTAAGGGTAGCTAAATCATCGAACATCTATGTTCGATGGTACATAGGGACGTACTGCTCTGTCAGCCTAGCCTTCATGTCATCCCAGCCAATGGGCAACGCACCGTTCTCGACTCTCAAATGTCGCTCTTCATTTAGCCAAAATATTTTAGCATGCCCTAGCAACTTCATCTTCGCTACTCGCACCCTATCCGCGTCGTTCAGAATATACCACTCGAAATAGCTTTCGATCTCCATGACCCAGTCCCGAAAGACTTGGGGATCCCCCAATCCATCGTAGGATGGTGGCTTGACTCGGACGGCCCGAGTAAGATCAAACTCGTAAGGTGCTCGTGGAGCGTGCTCATTAGGAGGGTGGGGGTAAGGATTGTGATTTTCTCCCACCCATTGGTGAGCGGGTTGATTACGGGGTGCCCCTTGTGGTAATCCCATTCCGCGAAGTGCCTACCTAATGGTCGTCATCTGCTCCGGGAAATCCTGACGGAGCTCCTAAATCTCAGTGAGGGCACGAACCTCACCCCGGTCATCATCCATATTAAAAGACGATAAAGGATTGTTCGTACCTAGCCTAGTGCGCATGCAAAAATGAAGACAACAGACTTAGACAGACCACAGAAGGAATTAATCCTGCTTAATGACTATAGGAAAATAATTTTTTTTTATTTTCTTACAGGAAATAAAAAGAGGATTATTAAAAAAAATTGATTTTTTTTAAGAAAAATAAGAAATCTAAGCCGCTATTGGCAGACCAAAAAATAATAATTTTTTTGTTGAGATTTTTGACAACTAACGTGCAAACAGAAGTGCAGGTTAACGTGCTAAATAAGAGGGGAGGGTGCCAATTAAAAAATTGACAAGAACCTCCCCTGATACCAAATTGATGTAGGCCTCTACCGTAGACACAATTTAGGCTAGGGGAATAACGCGGACGCCTCTCTAATTCAACTATTACACCCGCACAAGTTATAACCGTAGCGCACTCGCAAGCAAAATATCACAGTTCACCAACGTACGGTAGCCACACCGCTGAGAGGTCGAACGAACGACTATTGGCCGATGTTCTCCCAAGCAAAGAGGACCCACCCGGTCCAGACAAGCGTGGTTGTACCAAAAGAGACCTACCCAAAAATGCGATCGAAAAATGGTAGATCTCTCCCAACAAAAATTATGGGGCTCGCCAAACCCGTTCGGAAATAACGGTTTAAGATTGATGCAAATCAAAAGGAAAACCACGAAGAATCTAACTATTCAAATCCAACACAAAAATATTTTCGACCACTAGATTATCAAGAGAGAATCACACGTGAGTGGAGATGATCGTTACCCAAGTCAGAATAGATGATTCTGACTACCTTCGATGGATCGCGCTTCCACGGTTTCGCCGGAGTTGCGCCGGATGGAGAGAAAGATCGTCGGCCTTGGCCGCTTCATACCGAGGTTAAGATTCCTCATCTTAGAAGGAGGCCTTTCTCGGATAAAACTCCAAGTAATGATGGGTGGCCGGTTTTCTTCACAGGGTGCTCGAGTGGTGTAGGTTCATGGTCGGCCAACTATGGAAAGGAGGTGGTCTGGTTGATGGTGGTGGCGTGGAGTGGGCGGCTAAGGAAGGTGAAGGAGAGGGGCGGACGGATTTGGGGAAGAAGAGGAAGGAGGGCGGCGGCTTGGAAGTGTAAGATGAGGGAGAGTGAGGGGCTAGCCGAATTCTTGGGAGAGAGAGAGAGAAGAGAGTGGCGGCTAGGAGATGAAGAGAGAGAGAGAGACTAGCAAGTAAGGAAAGATTTAGGGTTTCTTTTCATTTCTTCTTAACTCCCCTTAAACAAAACAATACATGCCTATATATAGGCTTAACACAAAGTCTTTGCTAGATGCAGCCTAAATAAAAATAAAACATACTCAAAATGTTTAAATAAAGCATGCTAAAATATAAATGCTTTCAAGCTAATAATAAAATAAGTTCAACTAGTTAATTGTCTTGCGCCGAGGGCGGAGATTGTAGCGCCGTTCCATATGAACACCATGGAGACACGAGTCCTTTGTTGGATATGAAGGATGGTATTCCGTTAGCGTTCCATCATCAATAACTTGGGGGTCGTCGTCTCCACCACACACCCTTTTCATATAGATGAATGTTCCTTGTTCATACTGGGGACATGTTGTGCTTCATTCTTGTTATCTTATCAACCATATTCCCTCCTCGGTTCTTCGAGGTCACGCCGCATTCTCCATTTTACATCAAGAAGCTCCACCTTTTTCTTTACCTCTCTGTGTTTATGGCTGCACAGTGTTTGTGCATTCTCCATCTCCTGATCGTGACAAGCTTTCAGCTCGCTCGGTCAAGTGTTTTTTTTTGTTATTGCCCGACACAAAAGGGGTATCGATGATTTGATCCTCGACTATAGAAATAGTTTTGTTTTGCTGATGTTACATTCTTCGAAGATATGCCTTATTTCTCTCGATCTTCTACTCTCTCCCCGTATGATTCTTCATCATTTCTTCCTATTCCAGCATTTATTTCAGGGGGAGTGTTAGATTTTAGGGAGCCTTGGCAGAATAATAGTTTTATCGGGTGACCTGACAGTTAGGCGGTCTGTCAGTTAGTCGTGGTGGTCTGGTTCCTGCAGTATTGCGGACTGTTAGATTTTATGGATCGTTGGCGGGCTGCTACGGGAGTCCAGTGGATACGTGTATGAAGCCGAGTGCTTCTATTTCTGGTGGATACTTGTTGGAGCGGTCTGAGCCTAACCGCTTGGTTGTCTTGTAGTCTAAATTTTTATCCACCCTATCCGCGGGTGGTAATTTAGTCTCACATCGGCTGCTGTATTTTTTCCTTCTTTCCTTTTCACCTATAAATAGGGGATTATACTCATGTAATTTAACTTTTTGTGAAATGCAAAAATTATTATTCAGAATTTTTCACATAAGGCATGTGGGTCTATTTATAGCTTTTCTGGATGGTCACGCTGGTAATTGTGCAGAGTTGAGTCTTGAGTTGGTGAATGGGGTCACTTTGTTTCGGTTACCTGTATCACCAATTTTCAAGAGGACTGTGCGCACTGTGTCATGATAACTTCTAATCATAGACATTTGAGTGTTGAATTCAGATTGAATCTATTTGATGAATCTTGAGAGGATCCAAAAGTTATTAGACTTAGCTCTCAGAAAGAACACCCAGCTAAGTCTAGAAAAATCATCAACAATTACTAAGGTATAGGACTCCCCCGCATGCTTTGAGTGGAGATTGGACTAAACAAGTCCATATTCAGTAAATGAAGTATTCTAGGTGAATCATTCTTACCAAATGTTTGAATAAGGATTTAGTTTGCTTACCTAATTGACATGCTCTACATGGATTCAATTTATTATACTTACCTTTTGATAATCCCCTTACCAAATTATTCTATACTAGTTTGGCTATGGTCTTATGGTTAAGATGATCAAGGATCCTATGCCCAAGCTCATTTATGTTTATATCAGCATTAAATAGATAGATTTCTTTGTCATTTGAGTTGAAGTCAACCATATATGCATTTCCTTTCCTAAAGCTAGATAATACAATTGCATCTATTTTAGTGTTGACTATTTGACATAGGTTGTGAGTGAATAAAACTTTGTATTCACCATCACACAACTGGTTAATATTAATGATATTATGTTGAAGTCCTTCAACATAAGCTACTTTGGAGTAGAAATTGCCTCAAATTTTGATCACACCATAGCCTTTGGTTTGACTATAATTAGAGTCATTAAAAATTACCTTAGGTTCATCCTTTGCCTTATAGTGTTCCAACAGTTCTTTGTGTCTAGTCATATGCATGGAGCAATCATTGTCCATGCACCATAGCTGATTTGTGGAAGGACAATCCCTCACCTGCAAAAATAATTAAATATTAGTTGGGACCAAGGTTATCTTGGTTTTATTACTTTTTTTTGACATTATAGAGGTAATGATAGTATAAGCAGGTCTTTCATGATACCCCGTTTGGATGAAAGAGTGTTGGTCTATCAAAAAAACAACTTCAAGCATTATGACCATATATTATGCAATTGTTAAATTTGTGTTTATAAGGATGATAATCAGAAAACATGGTCATATTAAATCTATTAAAGTTATGTACTGGGAAGTTGCTTCGATTAGATCTCGACGCAACTTTCTAATTTCATCGATATAATGTCGACACATATGATGTGTTATGTTGATATGATGTCAATGCCGATCCATGCGCATGTTGAGTAGAACTCGACGCATTGGCAGAGTTACGTTGATATAAAGTCGACACTTGTTCCCAATCAGCAAAATTTTTATATCTTGGGGCTTTATTTTTTTTGAATTTCTTCCCCAGAATGCATTTATATTTAGGTGAACTAACCCTATTAAACACAATAATATTTTCAGGGTCATCATTTATTAGGATTATATTTGGACCATCATCTAGGATTATGATGGGTTACTTATCCTTAGATTTAATAAAAACTATATGATTCTTCCATGCTGGTGTGGTGGAAGAGTTGTTTGAGCAGGTAGGGTCAGCTCCTAATCTCAGGTGTTCACATCTTTTAATAAGATTTTCATTTATGTTCCTGAGCTATTGACTTCTTCAATTTAAGGAGTTCTCAAACGCTTTTGCCTTTCCTAGCTCATCTTTTAAGTTAATATTTTCTTTAATTAATTCTATTATCTACTGTTTTATATTTTCTACTTCAATTTTAAGTAGATTGTCGTGATTGATTTGTTCCTCATTAGGCACTAAGCTTTTTATACTTTCCAAGTTTTTCCTAAGTTGTTTAATTTATTTCTCAGCCACTATTTGGTCTTTGTAAAAATCTTTGAAACATTCTTTAAAATCATTAGATGAAAAATCAATGTCATCAAAATAGGATACCTAATCTTCCTCATCATCTGAATTGGCTTCCAAAGCCATCAGGAAGGCTTCTTTAGTAGTAGCTTCATCTTCACTCTCAGATGAGGAGCTTGACTCTAAACTTGAGACACTTCAGGATTATATAATGAAACATCTTCCTATCTTCTTTTCTTTCTTTTTGAAGGATGGTTTATTATGCTCCTTATTTGACTTTCATTATTATCTTCTGGACATTCAAGAGCAATATGACCTGGGATCCTGTAGGAAAAGTAAATGACCTCCTTGTTGGGGGTCTTGTCAAACATTCGCATGTGAAGCTCCTTTCCCTTCTTCTTGAGCCTTCTATCTTTATCCATCTTTTGAATCTTCGAGTCAGTAAATTAAACATCTCTTTTTTAAAGGTTGGACGCTCTCCATCAGCTACCTTCAATGCAATGGACTTCTCTCTAGGGGTAGAGATTTTATCTTTTACCCCAGACTAAGCTCTACTCTTCAGGAGAAATTCATCGGACTTGAGTTTGCCTAACAGGGCATCAATAGTTATTTTAATGTGGCATCAGGACTCTCTGATGGCCTAGATCCTTGAGTCTCGTATGCTTGGGAAGTACATGAAAAGCTTATCATTTATTTCTATGAGTGAAATTTCTTTATCCAGGCCCTTAAGTTCACTCACAATTTTGTTGAATCTCTTATACATTTCAACCACAGTCTCTTCAACTTTCTTCAAAAAGTTCTCATATTAGGATATAAGAAGGGACCTTTTATTATTCCTTTCATCAGAACTTCCATCCGCAATTCAGGATAGAGATTCCCATATCTCTTTAGTTGACAGTAAATCAGTAACTTTTTGGAGTATCTCATTAGACATAGTACAGACTATGATATACATTGCCTTTGCATCCCAGTCCTTTGATCAATTTTCTTCTTTTGTCCATTCAGATCTTGGAATTGGTTCTTTTGTCGTTTTTCCACTAGCATCTCTCTTGAAGTGAAAGTGTGGTCCTGTAAGAATAGAACCAAAGATAGCTTCATCAATAGAATTCATATATAATTTAATTCTAGCCTTCCAAACTGTGAAGTTCTCTAAGTTATACATTAGATGTCTTGTTGAGGCAAAACCTATAAAGTTATTGGATTCCTTTCTAAAATTAGATTTCTAAATTATTATTTATAATTTACAATTGTTCAAATCTTTTTGATCAAGATGTTAGGCTTTATTTGATCAACCTGGATCTGATAACAATTAAAAGTATGAACTGTTATGTAAATCCTCTGATAATTCTCTAGAGGGGAGGGGGCGTGGGTGAATAGAGATTTAAAACAAATTACTGATTTTAATCGTAGCTCTTATTTTACATTCACAATAGGTTAAGCAGAAAAGTATTGCAGTAAGTAGAAGCACAACACAATAAAATAATCATAGAAAAACACAAATACATAGAACACCAAAGCTAAAATGGTTCTCATAAATTAGGGTACATCCACTCTTCAATCACTTTGGTAAAAATACACAATCCCAGTTCTTGAGTCTTTTGATAAAGAGACTCACAGAACCAACAACTAGATTTTTTTATAAGGATATTTTGAACCAACAACAGATCTTTTGACAAAGAGATCTTGAAACACTGATCTACTTAGTCATTTGATAAGGAGACTATCAGAACTAGTAATTAAATCTTTGGAGAGGGATCTGAAAAATTCTTTACTAATTCAGTATAAAAGAGATGAGAGAGAGATAGAAAATGAAGAACAGAGAAAATTATCTTTTAGATGAGTCCTCTCAGTAGGAATCTGAGTATATAAAATTAAGTGGATTGGAACCTCTTGATGATGATGAATCCTTACTTGAAGAAGTTGCAATGATTTGAAGCATTTGATCCAATGTTCTTCTCTGATTATTCTTTCAGAATTGTTATTATAGCATCAGCAGAGAAGAATAAAGAAGATGAAGAAGAACTATTGACACTGAATGTTGTGTATGTTCTGTATTTTTTTCATGTGTATAATTTTGTTCTTCTGTATTTGTTTCTTTTTTTTGCTTCTCTTAAGTATAATCATTATATTATTCTTCAATAATTTTGAATTCTTCTCTTGGTAGAAACTCTTTTCAGAGGGAATGATATTATTTTCTTTCAAATCCTCTTCAATGAATTTCAGCATATTCTTCGAAATCCTTTCATATATATTCTTTTGAAGTTAGTAGAGAATTCCTTCCTTTAATCTCTTCTTCCAATTGCTAAAATATTTTAAATAATTCCATAGATTCTTCCTGGAAATAAGCCTGAAAAAATTCTCTAGAATTTCCATTCTTAACTGTACTCGACGCTACGCCGTCTCCATGTAAGATTTGCATCGATATCTTCCTTCAAAATGAAATCTCATCGACTCAACTCTATATTTAATGTTGCATCGATATCCTCTCGATGCATGTATAAACTTCTGCTTTGAAGTAGCGTCAATTGATCTTTTCTTGTTGCTCTGAATTCCAATCAAAGTAACGTCAACATCCAGTCGAAGTAACTTCAACTTCTAGTCGATGGTGCATCAAATTCTAGTCGACACATGTTTACTTGACTTTCTTCCTTATTTCAATGTTCCTTTCTCATGCCCTTAACTCTACTGACTTTCTAGGACATTTATGACCATATTACCTTCACTATACAATATGGGTAATAATCATAGGTTGTAAAATCACTTTATAATATAATTTATCAAGTTAAATCAAAAGGGTTTTTCCCAACAATACTTTTAGGTTGAAGCAGTCAATACAACTTGCCGTGTACAAAATAGAGCGTTATTCAACAAAGATCGCCATAAAATCTCTATGAACAAATGAAGGGTAGAAAAATAACAATGTCTTACTTCAAAATCATTGGAAGTAAGTGTTATGTATTGAATAATGCGAAGTCTAACCTTACCAAGTTTGCTAAAAAATTCTTTGAAGGCATATTTGTAGGGTAAAGATTGTAGGATTTATCACAAAAAAAACTAAGGATGTAGATTAATCAATCCTTATTCTATTTAATGAAATGAGCTTGATGCATGAAATATCTTCTAGTTCTTCTATTGCTGTAGGTATAGACCCAAATTTCAAAGATCTGATATTGGTGAGCATGAAGAGGCTAAAGGTCAACCTCACCAAATACAATCATTGAAAATGATGATCAGACTCAAGTAGAAGTGCAACATTTATCTTGAATAGAACATGCTGCACAAGAAGAAGTGATAGGAACTATAAGAAGATTACCTACAACTATAAGACACCAAAAGACAATCCTCCACACAACATAATTGGAGACATCAGTTAAGGAGCTCATACAAGAAGGACTTCCCTCAATGAAGCAATGCAACTCAGTTTCTTATCCCAGATTAAGCTAAAGAAGTTTGAAGAAACCAACTCAGATCCAGCATAGATAATCAGTATGAAAGAGGAGCTCAAAAAATTCATGAGATACAAGGTGTGTTAGTTGGTTCCTATACCTAATTAGAATAAAGTGGGTTTATTAAAACAAGATAGATGAAAATGGAATCATAATCAATAACAAAGCAAGGTTGATGGCAAAATGTTATAGAAAAGAAGAAGGGATTGACATTTATCAAACATTTGTACAGGTTGCCAGGTTAGAGGCTATCAGACAGTTCTTAGCATATACAACTCACAAAAAATTCAAAGTCTACCAAATGGATATGAAGTTCTCCTTCCTCAATGGAGATCTCAAGAAAGAAGTTTATGTAGAAGATCCCTCTGGTTTTTTTGTTCCTAACCTTTCTGATAATGTTTACTTTCTTAAGAAGGTCTTGTATAGGTTAAAATAAGCACCAAGAGCTTGATAAGAAACTCTATCTAGTTTTCTTGTTGAAAATAAGTTTTGAAGGATATTGATAGATAAGACATTATTCCTAAGGGAATTCAAGAAAAAGATATTGTTTGATGCAGGCTTGTACGTTGACACCGAATAGATCTACGGACTAGCACGTATACCTCTCTATGATCCAACCCTATACTCACACAATCATTCTACGAAGCACCGCGTTAATTAATTCTATCAATTATATGCTAGAGTATGGGTAGCCAAACCGATTAGGATCGAACAAGGGCTATAAAGCCAATGTTCTTTCCGGCTAAAAGGACCCACCCGGTCCGAAACGAGCGGTGTTGTACCACAAGAGATCTACCAAAAGAAACGATTCAGAAAATGGTAGATCTCTCCCAACAAAAGATAACGACGGTTCGCCAAACCTTTCAAAAATAAAATCAATCAAGATAAACACAAACCAATCGAAGGAAAAACCATGATTATTTAACGCTTCAAAATGCAACGCGCAGAATTTCCACCACAAGAATATCTGGGAAAGAGAAACACACAAAGGTAAGAATTTTTTCATTATCCAACCGGAATGGATGATTCCGGTTTCTCTACTTGGATCTCCCTTCAACGGCTCCGCTGGAGTCACGTCGGAAGGAGAGGAAACTTGTCCGCCTTCGTCGCTTTACGTCGGAGTTGGAACACAAAAGATGATTTTCTTGCCTTGGCCGAATTTCTCCAAGGATGAGGGCCGTTGGGTTTTCTTTGAGAGGAAGGAGAGGAGGAGGTGGTAGAGAAGAGGCCGAAATAGAGAGGGGAGGGAGAGCTGGCCGGTGGCCAAAGAGGAGGAGGGGGAGGGAGGTGGCCGAATTTTACCAAGGGGGAAGGAGGATCTCAAAGAGATTTTTAGGGGGATTATTTTCTTATTCTTCTTCTCTTCAATCAATCCTTCATAACATGGCTATATATAGCCTACACCACTCAATCTTCCTCCACTCAAAATTCAAAATTCAAAATTCAAAATTCAAAATTCAAAATGAAAATATGATGGTTATATGCACCTATCATAACACATGAAATGAAATAATTAAAACAATACATTATGGTTATAAGAACCCATCATTACACATGAAATGAAAATTAAAACATGAAATAAATACTTAAAATAAAATTGCTAAAATAATAAGATTATTAAAAAATATATAATTATAATTATTTAATATATAATTATATATTTTTATATAATGGCGGCGGACGTCGATCCCATCCTCGAGCTTACGGCAGCGATCGTCCCAATCGACGAACTCTCTCAGATGGGGATCAATGGCGGCCGTGTCAGCAACTTCTCCATCAATCCTCCCCCGCTCAAAATTACTCATCACCGATGAGTTGGTCTGAATGTATCGGTGCAGGAGAGCATCATCCAAAAGAACCGTGAAGCAGCAAGCAACACCACTTG
Source organism: Platanthera zijinensis (assembly GCA_039513925.1). NCBI lineage: Eukaryota > Viridiplantae > Streptophyta > Magnoliopsida > Asparagales > Orchidaceae > Platanthera > Platanthera zijinensis. Next base: position 53,077,725 of record CM077079.1, on the reverse strand, counting down.
GCGAGGAGAGCACTTCATCTTCAAGTATCCTATCATGAAAAAAGGTTGTCCTGGAGAACCTTAGAAAAACATTAGGCAATAAAGGAAAACAAGTTTCTTCATCAACAACCAACGTACCTCCAGTGAAGACCGATGAAGAGAGCGATCCGAGCACAAGCTCACTACCTAAACCATAAGAAAATAAAGTGGACCCAAATGGACAGGAAGATAATTCAAGTGGTGGAGAAACATATGACGTTAAATTAGAAACATTAAAAATAAAGGTAATACCCCAATTAGTGGAAAATTTCAAATGATATGCGTATTCCCCTAATTTCTTTAATATCCGAAAAAGGTCCAGCTTGCCAACTCGCCAACTTTCTATAGTGTCTGAAGGCATCCGTTCAGGGACGAGACACACCAAAACTAAATTGACAATAATATAGTGAGACGACCTTTTATGTAAGCTAGCATGAAGTTGATAAAATGTAACTTGTATGGTTAGCGCTTCACTAATGTGCTTATATAATTTTTGAGCATGAAAGGCATAAACTAGTGTGAGTTGACTTATCTTATAATACAGTGGTAACGAAATCAAGTCAAAAGGCATTTGTGCTTTATATCCATGCACGATCTCATTCGGCGAGCAACAAGCATATAAATAATAATAAGACGCGACTTGATTGAGTAATTTCTTAAAAGTACGACTAAATATCTTGCTACCGTGAGGTGTGAACCCATGTGCTACGTGTCTCAACCCGAATACGGAGGCTATAGGGGTTAAGTAAGGGGGCACAGGAGCCTTAACATCAAATATGACTTTCAATGGCTCCAAAGTTGCAGTTCTAATGTGATATTCGACATTTTCACGCTTTGCATGAAGATATGACAAGGAGAACTGCTCATCATAAATAACAGAGTTGGACGCTGCCATGTGTGAAATGATGTGCGAGCGATATAACTCATGGGGCCTAACCGTGGCCACTAATATGTGGAAATGAGGGTCATCATAAGGCGGTGGATAAATTCGTGCGATCTAGTGTGGTATATAGGTATGTGAAGGAGGCACCACTTCAAGAGGAACAATAACCAAAGAATCAAATACAAACGAGGATAGACCTGTAGCCGGACATGTAGAGAAATGAATAGTCAAATGTGACATGAAATTAAATCAAGGAGGCGCGGTGAAAAGACCGGCTACAAAATATAACAACTCACTAGAACTTGTACGACAAGACATGTCCAAAGGATAGGCCCGTAAGGTTGGCAACATAAAACGACACAGATCAAACATACCAAACTCGTGTCCTAAAGGGCCCACTAAATGAGTTAACAGATCAGGTGGGAGAGTCAGTAAAACTAAAACCCAGAGAGAATCAAAATCATATTCAATTTTACACAACGGATATAACATCAGGGGACGCTCATCCGGGTCTACTTCAATAACGTCTTCCAAAAGTATATCTCTCTCACATGAAAATTCTTCCAACAAATTAGATACGTCATCCAATTCAGAATCAATATAGGCCTCAGAAATGGGCAAAATTGAACCTGACGGAAAATTTAATTTAGATGGAACTTCAGACGATGGTGATATCATCAAATAACTATCGTTCGGGTTCGCAGCTCTAAAATCATCCAAACATAACCTTCTCACATAAGATGAGTCTTTCCAATTAGTTGGAACATCAACTAAGTCAGGGTCGTCAATGACAATGGAAAAATCCTCACTCACAGGCTCCTTAGGAAAGTCAGATAAAGTCTTTGTGGGTATAATGGTAGGCTCTAACGCGATGGGGATCGTATCCAGGAGAGGGAACTCAATACTAGGGTGCACAGACACAACTCTAGTAGGGCACGTAATAGGCAAAGAGATACTCTCACAGCTTGGACTATCATCATCCAAAACATCGTCTTCTAGATCACTAGGGATTCCCTCAGACTCAGACACATCAAAATCACCGGTCACTAACGAACATGCTAGAATACACTCACCTACGGGGTCATCCTCAAAATCCAGATATAGTACATCAACATCAGCATCCTCAGGGGCATCAATCACAATCTCTAGGGGCTTAGATGTCAAGGCTAATGGAGGCATAACCCTAGTGGTAACATCTATCAAGTCCACAACAAATGACCTATTAGGAGAGGTTTCCCTAACCGGGGGTGGTGGTCCTAATACGGCCTTTTCGATCTGACACATGCGAGCTTTATTCCTAAGAAGGTGGTGCTTCTCAATTTCTAATGCCATATTAAAAGTAATCTCTAGATCGGTGTGACAATAACACAATAATTTACCCTTGATGTAGGGGTTTAACCCCTTACGAAACCTAGAGAGGGTGATCTCTGGCAACTCCTTCACACCACTTCTAACCATCATATCCTTAAAAGACGCATATAATCCGAGACCGACTTGTTCCATTATTTAAGGTTAGTCAAATCATCAGTTATCTGTCTCTTGGTCGAGGCGTTTTGTTTATAATCATTATTAAAGGCAGGTATGGAACTAGCACCATTATGATAATCACTCGTAGGCTTGGTGTCAGTAGGGAGAAGGTAGGCGGAATCAAATCGATTTGAAAGCAGGTTATGCATTTGCGTCCAAGAATGTGTTTTGCTACCAACACGAAGTTCTTCGTTGTACCAGAACACGCGGGCTTTACCTATTAATCGTACACGGATGATGATCACCTGTTGGTGGTCATCCCATTCGTGACAATCAAAGTAAATATCTACCCACTTAAGACAATCCCTAAATGTTTGCGAACTCCCATAACCATCATACGTTGGTATCTCATTCTCAATGTGAGAATATGTGTGGGGACAGTTGGAAAGAAAGCCTGGGGTGTGCTTAGTCATCTCCTTAGCATAAGAATAGTCTAACCGGGCAGCATATAAATCATATGCCATACTCAGTGGTGCGGGATAGAAAAATCTACTTGAAATGTGTTCACATGCAATGAAAAAGGAACCTGAAACACTAACTCTAGGAAAGATGGAATTGTTCCCGCGTAGTAACTAGGGTAAAAAAATAATTTTTCTGTTTTCTTACAGGAAATAAATTGAAGATTATTAAATAAATTTTTTTTCCCTAGAAAAATAAGAATATAGGCCGCTATTTGCAGACCAAAATTAAAATTTTATAATGATTAAATAAAAATAATGACTTAATGAAAAATAAATTTTTTGGGGGATTTCTTACTAAGAAAATGATGGAGAATTACCATAATTTTAGTTTTTTGAATTTTGAGAAAAATTGAAAATTTTAGTCCGCTATTTACAGACCAAAAATTTAAAAATTGATTTATATATTGTGCAATGAAACGGGCAAGTGCGTGTCGGTGAAATATAATAAAAGGGGGAGGGTGCCAATTAGGAAATTGACTTGAACCTCCCTCTGATACAAAATTGATGTAGGCTTCTACGTTGATACGGAATAGATCTACGGACTAGCATGTATACCTCTCTACGATCCAACCCTATACTCGCACAATCGTTCTACGCAGCACCACGTTAATTAATTCTATCAATTAAATTCTAGCGTACGAGTAGCCAAACCAATTAGAATCGAACAAGGGCTATAAAGCCAATGTTCTTTCCGGCTAAAAGGACCCACCCGGTCTGAAACGAGTGGTGTTGTACCAAAAGAGATCTACCAAAAGGAATGATTCAGAAAACCTTAGATCTCTCCTAACAAAAGATAACGACGGTTCGCCAAACCTTTCGAAAATAAAATCAATCAAGATAAACATAAACCAATCGAAGTAAAAAACCACGATTATTTAACGCTTCAAAATGCAACGCCAAGAATTTCCACCACAAAAATATCTAGGAAAGAGAAACACACAAAGGTAGGAATTTTTTCGTTACCCAACCGGAATGGATGGTTCCGGTTTCTCTACTTGAATCGCCCTTCAATGGCTCCACTGAAGTCACGTCGGAAGGAGAGGAAACTTGTCCTCCTTCGTCACTTCACGCCAGAGTTGGAACACAAAAGTTGATCTTCTTGCCTTGGCCAAATTTCTCCAAGGATTAGGGCTGTTGGGTTTTCTTTGAGAGGAAAGGAGAGGAGGATGTGGTAGAGAAGAGGCCAAAATAGAGAGGGGAGGGAGAGTTGGCTGGCGGCCAAAGAGGAGGAGGGGGAGGGAGGTGGCCGAATTTTGCCAAGGGAGAAGGAGGATCTAAAAGATATTTTTAGGGGGATTATTTTCTTATTCTTCTTCTCTTCAATCAATCCTTTATAACATGGCTATATATAGCCTACACCACTCAATCTCTCTCCACTCAAAATTAAAAATTCAAAATTCAAAATTCAAATTGAAAATATGATGGTTAATGCACCCATCATAGCACATGAAATGAAATAATTAAAACAACACATGATGGTTATAAGCACCCATCATTACACATGAAATGTAAATTAAAACATAAAATAAATACTTAAAATAAAATTGCAAAAATAATAAAATCATTAAAAATATATATATTTATAATTATTTAATATATAATTATATATTTTTATATAATGGCAGCGGACGCCGATCCCATCCTCGAGCTTACGACAGCGATAATCCCAATCGACGAACTCTCTCAGATGGGGATGAATGGAGGCCATGTCAGCAACATCTCCATCATTATTAATCTAAATGTTTGTAGATGACCTCATCTTTAATCTATTAATGACAAATTTTACAAAAAGTTTGCTAACTTGATGCAATGGAAGTTTCATATAAACGGTACATGAGAGCTAAAATATTCTTAGGCCTCCAAGTGAAACAATCTGAAGATGGAATTTTCATTTGCCAGAGTATATTTACTAAAGAGTTGATTAAGAAATTTGGAATATAGAGTGACACCTCAATGAGAACTCAAATGGGATCAAATGTTTCTCTAGAAAAGAATGAAAAAAGGAAACCTTTTGATGAAACCTTGGACAAAAGCATCATAGGATCTCTGCTCTACCTTAGTGTTAGTAGTCCAGACATCTTGTTTTCAATATGTGTATATGCTAGATATCAGGTGAACACTAAGGAATCTCACTACACCTATATAGAAAGCATATTGAGATAACTTAAAGGTACATCAAATCTTGGTTTGTGGTACCCTAGGAGTAATTGTTTTGAACTCACATGTTTCTAGACCTAGATTTTACATGTTGTAAAGTGCATTGTAAAAACACATCTAGAACCTATTAATTTCTAAGCAAAGGATTATTCTCATGAAGCAGTAAGAAGCGGAAAAGTATAGCAATCTCAACTGCTGAATAAGAATATATTTCAGTTGGAAGCTGTTGTGCACAACTTCTATGGATTCAACATTAGTTGGAGGACTATAACATGAAATCAAGAACACCTCTATATTCTGTGATTCTTCCAATGTTATTTCAATTGCCAAGAATTAAGTCTCTCATAGCAAAACAAAACCCATAGAGATCAATTATCACTTTATAAGAGAATATGTAAAGAAGGAATACATTTGCATGGAAAATGTGAGTACAAAGAAACAAGAGGTAGATATCTTCACAAAGCCACTAGATGAAGGTAAACTCAACTTCTTCAAAGTTGAGCTTGGTATGCTTAATATTGAATGAAGTCATTTTCATATTGAAATGACCCTTTTACTATTTGATTATGTTAGTTTGAAATAACTAATTCATGTTTAATGTGAAGTATTTTATATCTCTATCTAGTACTGTGTTGACGAATAGATCAGTTAACATATTGGCTCTATAGAGAAATCTAGCTATTTTCTATATGATGACAGTTATCATGTGGAAGTTTAGTTGATCAACTGGAGGCACTGTGCATATGATATAGTTTCGTCTAGATTTGCTACCTTTCATTAAAAAATTAATCTTGGACATTGTTTATTATTAAAGCATATTAAAATGTCCAGATTTCTTTAATCAGGTACGCGTCACTTGACATTCTAAAATATTAATATAAATAGTCCCTAAATATTATATTAGGTTACTCATTCGACTATCCTAATCCCTACGGCAAGTACCACCCTGTCTTCCTCTTTCTCACAAAGACGTCATTTGCAAATCTTATAAGGTCATCAATAATGGAACTAAAAAAAGCAGTTGAGAAGTTCAATATTGACAGCGAGTTAGTGTGAGGTGGATTTGCGAATGGTGATAGAATCTTGACGGAATCAATCACTTTATGCACATATTGTGGACTATAATTCATTCTCTCTGTGCCGACAAAGATTTTTGAAGGAAAATTTTTGGAATTATATCAGAATGTTGAGTTGTCTTCTATAAGAAAAGCTATCAAATCAATAGTTGATGGACATTAGGTAAGAATCTCTACCTGTGCCCAAAAAAATGTGCTTATATTCTCTGTAATTCCATAAGGAAAAGACGAAGAAGAAGTAAACTCTGATGATTCTGAACAAGCACTTGAATGGTGATAATATCCAGAGATGTCATATGGGTCTTCATATTGACCTTGATATTTCTGAAGAAAAAATTCTTGTTGAAGTTTATCTAAGTCCTAAAAAAGATATAAAGGAACTAAGAGATGAGAATTCCTGAAGATATCTCATAGTGATCACAGGAGAGAAAAAAGAAGGAAAACTAGAAAGTCAAATTCTTGTACCTAAGTACTTAACTCACCAAATGTAGAATATGAAGATTCTTTGTTGAATGCAACTATATAGAATGATCATATGGAGATAGAATTTGAAATGCTAGGAACCTCTATCATGTTATTCATGAAGAACCATCTGGTTCTTTCATTGACCAAATGAGGTTGTTGCTTAGTGAGCAAAGAATACACTTTGAACACTATATAGACCAAGCTATAAAAGAAGTCAAGATGGAGTTAACTAGAATGATAGATGCCCTAAAAGCTGATATGGACCTTATGAATGCATAGATCAATAGCTGGTTTATCATGGTTGGAGCAGTTATTGAACAGAATGTAAAAGTACTAAGGTCACTATATGAAAATATGGATGCTAGCTTATTTCCACATAACTCAAAAGGCATAACATTAATACTTCGAATCCATGAAAGGGGATCTAAAAAGTGCTATTAGTTGGATTGCAAATTAATTTTTAATAGAGGTTCTAAGGCAATACGTAGAAAGACAAGGGTTTTCAACTTAATATTTGACTAACAAACTAGATAGATGCAAAGAGGAAAATTTTCCAAAGCATATTTGAAGAAGTCAAGAAGGGGGGGAGAAGATAGGAGTTGATCAAACTTATTAACTTATGAATGAGATTTAAAAAGCTCTTGGTCATCCACCTTTTCTAACACCTGAACACCACCATCCTGAACAAGAATAGACCTTTCTAGACTAATAAGATCCTTATGTGCCCCCATAAACATATGATGATTATTCTATAGTAAATCATTCTGATAAAAAACTGAGTAAAGAAAAGGGAACATCCACAGATGAGGCACTGTCAAGTAATAAAAAATTTTAGGAAGAAAGGGAGTAGGATCCAAATTTTGAGAGGTGTATCCCTCAATCAAGAAACATTATACTAAGTACATGGGATGCCTTTGACAAAGAGGAAAAGGTTAGAAATAAATACTATAACTCAAGGGAGTGGAAGAAACACTAAGGGCGAGAAGCTAAAAGGAGGATTTGTTACAAGAACCACAAGGATAAGTCAGGAGAAATTCAAGAAAATTCCCCTCCAGCACCTTACAGATACATTCCAAAACCCTTCAACTATTTTGAGAGGCAAAGGCTGAAATTAAAGGAATAAGCTAAAGCAAGAGCTACAAAGAAAGCCAAGAGGACAGGGGGTGCTATTGAAAAGGAAAAAGGATATTTGTAGTTTAACTTTTTTTAGATAATTTAGTCTAATTAATATGTGAAATTTTGTTGTGTTATCTCAATCCATGTTCCTACTTTTATTATATTGCTTAAGTGTAGTTCATCTTTACTTGAGGTTCTGACTTCTTCAAATAGGTAGAGATTGTTTTTGGAAAATTGCCCACAATATTCCTAATCTAAAGAAGTCCTCAGTATGAAGATGAGCATACTATGTATTTGATGTATGTTTTTAATTTTGATATTTTCAAGTATTAGAGATTGTAAGGTTAGCATAGGGCTAGACTTGGTGGCACCAAACATAGTTTTGTCAATATAATCCTTCATTATGCCAACATAATTTCTAGATTATGATAAACTTGTCAGCCACTCAGAATCATCACTATCAAAGGTCCACAAAGTTTGTTGGAGCAAACTCAAACAATTTAGAAAGATAAAAAAATTCTAAGTAAAATATCGATTAGACGTCTAACTGACATGCTGAAGTTACAGACTACATGAGCTAGATGTATCTTGAGTATAATAATTTATCTAAGTTAAATGTCTACTAGAAATCTAGTTGATCAACTAGACTTGACTTAGGAATATTGTATGTGTCACGTAAAAGAGTGATGTATCACATAAATGAGTGTTGTATCACGTAGAAGATTGTTGAATCGCCTAGAAGAGTGATGTATTGCCTACAAGATTGATGTATTTTCCAGAAGACTACTATGTTGCCAAAAATCTTATGCTCTTAAGCAGAACCGTCACTAAAAAAATTATTCTAAGTGCTTTATTTGCTAGAAGGCCAGCATTTCTCCTAGAAGTTCAGCATATCACCTAGAAGCTCACTATATCTGCTAGAAGAGCTATTAAAGATGTTTGTTGCCTAGAAGGTGTGCATGTCAGCTAGATAAGTTGATATCAGATAGATCACTAGCATATCTCCTAGACATTACAAATATCGTCCAGACAACATTCATATTCCCTAAACAGTATCCATATCATCCAAACAGTCTTCATATAACTTAGACAGTGTCCATATTGGCCAGGCACACTATTTCATGAAATTAAATTTTTTGATTGACGGAATTAAATCTGGTCATTATGCTAACTTTACAGCTATCTTGGACATGTGTTTAAATTTTAGAGAAGGTAATTTATAGACATTGGAACTTGTGCTCTACAAAAATAAGAAGGTGCGATGAATGCAAACCCTAATCAAATAGTCGGTTAAATTAAAAGCTCTCATCTCAGTCATTCTACTTTCTCAAGAACTTAGTGATCTGAGAGCGCAAGTTGGAGAAGATGATTATATAAGGAAAAATTTTGTAATCTTCTCATGGCATATCGATTCAACCTTGTTATTTATTAGATTGCTTTCTCTTCAACACATCAAACTGTTAGATCTTCTATGTCTAGATAATCAAACTTTCATAGATGCCAATTTTCAAGCTCTATGTTAGAAGATCCAAATTAAAGCCATTTTCAATCAGGCTTTAAGATAACTCAACTCATCTTAAGATCTATATTTTTTAGTATAGAAAGTTTAAAACACAACTTATAAATAATTATTATGGTAGAATTTCTTTGAAATCAAGGGTAGGGTCCTATGTGACCTTAGGTAGGGTTTTGCGTTGAACCTGAGGTAGGATTCCTCCTTTGGAATATGAGTGTAGGATTCTAAGCTAGGGGATCTGAGATAGGAAACCAACAAGTTTTATGGAGGTAGAATTTTTGACTTCGAGTTATAAGATCTTTGTTTCATCTGAGTTTTTGGTTGAAGATGTAGAGACTAGCACACTGCTAGATAGGCGAAGGGGGAATGTGGGCATACCCAAATAAGGGAACACTATTAAACTTTGTTTTTATGGTGTGTGTTTTCTATATTTTTGTGATTTCTCTATTATTTCACGATAAATCACAAAAATAAGACACCACCCATTCACTCCCCTAACTAAAATTAGACATGCCTAAACTTTTAGGGGTAACTTAAATCAGTGTGGTATAGGGTACACTAGAACCTGTGGAGCTAGTGAAACCCATGGTGAAATAGGGTTTTTATGTTCGCTGCGGGGTGCCTACCCTATACGTACTTCTCCTCTATCATATCCCTCACTTCCTCATGTGTAAGTCTTTGGTTGTCCTCCCTGGTGATAGTTCAATATTTTTACATATTTTAGTATAATATTTAATATTAAATAAATTATCTTTTGTTTTATTTTATCATAATTATAGTCTAATTCATTTCTTTTCGTATTTTCAAGTATATTTGGGCTTCAAATAGCATCTTTGAGCCCATGGCCATGATCGAGAGACATTTTGTAGAAAAATAAGATTTTGTCTCGCGGATAGCTGAAATTCAAATTGCTATAACGTTTAATCCAGGAAGAGTTACAGGACGTGCAAGCAGTCATCAAAAAGAAGATGATGTCATTTACAATCTAGTGAAGTTTACTAAAGTACACAACTTATGTCACAGACGTGAAATGGGTGAGAACATGGGCGTGTGCTGAGAAAAATTACAATTTTCTCCTAAATGCTTCCCGGGGTAATTTTGGAGGTTTTTCTCAGTACATGCCCCCATGTCACAGGCATGACCAAGGGCGTGACCTTCCAAAAAACATCCAAATTTACTCAAGATCATGCCATTTCGCAGTCATTGTTGAACTAGTTAAGACACACCCTAGGTCACGGGCGTTACCTAGGGGCGTGTACCGCAAAATTACTGAAATTTGACCATTTTTCCCAACATTCTCGGGCTTTTAAGTTGACAGTTCCATACCTTACACGCCCCCAGGTCACAGGCATGACCTGGGAGCATGACTTTTAGATTTTTGCCTCTAAATTCTAGTTGCTGCCATGAAGGTCCCTATCCAGTCCATACTTCGATTGGATCATTTCTAGCCTAATTTTCATTTAGTTTATTGTATATATTTTTAAAATTTTAGTTTTATGCTTTGCAATTTCTATTCCTAGTATTGCTTTTACATTCCTTGCAACTTTTACTTTCAATTTTTAATTATAAAATTTTCTTTCTTCTTATTATGAGTAGCTAAGTTTTTAGTATTCGGTCAGAAGAATTCTTAAGCGATTTTATTTTGTAATTTCTTTTTATAGCTTTGAATTAAGAATTCTTATGATTCACCTTTGATTTTATCGTTTCAATTACATATTGTAGAAGTATGCTAATTGATCCTTGATATTTTGTTGTTGTTGGTAGTCTAACATACCTAGAGGGGGGTGAATAGGTGGTCTAGCAATACTGATGGTTTCTTTTCAGTTTCAGTAAATATAAAGAAATAAGAAATACAGCTAAATAAGCACAACACATAACACACACTAATTTATAGTGGTTTCCCAGAGTATAAGTACATCCATTGTCCCTCTATACATATCTATCATGTGCTAGACTTTGTAATCTCCTCCAAATCTCAGCTTTAAGAGCTTATAACTCAGATTCCTCAAAATCTCTAAGGTCTACTCCAAGACCCTACCTCAGGTTCACCAGCCCTACCTAAGGCAAGAGCCCTATAACTTAGAGTACTATAAGTCCTACAAATTGAGACCCAGTTAGTCTCCTACCTCAAATCCACACAGTGATCCTACCTCATAGATAATAGCCCTACCTCAGGCAACAACCCTAACTCAGATTCAAAACCCCTATAACTCAGGAAATAGCCCTACCACTCAGATTTATCAGTAGATCCTATAGAAACTATTATATATGAAAGATTACAATAGAAGACTCAATAAAAATAAACCTTGAACTCTTGAGTCAGTAATTTCTTTATTGTGGAAGAAAAAGCATCCCCTCAATGATGAGATGTTTTCAGTCAGAATAGATCTAGGGCACTTTTACTTGATCTTCTTCTATAGTAGCAAGAAGATCTATCTGGAGTTGTGAAGCTTGACTCCTCCTTGCTCTTTCAGAACTTCTTCAAAGAGAGCTTACTCAGTGAAATTGCATCACTACTTGTTTTTCACAATTCAGCGGGATTGAGAAAATGTCATAAGTTCCTGTTTTATTGCCCTAACTACTTTTTATATACCTTTGGCATTTCTAATGGTCCTTGATTAGAAAATGTCTTGTGAAATTATGGACAAGAATAGTAAGAATTGACAGGTCTTTTTGCACCAATGCCAATTTGGAAATCTTGCCTCTACGCATGATTAACGGTAATAAAAGCCATATCAGCATGATATCATTAAGAAAATTCTTCTTTCTAAATGATATCTCCCATGGCGCTTAAATCTTCCTCTTTCTGCGTCTTCTACCCAATATCGTCTCGAAGTTTTCAACTATTATGTCGATACCATGGAGAACCATAGTACCGATCTCAACGGTATTCTCCTTAGTGCTTGTAGTTACTTTTGCAGGTACTTTTAGATGATACCATCTTGAAGAACTCTACGTTCAAGATAATACCATCGAGAATCCTTCATATATCTGAATGATACGACTCCATTTGCACTAACGCTTCCCTAAACTTATTTTAGAGATTAACTCATGTATGAATATAAAATAAATATTCCATCAAATACACTATGCACTTAATATTACAAGTGATGCTTTTTCAAATCTTAGAATATTGAGGGCAATATTCTCAACAATCTCCACTATTTAAAGAATTCAGAAAACTTAATCAATGGTAATATACATTGACAATAAAATCAAGTATTCACAAATATAACAGATGAAAAACTTGAATAATCATAACAAGCATAAAGCACAACCAATAACAGATATATAAATGTGTGTGTATATATATATACATATATACAAAAAAGTCTCGTTGACCGTTGTAATTGTGCAGTGTAACATCTGAGACCCTTCAAATAAATCTCGGTCGCCCATTTTTTATTTTAATCATTAATTTTTTTTATTATTCTTATTATTATTTAATTAATGAAATAAATTAAACCATACAGTTCAGTCAATTAATTAAACGTGGGCAAAATTAATAAAATAAAATTATTTAAAGAATAATTAAACATAATAATAATAATAATAAATAAATAATAATTTCAAATAAAAACATTAAATAAACCCTTAATTAACATTAAAATGGTGTCATCACCTAAAAAGTTTTATTTAGAAGAACCGGCTTTTATATTTAAGCCCGTCGGGGGCGGGCTTCACTATCACGCGGAGCACGGGGGGCCCCGTGCACTGTCACTCCTGTATATGTATATATATATATAGCCAGAGGGTTTAATTATATAACATGAGACCATAAACAATCATAAAAATTTCAGCCACACAGATGTTCTTTGACTTCAAAGTACGGGATATTTGTCAATTGGTTGGCTGATCAGATCAACAGAGTCTGGACTCTTCATCTTTAGTGCAGATGCTTGTGATCGTTCACCTTGTTCAGTTTTCTCCTTTCAACATTCTTGGCCTTGATTTCTCATCTCTTGAAGTATATGAAGGGTTTGGGAAGATATTTGGATGGCATCCTCTTTGGTTTATTCTTTGTAACCTGATTTTCCTTGAAATTTTTTTCCCTCAGAGATTGTCTTTCCAAGTGCTTGATTCATTCTTCTACAGTATAGATGTTGTCAACATTCTTTAAGATTTATCAATGATGTATCCAGACATTGATGATTGATTGATTGAGAATCATCACTCTAATATTCAAAATTTGGGTTGTGTGCCTGTTCAGCTCTCTTCATGGCAAGGAACTACTCATGCAGCATGAGTCCTTCTTACTTCCTTCTCTTGGCTAACTTAATATCCTGAGCTACCCTCTTCTGAGCTCTAAAATAAAAATCAGAGGGCTCATTAGCATCTAGTAGAGGTAAGTGGAGAGCAATCCTGATTCCTTGTAGAACCCATAGAGCTTGCTGTGCATTGATTTTCTCCACCCTTTCTGGCTTCTTCAAAAATTAAGTTTTCTAGATACAGGGAGTTGGCCTCAAATCTGCTTGGCATAGTTTGAAATATGTCTTCATTATCTCCTAGAATAGTATCTCTAGATTCTTCAGCTAGCTGCATAGCCTGAACTTGATTGGAATACACTTATTCTTCAATATGATCCATAGCTTGCCTGATGGTCTCATTAATTTGACTTACATACCTCTTCATACTAGTAATATCATGTGTAGTCATCCTTAGGATTTTATCGATTAAAGTTAGGATCTTAACATTATGGTGCACTGTACTATCTACTTTATCAAACCATTTTATGATTTGTGCATTTATATGAGCAGACCTTTTAAAAAATCTAGATCATCCATGATTTTAACTTTTCTTTCTAGACTTCAGCTAAGTTCTCATCTTTCATTCCTTTTACTTTCTCATCAATGTATGATTCCAAAAATGTTACTTGCTCATCCAATTGAGCTTTTAGAGATGAGAGAATGGAACTATCAGTAGTACTGGAGGATGGTTGAGTTTGTGTTACTTTAGGTGGTACTTCAGCAATAACTTGTTCCAAACTTATCCTCAGGTCCACTTGATTAGCCAACTCAGTATGAGTTGTTGTCTCAGCCTCTAGGAGAACAGACATGTTGCCTACTAGAGCAGGGAGCTCAGGTTGATGCTCCACCTCAACATCATCAACACTCTCTAATAATTAAACTAAAGAATTGAACTTCAAATCCTTTGCTTTCTCCTCAAACTCCCCCTCAATTGGGGCACTGGACTTGTCTTGAACAATTGACTCCACCTCAAAAGTAGTAACCAATTTCAGAGGTGAACTTGTATCAATTATATCAAGATTCCCTTGAATGCTTATGTCTTGAAGATTTTCTTCATCCCCATCAGAAGGTGTCAAGTAGGGATTATGGATTGTATCACTATCCACTTGGTCATTAACACCCTTTCTCCTTGATTCAGATTCAAAATCCTCTTCCACAACCACCTTATTTCCTTTAACATTGCTCTTTCCTTTCTTCTCCTTTTGACCTTTGGGTAGTACCATGGTATATCTTTCCAGTGTCTTGATATCCATTCTTTTCATATAATGAATTCTCATTTCTTGTTCCTTGTTGAAATGTATAAGATAGGCATTGGGCAGGTATAAGGAAATAATTCTACCCAAGATAGGTGATTGAAGACTGCTCATGAGTTTTTGGAATATCACCGAGGCCCAGTTAGTTTTCTTTTATAGAATGACACTTATAACCAATTCATACATGGGCTTGAAGATTCTATCACGGGATCCAATCTTGTAGAGAATGGCCTTCCCTATGATATTTGTTAGTAGTTTGACTCTCTAGTTGAAATGCTTCCTTTTTAGAGATCCATATCTCTCTCTACAAAACTCACACCAGTCTAAGGCATCAAATATTTCTTGAGGAGAAATGCCCTGGTCCTCTTTTATCTCAGTAGACATAAGGTGCAATGTCTATGCAATCCTTTAAGGACTAATCTTAACATTTACATCCCCTATCTTGCTTTTAATGGACTTTCCAGAAGATAATACAATGATATAGGAGTAGAATTCTAACACCACTTCCTTCAGAATTAGGCATGGTTTAGATAAAAGAAATTCTAATTCAGCAACGTCCGTCATTCTTATCACTTCTTTGATCTCTTCTAGAGCATCCTTTAATCCAAATCTCACTATTTCATATCCTTCATACAAGATTTTCATAGGTTTTGGCGTCATTTGACTGAATACATAGTCATATAGAATGTAGAGAGAGACGGAGCGATGTCGACGGTCATCTAGGGTTAGAGGTTTTTTGTCCTTAAAAAACCATTAGCTTATGTATATGTATATATATATGTCTAAAAATTTCAAACAAAAATGAAGCGTTGTGCACCTTGGGTGAACATGTATAAATGATCTAATGACTGAAAATGATTTGAGATTAAAGAATATTGCTCGTCACGACAATATCGTTGACACAGAGAGGTATCATTGAGCAACTTCTTAATGATCTCAATAATATAGTAGAGATTGACTCAACTTAACTCCTCTACCCTTCTAGGCATATTTGTCGATCAAAATGACAGAATAACTCTTGAAAGTGAGTCAATTGACTCATAGACAAATGTACCTGCATCAAAGGTTAGCATCCTAATATACTACCAGGATATACTATTTTGTAATTATTTGATAATATAGATAGAGTCAGTAATAATATGCAGATAACACATGAAAGATTAAATACCACTAGAGAGATGGAGTAATATGCAGATAAAATTATTCTAAATTAAGCATCCCCAATTCAATCTTAAAAGAATTATACTTAGCCTCATCCAGTGGCTTGGTAAAGATATCTGCCACTTATTTGTTTGTGGGAATAAACTCAAGGCATATATCCTCATTCTCAACACACTCTCTAATAAAATGATACCTAATTTCTATATGCTTAGTCCTGCTGTGTGATATATGATTTTTAGTTATAGAGATTGCGCTGGGTGAATCAAAAAACATGGGAGTATTACTTATCTGTAGGTTATAATACTACAATTGATGTTGAATCGACAAAAGCTATGCATAGTAACTCCCTGCTGATATGTACTCTGACTCAACTATGGAAATTACCACATTAGTCTGCTACTTGCTACTCCATGACACCAGTCTTCTCCCAAAGAACAAGCATGTTACATAGGTGCTCTTTTTATCATCTTTGCAACCTGCAAAGTCTGTATTTGAATAGCCTATTAGTTCAAAATCATTATTTCTAGGGTACCACAGGCCAATCTGTTGGCTGCCTTAATGTATCTAAAAATCCTCTTTACAGCTTAGTAATTTGATTCCTTGGGGCAGGCCTGGTACCTAGCACAAATGCATATAGCATACATGATATCAGGTCTACTAGTAGTGAAGTAAAGTATGGACCCAATGATACACCTGTATATGGATTCATGAAAAGGTTTCCCCTTTTCATCCTTCTCCTGGGATACTTTTGATCCCATAAGAGTTCTCATGGTGGAGGCTGATTCTATCCCAAACTTTCTAATTAGTTTTTTAGTGTACTTAGTTTTAGGGATGGAAATTTCCTCATCAGACTGCTTCATTTGGATACCTAAATAAGTACTTTAGTTCTCCCATACTGCTAATCTCAAACTCCCCTTATATAAGGTTGGCAAACCTATTGCAAAGTTATCATCAGTAGTAGACCAAAATATAATGGCATCAACATATATTTGTACTAAGAGACACATGCCCTTGGTTTCCCTTAGAAATAATATGTTATTTATCTTTCTCCTTCAGTACTTGTTTATAATAAGAAAGGTAGACACAGTTTTATACCAAGCCCTTAGGCTTTTAACCCGTATAAAACTTTTTCAAGTAAATAAATATGATTAGTAAGGGTTGGATGCACAAAACCTGAGGGCTTCTCCACATATACCTCTTCCTTGAGATTACCATTCAGGAAAGATGATTTGACATCTATCTGGTAGGCTTTGAATCCCTGGAATGCTACATTGGACAAGAACATCCTTATTGTACAACCCCGTATCCGGCGAGTGGGTCAGTAAGAGCAAGACTGGCCAAACCGGGCATTCTGAGTCCCTAGGCAAGCTCGAAAAAAGGGGGAGCTCGACAGACTCTAGCTCGTCGAGGCGAGGTGAAATTATTTAGGAGACGAGCTCATACTCGCCAAGCCTTTTGCCATTCGTCGAGCTTTGGGCTGTTCGTCGAGCTCCGGGCTGTTCGTTGAGCTCTAAGCTGTTCGTCGAGCTCTAGGCTATTCGTCGAGCTCAGGGCTATTCATCGAGCTCTGGGTTGTTCAATGAATTCGCAGCATACGAGCAGGGTAGGCTAGGCCCATACTCGCCCAAGGCAAAAAATAGGTGGCGGGTACTCGCCGTCCCAGGAGAATAGCGGGCGAGCAGAGAAGACCGGACCCGTACTCGCGAAAGGCCGAGCGGAAGCAGCGAGTGCCAGCTACATCGAGCACTTACCACGCTTGCCGAGTAGGGGCTTTTGGGGGCTACTCGCCTAGTGATTAGTGAGGTGTTTTTGCCATTTTTCCCCCGCTAGCCTGCCTATAGCCAGTTAGAACAATGGAGTTACGCTGTTGGCAGACCCAATTGGGCTGCACAGAGCTGTTCAAAAAAATGAAGGTTGGCTATTTGCAGGTCATTTTCAGAAATATATAAATAGGACCCAAGGGATACCTTAGAGGGCATGCTTACTTATCTCCCAGCCTGTAGTGCTTTTTGAGGTACCTTAGTTCGGCACTTGGTTAAGGAGGGGAAGCGCTCAGTGATCTTCCGGGTGTGCGGTGGGTCCTCCTCGCCGAGCCCTTGGGTCCGTTCCCAGTTCTTTCTTCCTAGTCTCCCAGCTCGCAGGAGAGAAGTAGGTGCGCGATCACCCCTTCCCCAAGGGTGAACTCCACAAGAGACTGGTTTTTCGATTTATACATTCTAGTGCGGTGAGCGTGGAGAGTGATCAGCACAAGAAAATCCCCAACGAGCTCAATGACTGGAGGAGAAGGACAAGGATCAGACAGGACCAACTTGCCACCCCCTCCCCCTCTCGCCATGATGGGGTTGCTCGAGGATTTAAGGCAGGAAGTCCTCGGTCTGGTCAGATCCGCACTCGGCATGCGTGCCGAGTGCTTGACTCATTCAATTCCAGTTCTCACAGATATGGCACTCGGCGAGGGCACTCCCGCTAGGCAAGTGGGGAAGGAGATCGCCGAGGAATGTTGGGGTGCCGAGCTCCCCGGGCGATTACTCTTCCCGAGCTTCGGAGGCAGCGGCATGGCTGGCGAGATGGGGGCATGAGACCCTCCAGCTCGCCTAGTGGGGGAGACATCCCCTTTAGCGAGTTGGTATCCTCTGCACTAGTACCAGATGGGTTCAGGGAGCCTGAGATGTCCAACTACACCGGGAAAGGGGACCCGGTCCAGCACGTCTAGTGGTTTGAGGATGTGGTCTCGATCCGACGGATGTCGGATGGATTTAAGTGCAGAATCTTTGCCATCACTCTCAAAGAGAAGGCAAGAGAGTGGTTCCACTAGATGCTGGCCAATTTAATCTACTGCTTTGAGGACCTACGTCGTGGGTTCATATTGAGGTTCACCACCTCCAAGAGGAGGAAGAAGGAGTCTGAGTCCCTATTCCACATCAAGCAGAGGGTGAACGAGACCTTTGGGAGCTACGTCAATCGCTTCAAGGAGGAGGTTACCCAAGTCCAAGAGATGTTGGGGCATACCCTGATGATGGATTTAACCCTGGGGCTACAACAGGGTTTCTTTCGTATGGAGTTGAAGAGGGTGTCGTCCCTCTCCTTCGAGGAGTTGATTGAGAGGGCGTTAAGAGAATTCGATGGGGAGGGGTCGAATCCAGAGTTTGCCCAGAATTTAGCCAGGTGGGCTAAGGAGGAAGAGAGGCCCAAAGGAGGTAGGGCCAGGAGTAGAGGAGAGCTAAGCCCCAGCTGAGGGAACAGCCGCAGCAGCAGCAACATCAGCAGCCAAAGTGGGGGCGCCTGGTGCAAAACCACGGGCTAGGTTTGAGGCCAAAGTGGCAAGATCAAGGGTCGAGGAGGGGTCATCATGGCGGGGATAACCGACAGGGAGGCCAGGGCTAGTTCTATCTCCCCGGTGGGAGGAAAGTCCAGAGGCCACCTCTCCCTGACCAGGAGCAGGTTATGGCTATTAACATGGGGAGAGAAGGAGGGCGATGAGGAGAAGTAGAAGAGAAGTTAGGGTGGATTTTACCTACTGTGACTTCCATCAAGAGGAAGGGCACGCCACGGTCACGTGCCCGGAGTTCCTCGAGATGAGGGGAAATAGGGACAATAACATCAACAAGACTGCTAGGGGTTGCGGATCAAGGAGGTCCTCCTCGGGCAGAGGAGGATAGATGTGAAGACCGAGCAGATGTCTGGGCCCGGGAAGGATCTGGGTGATCCACGGAGGGGTGGGTGCCGAGGCTTCCTGCAAGACAAGCCTCCACACCATGTACCGAAGGAGCATTGCCTCAATGTCCAAGACCCCACCCCTGGAGGAGAAGATCACCTTCTCAAGGAAGGATATGCCGGATCATGAGGATCCATTCTGTGATGTACTGGTCATCGAGATGGTCATCGAGAACCTCACCATCGCCCGGATCCTCATCGACAATGGGAGTTCGGTCAACGTAGTCTTTAAGAAAGCATTTGACGTAATGAAGGTGGAGGTCATGAGGGTGCTGGCCTCAGACGGACCCTTGTTCGGGTTCTCGAGGAGAGGAACGTGGTAGAAGGGGGAGTGGGACACCATGTCATATTGGGGGGGAGTCCCGCACTTGCAGGTTCGTCATTGTGGATGCCCCCAACAGCTACAACGCTATCTTCAGGAGGCCCCTTAATAGCGCCTTCCGCTGCATCCCCTTATCCTTCTACAAGTGCTTGAAGTTCAACATCAAGGGAGTCCAAGTCCGGTCCGCGGAGACCCTAAGGTGGCAAGGGAGTGCTACATCACTGCCATGAACTTCATCTCATGGCAAGAGGGGAATGAGGAGATGGAGCAAAGGATGAAGGAGGCAGAGCAGGAGTCTGGAAGAGAAAAGATGGAGGTAGAGGTGAATCTCTCTCAAGAGAAGGAGGCGGAAGAAGTACGGGAGTCGGCCGAAGCGATGGTCATGGAGGAAGCTGAGGAGGTCCTCGCCCCCGGAGGGGAGGATGTTGAAGAGTGGGGAGAGCAGTATCATTGGGAGGCAGTCGAAGATGTGGTTGAGATGGAGGTTCTCACCCTCAGAGGAAGGGTGGAGAAGGTTCGCGTCAGCGGAGGGCTGACCCCGGAGGCTCAAGGCAGGGTACTTGAGTGCATCCAAAAGAATGTAGACATCTTCGCCTAGAGTGCTGTGGAGATTCCAGGGATCGATGCTGATGTTGCTTGCCTTTGCCTCAACCTGTACCCGGAGGCCCGCCCCATCCAACAGAAGAAGAGATCCACGATGGACAAACTACCCAAGCCAATTCGGGAGGAGGTGGCCAAGCTCCTCAAGGCCGGCTTTATATCCGAAATACAATACCCCGGCTCGGTCTCCAATGTTATAATGGTTAAAAAAGGAGACGGCCGGTGGAGAATGTGTGTCGATTTTTCTTTACTTAATAAATCGTGTCCTAAGGATTGTTATCCCTTGCCTTGGATCGACGCGTTGGTTGACTCAGCCGTCGGTTTCCCTATAATGAGTTTCCTAGATGATTTTTCAGGTTATCATCAGATCAGGATGCACCCACCCGACATCAAGGATGTCTCCTTCATCACAGGGGATGGGTGTTACTATTATAAAATGATGCCCTTTGGGCTAAAGAACGCAGGGGCAACCTATTAGAAGATGATGGACGGGGTCTTCCGAGAGCAAAAGGGGAGGAACTTGGAGGTGTATGAAGATGACCTCATGATCAAAATCCAAGACGTCGACTCTCACCTTCGGGACCTGGAAGAGAACTTTGCCACTCTCCGCAAGTATAAAATCAGGTTGAACCCCTTGAAGTGTGTCTTTGGGGCAAGCCGGGGCAAGTTCTTGGGCCATCTCCTCACCCCAGCAGGGGTAGAGCCCAACCTTGACAAGGTAAGGGCAATCATGGAGTTGGGGTCTCCTCAGAATGCCAAAGAAGTGCAACGGTTGACGGGGAAGCTGGAAGGGTTAAGCAGGTTCCTCTCTCGGGCCGGAGAGAAATGCTCTCCGTTGTTCAAAACCCTGAGGGGAGGCCAGAAGTTCGAGTGGACCTCAGAGTGCGAGGAGGCATTCTAGGCCTTGAATAAGCAGCTGACCCATGCCCCCCTACTCCAAGGGCCGAAGGAAGGAGAGGATTTATCCTTATACCTGGGGGTCGGCGCCGAGGCCCTAAGCTCTGTATTGGTTCGGGAGGAGAGAAAGAAGCAACTCCCAATATACTTTGTGAGTCGGGTCTTGAGGAAGGTTGAGCTTCGGTATCCCATCTTGGTTAAGCTCGCCTTTGATCTCATCATCTCAGCTCGAAGGCTCCGACCCTACTTCCAGGCACACTCGATCTGAGTGGTGACCGACCACCCCCTCCACAACATCTTCGAAGGTGTGGAGCATTCAGGCCGGCTGGCCAATTTGTTGGTAGAATTGAGCGAATTCGACATCTTCTTCGTCCCTCGTCTTTCGATCAAGGCACAAGCAATGACCGATTTCCTGATAGATTACGTGGTTGAAGTGGCAGAGGCGGAACTCCCTCATCCTGTCCCCTAGAGGGTGATGGTATACGATGCGTCGGGAAGGCACTCCCTAGGAGTGGGAGTGATCTTGGAGAGCCCACATGGGACGAGGATTGAGCAAACAGTGGTGATACACTTCCCCATCACCAATAAACCAGCCGAGTACGAGGAAGTAATCGTAGGGCTACAACTAGCCATGGAACTAGGGATACTCAATGTAGAGGTCCTCACTGACTCCATGGCAGTGGCCTCCCAAATCAATGGGGAGTTCGAGGCGGGGAGCCCACCCTCCAGTTGTATTTGGCAAAAGGTGAAGGGGATTATTGGAACGTTCCAAACCTTCTCCATTCGACATTTCGAGAGGAAAATGAGCGGGTAGATCGGCTAGCCAAGCATGGCCCGCGGGTGGGGGTACCATTACCGACCTATTCCACCCATCCATCAAAGAACAAGAGATAATGGAGGTGGAGCACCACCCCTCGTGGATGGATCCATTCACAACCTTTCTGTCCACGTGAGAGTATCCAGAAGGGATGGACAAAAAGAAGCTCAAGTACTAGTCATCATACTACCTCATGTGCATCGGACAGCTATACCGCAAGACCCTCTCGGGGATGTTGGCACATTGCGTGGTTGATAAGTTGTAAATCTACGTATTTTTTAGTACTTCTAGTAGGTCATTTTAGTTTATTTTTGTTGTTGTTAGTTATTTTTTCTTAAATAAATGTTTCCTTTTTGTAAATATTGTTCTAACTTAGTTTATTTTGTTTTCAAGAAAAATTCCAGAAAAAGTCAAAAATTCAGGTTTGACACGCTCGTGTCATGCTGACCGACACGCCCGTGTTGCCCCTCGACGATCAACCTTCGTCGACCCCAGCTCGAAGTTCAGCCTTCTACAACCCGACAAGGGCACGCTTCCTGACATGCCCGTGTTCTAGATTTTGAGGCGCCCGTGTTCCAAATTTCGACACGCCCGTGTCACCAATTCGACTCAGCACCTGCTGAAATCGAGTTGCAAGGTGTCCTGACACGCCCGTGTCACGCCTCCCGACACTCCCGTGTCTGACACGTGTTCGCTCTAGCTTCCCCCAAAAATCCACCAGTCACCAATTTTTGACATCTCCAACACACCAGTCTTGACACGCCCGTGTCACACTGACTGACACGCCCGTATCAAACCCACTTTTTTTCCTATAAATAAAAATTTTCTGTTAGGACCAAGGGTTCACTTTTTGAGCCAAAGTTTAGTGTGTTTTGTGGGCTGGTTGGTGTATTCCATTGCCGTGTAAGGAGAACTTTCTCCCCCTCTCTTTTTATGTTTGTATTAGCTTTGTAATAAGTTCATTTTAATCAATAAAATATGTTAGTTTTTCTCTTCTTAAATGATTTTGGAATGAACTTGTGTGCCCACTTTATTCTTCTTTTTATCCCCTTGTACTTCTTAGTATTTCTCTTTATGAAATGTGTGTCTGTGTGTGTGTGTGTATGAGTTTGACTTTTTTTTGTTTTTATCATCATGTTAGGTTTTATTCTAGTTTTTATTTCCAAAATGAAATGTTATTAGGATAGTTTTTCTAGCTTTTATGTTACATCAAAATTGTAACTTTCTCATCCTAATGAGTTTTGTAAAAGAGATTTAAATAGTGATTTTAATTTTCTTTAACTTAGTCTTTGTTTAGGGTGTAAAACTTTTTGTCTTTTTAAATTTTATTTCTACTTTTTATCACTTTTATGAACTCTTAAGAATGAAAAAAAGTTATAATTTTAATTTTTGAGCACCTTTGATTTTAGCTTTATTTTGAAAAACTTTTGCTCATTTAATTTTTATTTGTTCTTTTTATGTGTTTTTGGTAAAGTTTAAGAATAGAAAGTAGTTATAATTTTTAGGTAACTTTCATTTTGTTTTTAATTTGTGTGTGTAAGTGTATGCGTTAGATTTTCTCTTTTGTTCTTTAAAGATTATGTTGTGTGTGTGAGTGTAGGAGATAATTTTGTTGCTTTCTTCAATTATGTTGTGTGTGTGAGTGTAGGAGATAATTTTTATGCTTTCTTCAATTATGTAGAGTGTGTGAGTGTATGAGATAAATTTTCATGCTTTATTTTATCGCTTTCTTTCAATTTGCGTAGAGTGTGTGTGTACACATTTATTTCCCGCCTACTCATTCGAGTAGGACTCGCATTAATTTCCCTTCTACTCATTTGAGTAGGACTTGTACTTGCATTTACTTCTCGCCTACTCGTTTGAGTAGGACTCACTTTATTTCCCACCTACTCATTCGAGTAGGACATGTACCTGCTTTTACCTCCCGCCTACTCATTTGAGTAGGACTCGCTTTATTTCCCGCCTACTCATTCGAGTAGGACTTGTACTTGCATTTATTTCACGCCTACTCATTCGAGTAGGACTTGTACTTGTATTTATTTCACGCCTACTCATTCGAGTAGGACTTGTCATACTACTTATGGTTTTGTTGAGTTTGTGAGTTCTCTCCCCAATTTAGCTTTGCAATGTTTCTAAACTTTTTGTTATTATTCTTTGTCTTCTTCTTATACCCCTTAGCGCTTAGTTACAAACTCACACATCATAAACAATCATAAGCCGTCCCTATACCGATGAGTGGCTAATAGTCTTTAGCCCACGACATCGAAGAGCATTGTGACATAAAAAATCTCTCTAAATAATCAAAGAATCTTTTTCTCACTTTTATTAAAGGGATTAAGGTTTGCCTCGGGTTAACGACACGTAGAACCACATATCGATGTGTGGGCTCTATTTCCGTTATCCATATGCTAGCTAGCTGAGAGGCCGTGCGTATGGACTGATCACGCTTGGGTAAAAAGAGTTGTGTGCATACCCTCGAGAGAGGAGAAGCGTAATTCTATCGGATTGGGTTCCCCACCCAATAGCGGGGTTCTTAGCGTAAAGAGGGCATTAAGAGGAATCCTTCGTCGGACGAGAGTTCTATCGAATAGTCTTATTGTTTAGGTGAGCGATATCCCTATAGCTAGGTGAACTCATATTTGTGGAACTTCCACGGCCAAGTTGCCTTTAGTTAATCTAAAAATTAAGTTCTATAATTATTAAGAGTCGTTTTAGTTTTGATCTGATTCGATGCCGAGCGTTAACCCTTCATAGAATATTTTCTAAGTCTTTTTACAACTTTCTCTTTTAACCGCTTTAATTAACTAAAACCCTACAAGTTGTTTTCGGTAAAATAATAGTCCCTCTAGAAGGAGTAGAAATTTTCAACCCGACCCCGAGAATAATACGACCTCGGTATTCCCCTAAATATCGAGTACCACATGCGATAGGTGCACTTGCCTCCTTTCGTTAAAAACTCGCTTTCTAGCGCGCCCGCGGCAGTCAACTTTTCAAACCAACCACCAAAATAAGAGTCTGCTCGCGGGACTCATAGAGTTTTTGGCATCGTTGCCGGGGATCGAACCCAGATCACCCACATGATAGGCGGGAATACTCACCACTATACTACAACGACCGTGATAGAACTTAGAGCGCTCCTTATAGAACTTATTGCTCTCGTAAGCGTTTGCATGCCATTAATCGAGCTTGTTTAGTTGCAGTTTTCTATTTTGAGCGGCTAAGTTAGCATCGAGGTTTACGAGTTTTAAAGCCCAAAGAGCGCGATGCTCTAGTTCTACGGAGAGATGGCACGCTTTGTCATAGACTAACCGAAACGGCGTAAAACCAATTGCGGTTTTGTGTGTCGTCTGATATTCCAACAACTCATCGTCGAGTTACTATAACCCGGGTTGGAGGAATCACCCAAAACTATCTTGGAGCACCTCGAACAATGTGCAGCGGCCCCCTAATTCTTTTGTGCCCGCATTTTTCCCGCCACCTCCTCCAAAACCTTCTCCAGTTGAGGATAATTTTTATAAGTACATAGCATCCAACGAATCAAATATCCAGAACATCACCGGATCGCTAAAAACCCTTGAACAATAGGTTGGAAAATTGACGAGAACGCCAATGATATAACCCTCCGTAGCGGTAAGCAGGTGGTCGAGCCAAAACAGATCGATCCTTAGGTACATATTTCACCTCTGACCCCTCTTCCCCCTTCTTCGATTACGCCGCCTTCACCTATTTTAAATGAAATAATTATTTTAAATAAGGCCCTGCCGCATCCGCATAGGGTAAATAATGAGCGTAAGGACGCGCAATACAAAAAAATTATTACTAAATAAAACAAATTCATATTAATGTTCCCTTCTGTGAGGCGATCTCGCAGATGCCTAAGTATGCAAAATATTTGAAAGAACTTCTTTCTAATAAACGAAAATTTGAAAATATTTCGCATATCTCTCTCAACGCGGACTGCTCGGCGGCTCTTACCAATAAATTGCCCCCAAAACAAAACGACCCGGGACAGTTTTCCATCCCGTGCCTTTTTGGCAATATATTAGTAAAATACGCTCTTGTAGATTTAGGCGCGAGCATTAATTTGATGTCGTTCTCGCTCTTTAAAAAATTAGGTTTGGGCACTCTGGCCCTATTAATATGTGTATCCAGTTAGTGGATCGCTCGGTTAAGTTCCCCATCGGGGTAGTGGATGACGTCCTCTTCCGAGTTGACAAGTTTATCTTTCCGGTAGACTTCGTCATCTTGGACATCGAGGAGGACACCGATGTACCAATTATAATCGGTCGCCCTTTTCTCGCCACCTCCCGCGCATTAATCTATGTAAGTAACGGTCGTCTCCTCTTTCAGGTGGGAGATGATGAGGTTACTTTTTCTATTAATCCTTTGATGGAGGACTCGTCATTGAGTGACGATTTCTGCAATTCTTTAGATTCTTTTTATGGAGATCGTTCTTCACCTTTTTTCGAGTCGATTTTTCTTAACGATGATGTTTTCGCGCTCAAAAATTTTATTGTGACGAGGATAAATCTATAGGCTTGCCTTTCGAACCAATTGGTTCGAAAGACATTAGTATCAAAACCCCACTAGAAGAACCGCCGCCCATCCTAGACCTCAAACCCCTACCCGAATCTCTCAAAGACGCTTTTTTGGGAAAAAATGATACCCTTCCCATTATCATTCTGAGTGATTCAGAGACTTCCGATTTATTGGAAGTTTTGCTCAAACATCGCCACGCCATTCCGTGGCAAATTTCCGATCTTAAGGGGATTAACCCTTCTTTTTGCACTCATAGGATTTTTCTCAACGATTATTGCCGCAAAACCATTCAGCCGCTGCGACATCTTAACCCAAACATGAAAGACATCGTTAAAGCTGAGATAATTAAATTATTAGATGCGGGGATTATTTATCTCATTTCTGATAGTGAGTGGGTTAGTCCCGTCCATGTCGTGCCCAAGAAGGGCGGTCTAACCGTAGTAAAAATAAGCACAATGAACAAGTCCCAACTCGTATTATTACGGGTTGGCGGGTGTGCATCGATTACAGAAAACTAAATGATGCTACCCATAAGGACCATTTTCCACCACCATTTTTAGACCAAGTTCTGGAGCGTTTAGCCGGTCATCCATTTTATTGTTTTCTTGATGGTTTATCGGGGTTTTTCCAAATCCCCATTTCCCCCGATTATCAAGTGAAAACAACTTTTACCTGCCCGTTTGGCACCTTCGCCTACCGAAGAATGCCATTTGGCCTCTACAATGCCCCAGCTACATTCCAAAGATGTATGCTGACAATCTTTGGCAAGCTGGTAAGAGAGATTATGGAAGTCTTTATGGTTGACTTTTCTATTTTTGAACGCTCTTTCCCGTCTTGTCTTCGAAATCTAGATCATGTCCTCCAACGATGCGAGGACACGCATCTCGTTTTAAATTGGGAAAAATGTAACTTTATGGTTCAAGAAGTTTTGGTTCTCGGCCATATGATTTCGTATAAGGGGATGGAGGTAGATAAGGCCAAGGTAGTAATTATAGAAAAACTTCCGCCGCCAACCAATGTAAAATCTATTAGAAGTTTCTTAGGCCACACAGGCTTTTATTGACGTTTCATTCAAGATTTTTCAAAAATAACAAACCCGCTTACTCGACTCTTGGAAAAGGAATCAAATTTTGTCTTTTGTAATGAATGCGAGTCTGCATTTAATTTTATAAAACAAAAAGTATCAATTCACCCATTTTAGTGGCGCCTGATTGGTCCCTTCCGTTTGAAATTATGTGCGACGCTAGTGATATTGCCTTAGGTGCTTTTCTAGGCCAACGCGTAGAAAAACACTTTCATCCAATTTATTACGCTAGCAAGACACTCACTTCCGCACAAGTATATTACACAAACAATGGAAAAGGAACTCTTAGCCGTCGTTTTTTGCTTTTGATAAGTTTCACTTGTATAGAACGCTATCTAAAGTTATTGTATTTACCGACCACTGCGACCTTAAATACCTACTTTCTAAAACCGACGCCAAGCCCCGCCTTCTTCGATGGGTTCTCCTCCAAGAATTTAATTTGGAGATCCGGGATAAGAAGGGCGTTGAAAATTTACCCTCCGATCACATCTCCCGCTTAGAAAATCCGGGTGCGGAAGCGCTCGTCGAATCTAACATAAATGATAGATTCCTCGAGGAACGCCTCCTAGCCATAAATAACATTTTGTCTTATCCGCCTTGGTTCGCAGATTTTGCGAACTATTTAGTTGCGCGGGTGCTCCCAAAAGAAATTTCGAGCCAGCAAAAGAAGAAATTCTTTTCCGACTTGAAAATTTTCTTTTGGTAGAACCCATTTCTTTTTCATATTTGCGCGGACTAGGCAGTCCGAAGATGTGTCGCGGGAGTGGAGTGCATAAAAATACTTAGGCACTGCCACAAGGGTCCGGCCGATGGGTATTATTAAGCTAACCAGACCGCGCGGAAGGCACTGGAGGCGGGCTTCTTTTGGCCCACTATTTTCAAAGTCACACACACTTTTGTGCTCTCTTGCGATAGCTGCCAGTGGTCGGGTAACATCTCTCGTCGCGATGAGATGCCCCAAAGTTTATTTTTAGAATGTGAAGTCTTTGATTTATGGGGCATCGACTTTATCAGCTCCCTACCTCCTTCTTTTAAAAATATTTATATTTTAGTGGCGGCCGACTACGTATCAAGGTGGGTGGAAGCGCATGCTCTCCCCACCAATGATGCGCGAGTCATCGTCACCTTCCTAAAAAAACTATTTTCTCTCTTTGACACACCTCGCGCTATTGTAATTGATAGGGGTACACTTTTCTGTAACGCCCAATTGTCTAAGACGTTAGCTAAATACAGAGTCACACACAAACTTGCCACCCTCTACCACCCTCAAACAAGTGGCCAAGTCGAGGTAGTAAATCGAGAGATTAAGCGTATATTAGAAAAGACCGTTTCACTTAATAGGAAAGATTGGTCCGTCAAACTTGACGATGCGTTGTGGGCATATCGGACTGCATACAAAACAATAATTGGTTGTACGCCGTTTCGGTTAGTCTTTGGCAAAGCATGCCATCTCCCCATAAAACTAGAGCATCGTGCTCTTTGGGCTTTAAAACTCGTAAACCTCGACGCTAACTTAGAAGCTCAAAATAGAAACTGTAACTAAATGAGCTCGATGAATGGCATGCAAACGCTTACGAGAGCAAAAAGTTCTATAAGGAGCGCTCTAAGTTCTATCATGATCATAAAATCAATTCCCCAAATTTTTTTTCTAAGGGTGATCTTGTCCTTCTTTATAATTCTCGTCTTAGACTTTTTCCGGGTAAACTAAAATCACGTTGGTCCGGCCCCTTCAAAGTTGAAGAGGTTTGTCCATATGGGACCGTACTATACTCCCACCCAGAAAAAGGTTCGTTTAAAGTAAACGATCATCGGTTAATGTCTAATATTGCAGGCAATCAAATGGTCAGTTTTAACGAAACAACAACTCTCCTCAACGTTATAACCCCGCCATAATAGTCAAGCTACACGACTATAAACAAAGTGTTCCTTGGAGGGCACCCCATGTCAACCTTTTTCGTTCTTTCCTTATTTTCTTTGCTACTTTTCCTAATAATGCAGGATTTCTGATGGGCTTCCCCGAACACGTTCCAGGGAAGTTCTTACCCTCCATTTTATTTTTTGTAAATATTTCACTTTTATTTTTGTTCTGCATACTTACTTTGCAACATTGGGGATAATGTTGGTTTTAAGTATGGGGGTGTTTTCCTACTTTCCTTTCTGCACTTCCATTTTCCGCACTTAAAAAATTTTAAAAAAAAATACCCAAAAAAATTTATAAAATGAAAACTAAAAAAATAAAAAAATAATTTTTTTTATCATCAAAAATTTCAAAAATATTACAAAACAAAAATTCAACAAAAAAAATTTATTATACTTTGTTAGTATTATTTGTAAATTTTTTTTATAAATATATATTTTTCTAAATATTCTTTTCTCTCTCCCCTCTTCCTTTCCTCCTCTTGTTAAATAACTTCTCTCTTTTCTCTTTTGTAAATATTTGCTTAAAAATTTTAAAAATGCAAAATTTTTTGAAACAAATATAAAATATTTCAAATATACACACACACACACACATATATATATATATATATATATCTTTTTCGCATTTTTATTATGTATATATTAGAAAAATAAACACAAAATACAAAAAAAGATAATAACTTCAAAAAACGAAAAGAAAGAAAAAAAAACTAAAATAAAAATACAAACAAAAAGATGATAACTTTAAAAATCCAAAAATTATAAAACAAATAAATCAAATATTCCATTCTTAATCATTTTTGCTCTCCAAAAATATAGTTGCGAGTTAATTTATATGAGAATTTCATTAATTCTTTGTTTATTATTCGTTTGTTAATTTGAGATTGATAAATTTAAATAGCGGGGTTAAGTTTTAAAGAATATCTTATGGTTTTTTTCTTAATATAGGGGACTTGTTTTAGGCACTACTTCTAATTTATCTAAAATAGTGGCACGTGTATTATTTTAGAAAAAATAGCTATAGACTTCAATTATTTCTACTTCAAGCTTCTTGAAATACAGGAACGTTCAATTTATCAAAGTTGCTCTCAAATTTTTTTTATTAAAAGCTAGTATTCTTCTTGAAAAATAAACTCTATCTACCCATTTTTATCATGTTTTATTTAACATGATAAAATTTCTATCCTTAAAAGAACATATATCAATGGGAATAATATTTCGTTCCGTAAACAAAGGCATCCAATATTATAAAAAGATTATAAGTTACGGAGTAAGAGGATAAAATTCATTACCCCTATACATATACATTGGGTTATATTAAAGTGGTTCAAAATAAATTTAATTTAGGAAAATAAGATTTCATTTTCCTAAAACATCAAAAAATTTAATTTGAGGCTCGAGAAAAAAAATTACCTCGCCTCCAAGCCAAAGCCCTCTTCATAAACCAAAACAATCCCCTTAGCAAATTCCAATGATTCTAAAATTAATTTAAAATCTTTTTGAGAGCATAATTTTAAATTGCATTATTTCCATTAAAACTCTTGTAAGCTAAAGTTCCTATAATTCCAATCTATTTTTGTTAGCTAACGATTAAAATTTATGCTTGCTATTTGGTTACTTCAAGAAGTCTTTTTGGCCTAAACTTTTCCTCTTAATAATCTTCATGGATTAGGACTTAACTCTTATACCTCATAGGTTTACTTAGATCTCTCTTTTAATTAATTTAAGCGGTAGCTAAATTTAGGATTTCTTTTAATTTCTTATAAATATATCTCCAACTTTTGCTCTGAAATAGCAAAATCTTAAGTATGGGGGTATTTGATAAGTTGTTAATATGCGTATTTTCCAGTACTTCTATTAGGTCATTTTAGTTTTTTTCATTGTTTTTCGATATTTTTTCTTCAATAAATGTTTCCTTTTTGTAAATATTGTTCTAACCTACCTTTATTTTGTTTTCCACGAAAATTCTATAAAAAGTAAAAAATTCAGATTTGACACGCTCGTGTCATGCGGACCGACACACCCGTATTTCCCCTCGACGATCAACCTTCGTCGACCCCAGCTCGAAGTTCAGCCTTCTACAACCCGACAAGGGCACGCTTCCAGACATGCCCGTGTTCCAGATTTTGACACGCCCGTATTCCAAATTTCGACATGCCCGTATCACCAGTTCGACTCAGTGCCTACCGACCTCGAGTTGTAAGGTGTCCTGATACGCCCATGTCACGCCTCCTGACATGCCCGTGCCCGACAAGTGTCCACTCTAGCTTCCCCTAGAAATGGGCCAGTCACTGATTTTTTGACTTTTCCAATACACCAGTCTTAACATGCCTGTGTCACACTGACCGACACGCCCGTGTCAAACCCACTTTTTTGCCTATAAATAAAAATTTTCTGTTAGGAACAAGGGTTCTCTTTTTTGAGCCAAAGTTTATTGTATTTTGTGGGCTGCTTGGTGTATTCCATTGCCATGTAAGGAGAACTTTCTCCCCCTCTCTTTTTATATTTCTATTAGCTTTGTAATAAGTTCATTTTAATCAAAAAAATATGTTAGCTTTTCTCTTCTTAAATGATTTTGTAATGAACTTGTGTGCCCACTTTGTTCTTCTTTTTATCCTCTTGTACCTCTTAGTATTTCTCTTTATGAAAAGTGTGTGTGTGTGTGTGTATAAGTTTGACTTTTTTTTTGTTTTTATCATCATGTTAGGTTTTATTCTAGTTTTTATTTCCAAAATAAAATGTTATTAGGATAGTTTTTTCTAGATTTTATGTTACTTCAAAATTATAACTTTCTCATCCAAATGAGTTTTGTAAAAGAGATTTTAAAAGTGATTATAATTTTCTTAAACTTAGTCTTTGTTTAGGGTGTAAAACTTTTTGTCCTTTTAAAATTTTTTTCTACTTTTTTATCACTTTTATGAACTCTTAAGAATGAAAAAAAGTTATAATTTTAATTTTTGAGCACCTTTGATTTTAGCTTTTTTTTGAATATTTTTTGCTCATTTAATTTTTATTTGTTCTTTTTATTTGTTTTTGGTAAAGTTTAAGAATAGAAAAATAGTTGTTTTAATTTTTAGGTAACTTTCATTTTGTTTTTAATTTGTGTGTAAGTGTATGGGTTAGATTTTCATTTTTGTTCTTTAAAGATTTTGTTGTGCGTGAGAGTGTAGGAGATATTTTTTATGCTTTCTTCAATTATGTTGTCTGTATGAGTGTAGGAGATAATTTTGATGTTTTCTTCAATTATGTAGAGGTGTGTGAGTGTATGAGATAAATTTTCATGCTTTATTTTATCGCATTCTTTTAATTCAACATAGTGTGTGTGTGTGTGTGTGTGTGTGTCCGCATTTATTTCCCGCCTACTTGTTCGAGTAGGACTCACATTAATTTCCCATCTACTCGTTTGAGTAGGACTTGTACCTGCATTTACCTCTCGCCTACTCATTTGAGTAGGACTCGCTTTATTTCCCGCCTACTCATTCGAGTAGGACTTGTAACTGCATTTACTTCCCGCCTACTCGTTTGAGTAGGACCCACTTTATTTCCTGCCTACTCATTCGAGTAGGACTTGTACTTGCATTTATTTCCCGCCTACTCATTCGAATAGGACTTGTCATATTACTTATGGTTTCATTGAGTGTGTGAGTTCTCGCCCTAATTTAGCTTTGCAATGTTTATAAACTTTGTGTTATTATTCTTTGTCTTCTTCTTACAACCCTTTAGCGCTTAGTTACGAACTCACGCCTCATAAAAATCTTAAGCCGTCCACATACCGATGAGTGACTAATCATCTTTAGCCCTCTACATCGAAGTGCATTGGGACATAAGAAATCTCTCTAAATAATTAAAGAATCTTTTTCTCACTTTAATAAAAGGGCTTAAGTTTGCCCCGAGTTAACGACGCGTAGAACCACATATTGATTTGTGGGCTCTATTTCCGTTATCCATACGCTAACTAGCCGAGAGGTCGTGCATATGGACTGATCACTCATGGGTAAAAAGAGTTGCGTGCATACCCTCGAGAGAGGAGAAGCGTAATTCTACCGGATTGGGTTCCCCACCCAATAGCGGGGTTCTTAGCGTAAAGCAGACATTAAGAGGAATCCTTCGTCGGACGAGAGTTCGTTCGAATAGTCTTAATGTTCAGCTGAGTGATATCCCTATAGCTAGGTGAGCTCATATTTATGGAACCTCCACGACCAAGTTGCCTTTAGTTAATTTGAAAATTAAGTTCTATATTTATTAAGAGTCGTTTTAGTTTTGATCCGATTCGATGCCGAGCGTTAACCCTTCATCGAATATTTTCTAAGTCTGTTTACAAATTTCTCTTTTAACCACTTTAATTAACTAAAACCCGACAAGTTTTTTTGGTAAAAAAATAGTCCCTCCGAAAAGAGTAGAAATAGTGAACCCGACCCCGAGAATAATACGACCTCGGTATTCCCCCAAATATTGAGTACTACAAGCGATAGGTGCACTTGCCTCCTTTCGTTAAAAACTCGCTTTCTAGTGCGCCCGCGGAGGTTGACTCTTCGAACCAACCACCCAAATAAGTGTCTGCTCGCGGGACTCATAAGTGGCCGAGAGGGAAGTCCCGAGGAGTTTTTAGGAGGTCCACTCCGGGGAGTGTGGAAGCCATTCTGGGAGTCAGAGCCTAGAAGGAAGGATCGTAAGGCAAGGGTATTTCTAGCCAACCCTGGGCCATAACGCTGCAAATTTCACGAAGGAATGTCACAAATGCCAGCTGTTCGCTCCTCTCCAGATGCAACCGGCCCAACGCCTCAGAGGTATCATAGCACCTTGGCCATTCACAATCTGGGGAATGGACCTAGTCGGACCCTTTCCCCAGGCTAGCGGCCAAGGAAGGTTTCTACTGGTCATGATTGATTATTTTTCCAAGTGGTTGGAAGTTAAGGCATTGGCCAAGGTAACCTCTCAGGTCATCAGGAACTTTGTATTGGCGGAGATCATCTACCATCACGGGTTGCCCCAGGCCATTGTCACGGACAATGGGCCTCAGTTTGCTAGCGCCGAGTTCATCAGTTTTTTTGGAAACTTGGGATTGATCTCAGGTTCGCCTCGGTCCACCACCCCAGGAGCAATGGGTAGGTGGAGGAAGCAAACAAGATCATCGTCAATCTCTACAAGAAAAATGTAGAGAATCTGAAAGGTAACTTGGTGGAGAAACTCCCCTCGGATCCTCTGGGCTCTATGAACTTCGACCAACACAGACATAGGGGAAACTCCCTTAAAACTTTCACATGGGTGCGAAGCGATGCTCCCCATAGAGTTCGAGGTCCGAACGCCTCGGGTGGTCGAAGTAGAAGGCGGTAAGGAGTAATGGAGAGCTGAGAATGAAGAAGAGTTACGGCTCTCCCTCGACATGGTGGAAGAGCTGCATGACCTCTCCGCCAAAAAGCAAGAAGAGGTGAAAAGAAGGATGGAAAAGTACTTCGACAATCACGTCAGGGTCAAACAGTTCGTGGAAGGGGACTTGGTCCTGAGAAAGGTGGATGCCGCGGGGAGATCGGCCATTGTAGGGAAACTAAACCCCAACTGGGAAGGCCCATACATTATAAAGGAAGCGATGAAATCGGGAGGCTACCGCCTCCTAGAATGTGGAGGGAGAGACCCTAAGTCTCACCTGGAGTGGTGACGACTTAAAACGTCTCTTTCCTAAAATCCATGTAAGTAGCGTTCCTTTTTCTAAATAAATTTGGAGTGATAATGCTCCCGTTGCGATCTATGTGGACGATTGAAGTATTTGTTTAACAGACCCCGAACAGATCCTGCTGTCAGTCTCTCATCTAGCTGGCAGGGCTGGATATCACTCGAGGGAGTCTGCCCGGACCCCGAGCAGATCCCGCTATCAGGCTCTCACCTAGCTGGCAGGGCTGGATGTCACTCGAGGGAGTCTGCCCAAACCCCGAGCAGATCCCATTGTCAGGCTCTCACCTAGTTAGCAGGACTAGATATCACTCGAGGGAGTCTACCCCAGACCCCAAGCAGATCCCGTTGTTTGGCTCTTACCAAGCTGGCAGGGCTTGATGTCACTCGAGGAAGTCTACCCAGACCCCGAGCAGATCCCGCTGTTAGGCTCTCACCTAGCTGGTAGGACTGGTTGTCACTCGAGGTAGTCTGCCCCAGATCCTGAGAAGATCTCGCTGTCAGGCTCTCACCAAGTTGGCAGGGATGGATGTCACTCGAGGGAGTCTGCCCCAGACCCCAAGTAGATCCCGCTGTAAGGCTCTCACCTAACTGGAAGGGCTGGATGTCACTCAAGGGAGTCTGCCCCGTACCCTGAGCAGATCCCACTGTCAGGCTCTCACCTAGCTGGCAAGGCTGGATGTCACTCGAGGGAGTCTACCCCAGACCCTGAGCAGATCCCGTTGTCAGGCTCTCACCTAGCTGACATGGCTGGATGTCACTCGAGGGAGTCTACCCAAGACCCTGAGAATATCACGCTGTCAGGCTCTCACCTAGCTGGCAGGACTGGATATCACATGAAGGAGTCTGTCCGAGACCTCGAGCAGATCCTCACTGTCAGGCTTTCACCTAGCGGGCAAGGCTGGATATCACTCGAGGGAGTCTGCCCTAGACCCCGAGCAGATCCCGCTGTCAAGCTCTCACCTAGTTGGCAGGGATGAATGTCACTCGAGGGAGTCTACCCAATACCCCGAGCAGATCGCGCTGTCAGGCTCTCACCTAGCTGGCAGGGCTGGTGGTCACTCGAGGGAGCCTACCCCAGACTCCGAGCAGATCCCGCTGTCACGCTCTCACCTAGTTTCCAGGTCTAGATGTCACTCGAGGGAGTCTGCCTAAAACCCCTAGTAGATCCCGCTGTCAGGCTCTCACCTAGATGGCAGTGCTAGATGTAACTCGATGGAGTCTGACATAGACCCCGAGCATATCCCGTTGTCAAGCTCTCACCAAGCTGGCATGGCTGGATGTCACTCGTGGGAGTCTGCCTCAGACCCCGAGCAGATCCTGCTGTCAGGCTCTCACCTAGCTGGCAGGGCTTGATGTCACTTGAGGGAGTCTACCCAAGACCTCGAGAAAATCCCGATGTTAGGCTCTCACCTAGCTGGCAGGACTTGATGTCACTCAAGGGAGTCTTCCCCGATCTCCAAGCAAATCCCGCTGTCAGGCTCTCACCTAGCTGGAAGGGCTTGATGTCACTCGAGGGAGTCTACCCTAGACCCCGACCAGATCCCGCTGTCAGGCTCTCACCAAGCTGGCGGGGCTGGATGTCACTGGAAGGAGTCCCACCCTCTCTAGGAGTTTAGGAAAATTGCTTTCCCAAGGTTACGGGGTAGGGGGAGGTCCTTATAGGTGATTCTGGGCTCGCGGGCCTAACTCGGCAAAAAGGAGGCGAGTCGTCCTAAGCCCCCTTCAGTTTTACTTATGAAATATTTTGACAATTCTGGCTCGACATGGGTAAGAGGAGAGAACTCGCGCGCGAGCTAGATAGCGGTGAACTCAGATCGACAAGTAGACCTTTCCTGGTTAACATATGGAGGGCAAGCTCTTGGAACCCGCTCGCATGTACGAATCACAAACAGGCACTCTGGCGGTGAGTTTTATCCTAGCGAGGTCCAACAAAGAGGAGGGCTCGCAGGCGAGTACATCACAAAAAGAAAGTTCAAGGTAAAAGAAGATGGAAATTTTTTCTTTTCATTCAGTATGAAATTGATTACAAAAGAGGAACTCGTCTAAGCGAGGTTATAAAAGAGGGGAGAGAATTACAAAAAAGAAAGGGCGGGTCAGCTCTCATCTCCTCCCCCAGATTGGCGATCTCCGTTCGCCCTGCCAGAGGGATTGTCTTTGAATTCCTTCCCAAAGAACACGTCGAGGCTGTCTTCCTTCTCGCTCGGCTGTGTGGGAGGGAATAGACTCGACATGAGGTTTCGGACCGTGAACTCCTCGCACCCCTCCACCAGTACCTACATATCCTTCATAATCTGCAGGGTGCATTCGACAGA
This sequence comes from Platanthera zijinensis, assembly GCA_039513925.1. Classification (NCBI taxonomy): domain Eukaryota; kingdom Viridiplantae; phylum Streptophyta; class Magnoliopsida; order Asparagales; family Orchidaceae; genus Platanthera; species Platanthera zijinensis. The sequence continues at coordinate 53,039,970 of CM077079.1, read as the reverse complement.
TTCGATCGAATTGACCAGCAGCCTTTGTACGAACTCAGCCTCACCAAAGACCCGAGGCCTCTGGAATGGAAGGGAGGGATCGGTGCTGCTCAGGGGGAGGAGGATCTCTGTCTGGCGGATGATCTCGCGATCAAGCCCTTCGATCCTCCCCTTCAGCTTCAGGTTCTCCTCCTCCATCCCAAGGGCGTGAGCTTCCAGCTCTGTGGTGCGGGCGTGCAGTTGGGCACTTTCTTCCTCTAGCCCCATGGCACGAGCGCACAACTCGCTGGGGGCCTCGGTATCCTGAGGCAAGAATTGGTAAGTGAATATAAAGCAGGAAAATCCTAAAGAGGGAAAGGGATAACCAGTGCTCAGCAGTCCGCTGGCACCCTTGGCGAGTAAGTCCTCGGCAATCCCGAGACTCCTCTCCAGGTCGATGACCTTGTCCTGGGCTAGGTCACACTTCTTCTCATCCTTCTGCAGGAGGTGGCTGAGGTTGAAGCCGCGATGAACCAGCATGTGGTGCAGCTCGAGTTCCCGCATATGGGCTTGCAGTCCCTCATGGCCGAGCTAGCACAAGGTCAAGCGCTTGTAGGCCGCGGTATCCTCGCGCCCGTAGAGGTTGAAGCCAAGCGCGTAGACTTGACCAGAGGACGGCTCGCAGTCGGCCCATGAGGGATGTAGGGTGGAGACGGATATCCTATGGGACGACTCGTCCCACTGGACCACGGGCTCGCCGGCCGAGTCCTTCAACCTCCCCCAAGGACGAAGAGGGGGTGACTCTTCGGCGGACCCGACCCGCGAGCCGGAGTCCTCTTAACTGCAGGAGCAGAGGGCCCGCCTCCCTTCTGCTCTTCATCGGTTGTCTCCTTCAGCGGGCTATCCGGCAAACCTTCCAGGGAGGGCTCGGGCGAGCTCATGTACTTGAGTTGTTGATGATGTTGTTGCTTTGCCCGAGAAGCCAACACCGCTTTCAGCTTCTTCTGCGGTGGATGACGGCGAGGTGACCTGGACCCCGCGGGATCAACCCGCTTCTTTATAGAGGGCTTGGACCATGATGGATCGTCTCGGCTGGCGGATGCAGCGGCCTTCTCGTAGGTGAGGGGGTCAGGGAGTGGTCCTGAGTCCGCGAAGAGCGGATTTTTAGGGACCAGTCGTTCCCCTGTGCAAGGAACATGTTAGAAAATTTAATTGATTTGGCAAAACCTAGAAGGGAGAGAAAGTTGAAAGGTATACCTTTGTCGGGAAGGACGTAGAGGAGCGAGTCGAGGCCCCTTCGGAGGAAGGCGACCTCAATGTCCTTGTGGAGGAAGAACTTGTGGAGCTCGGCATCATAGCTAGAGATGGTGAGGGGCCGGTATACCTCCTCGCCCTTCTGCTGGGGCGAGTAGGGGATGTTGCCGAGATCGCCCTCGATGAAGACGATCCTAGTAATCCAATTGTGATGCTTGTTCACAATCTCACAAACCTTGATAAAGGATCCACCAAAGAAGGCAACGCCATAGGGGGTCGCCTTGTAAGTAAAGAGCTTCCTGAATACGGTCAGGTTGAACTTGATTCTCTCCTGGCGAAGAAAGCTCGTGAACGCCACCATCATGGCGATGGAGTTCGGGTTCAGTTCGTGCGGGCACCGTGCCAAAGTATTTGAGGATTTTGCAAATTTCGGCCAGAGTGGAAGGCGCAACCACATCTCTAAATGTGAGATAGGGAAGCTGATCTCCTCGTGGTAGAAAGTGTTGATGGCATCACCCTCCTTGGGTTGGCGTGACTAGAAGCCAGGAGATAGGAAGTCGTCTTTTAAAGCGGCGAACTCCTCCTCCGTCATATGCCCCTCAAAGAGACAGTAGTCAGGGAAGTGCTGAGCGCACTTGGAGCGACCGTCGGAATCAGGGATTAGTGTTACCCATGTTCGCGGAAGGTGTGGGGAGCGAGTACAAGCAGGAAGAAGGTGGGCTGGGGAGGAAGGTATGGAAGCAATAAAAGCGGTAAGTCGGGGTAGGTGAGGGGGCCTATTTATAGGAAAAAGAAAAGGGTCAAGCCGACCGATCGATCCAGCTCTCCTAACCTAGCTTGTTTACCCCAGGTCGCCGACTTCCCAAACCTGTCCCATCACGTGCCGAACTGGAGAATATTATATTCGAAACAACAAGCAATAAAATCTAAAAATGTTCCAAGTTATTATAGATCCAAGAAGGACATTATTCAAATAAATCAAATGCGGACGAACAAAGAAGCAGTGAGTTCAGCACATACGCAGGCTGACAGGGCAGGAGGCGAGTTCTGATAGGCCCGACAAGGGGGTCGTTCTCTACCTACCCCGGACTTGCGTCTTCTTCCCCGTAGGACGACGCAAATCGCGGAACTTGCAAATCTGCCTCAAGCATCCCCGGGCGGCCAGGAGGTTCTCCTCCAGCTCCTCCAACAGCAGTGAAAGGGGCGTCGCCTTGCCCGCCAAGTCCCCCATCGCCTCACCTACTAGCTACGTGCACTCCTGCTGCAGCACCTTGTTGTCCTCCTGCAACTGGTGGAGCTCGCGTACCATCTTTTTAAGGACCTCAATTACTGGCTTCGTCAGCTTGGGGCCCTCCAGCTCGGCGTCCAGGAAGGACTCTAAGGTCTTCGGGGAAGGAAGGGGCGAGTGGCGAGCTCGCTTCAGGGATTCATCTGCCTCCGATTGACTGAAGAAGGCTGCAAGAATAAAATATAAATGTGAGGGGGAAGAACACCATGGTAACTACGGACGAGAACCAATAAAGGATGACCCGCCTGAAGAACTCGACGCCTCGAAGGAGAGGTGAGGTGGAGGCATCTTCAGATTTTTACCACGGCCCGGAGGATGTGTTCTGGGCGGAAGAAGGCTGAAGCCTTGCACTGGGATTGTTCCAGCCCCCTCCCTTGAAGTTCTAGCAATCTAAGAAAAGGGAACGCGGGTTGGTGAGCCCGGTCTTTTCGAGCTCAAACCCACTGTATCGAGGGGCGGGGACGGGTCGTATTGATGAACCTCTGGAGCCTTAAAATGCAGGTCGACAAGAATAATATCGGCTCGCGGAGAGGTAACCTCGCCGCCCCATACCGGTAGTCTTGGTCAGTGCAGAGGACAATGAAATTCCCCTCCTTCACATGAGGAGGTATGGTGGAGGAGCCAGTCTCTGGCTTCAGGGTCATTTTCAAGTCTTGGAAGGCACGCTCGGATGCCTCTGCATCTAGCTTTGCCCTCTTTGCAGAATTAGACTAGGCCGGGATGCTCCGCGGGATGTTGAGGGTAATGGAGGTCAGGCTGGCGACGCGGGCAAAGGAGACCTCATGAGCCTTCACAAGCCTCTCTTGAAGATCCATGGGGAAAGGTATCTCGGTAAATTCAGAACAAATGGGAGTGACAAAGGTCACTTAGGTATGCAGGTACATATTTATAGCTGCGGGTGGACCCCACCGAAAGATTCCCTAGCTCCTGCCATACTCGATGAATCCTGTGGGGTTGAATGTTTCTTTCCAAGCTTGTGTCAACCTCGTAAAGGGCTAGGATTCTGTACAACCTTGTATCCTACGAGTTGGTCAGTAGGAGCCAGACTGGCCAAATTGGGCAGTCTGAGTCCCTGGGCGAGCTCGGCAAAAGGGGAGCTCGGAAGACTCCGTCTCGCCCAGGCGGGGTGAAATTCTTTTGGGAGGCGAGCTCGTACTCGCCAAGCTCTGGGCCGTTCGTTGAGCTCTGGGTTGATCGTCGAGATTCGGGTTGTTCATCGAGCTCTAGGCTATTCATCGAGCTCTAGTTTTTCCGTCAAGCTCTTGGCTATTCGACGAGCTCTGGGCTACTCAATGAACTCACAGCATACGAGCAGGGTAGGCTGGGCCCATACTCGCCCAAGGCCCAAGATAGGCGATGGGTACTTACCGTCCTAGGAGAATAGCGGGCGAGCAGGGAGAACAAGACCTGTACTCGCGAAAGGCCAAGCGGAAGCAGCGAGTGCCAGCTCCATCGAGCACTTGCCTCCCTTGCCAAGCAGGGGCTATTGGGGGCTACTCGCCCAGTGCTTAATGAGGTGTTTTTGCCATTTTTCCCCTGCTGGCCTGCCCATAGCCAGTTAAAATAGTGGAGTTACGTTGTTGGAAGACCTAGTTGGGCTGCACATAGCTGTTCAGAACAACAGAGGTTGGTTATTTGCAAGCCTTTTTCAGAAATCTATAAATAGGACCCAAGGGGTACCTCAGAGGGCATGCTCACTTGTCTCCCAACCTGCTAGCGCTTTCTGAGGTACCTTAGCTCGACACTTGGTTAAGGAGGGGAAGCGCTCAGTGATCTTCCGGGTGTGTGGTGGGTCCTCCTCGCTGAGCCCTTGGGTCCATTACCAATTCTTTTTTCCTAGTCTCCCAGCTCGCAGGAGAGAAGTAGGTGCATGACCACCCCTTCCCCAAGGGTGAACTCCACAAGAGACCGGATTTTCATCTTCAACACTTATTGCCTCTAGTCTTGTTACTTGGGAAAAGTTTTGTCAATGTCTATGCCCTCCTCTTGTGTGTATCCTATGGCTATCAATCTGGCTTTGTTCTTTGCAACTACACCATTCTCATCCAACTTATTCCTGAAGATCCACTTGGTGCCAATTATGTTATGTGCTAGTGGGTTTGGCACTAACTTCCATACCTTGCACCTTTTGAATTGGTGAAGCTCCTCCTGTATTTCATTGATCCAAAAGGGGTCCTTATTTGCATCCTCAAACTTCTTAGGCTCCACCTGTGATAGAAAGCTCGGGAATAGAGCTTTATTATAGATTCTGCTCTGGGTGGGGACTCCTTGGTTGACATCCCCAATAATGAGATTACTGAGGTGATATCTCATGTGCCTGGTTACTGTAGGCAACATGTCAGTAGTTTGTTGTATTCTAGCAAAAGCTACAACATCTTCAGCTATCAGTTCTTCTTTAGTTGGCTGAATCTTCTCACCAAAATCATCATCAGGATGAGAGATTTTGCTTGAGCTGAGCTTGTCTTAGATAAATAGCTCATAAAATCTTTGTTCTGCACCTACAGTGTTAGTAGCACTAGACCAGCCCTTATATATAAGGCTCATCTCATCAAAAATAATATAAATAGATATGTCAACAATATAGATCTTCTTGTTGAATACTCTATAAGCTCTATTATGTAAGCTATATCCAATAGCAATACCCTCACTACACTTTTCAACAAACTTAGTTAACTGAGATCTTCCTCTATTTAGAATATAACATTTGCAACCAAAGATTCTAAAATATGAAATAATTAGTTTTTTGCCCTTCAGAAGTTCATTGGGAGTTTTCCCATGGGACTTGTTGATAAAGGCCCAATTCAGAACATAACAGGCTGTATTGATTGCCTCAGCCTATAAATATTCTGGTTGTGAGGAATCTCTAAGTAATGTTCTGTCAGTCTCTATTAATGAGTTGTTCTTCCTCTTAGCCACTCCATTTTGTTATGGAGTTCTGAGAGAAGAGAACTCCTGGGAGATACCTTGCTCTTGACAGAATTTTGTCATAGCACAAGATTGAAATTTTGTACCATAGTCACTTCTCAATTTGACCACAGTACAATCCAGTTCATTCTGAATGGTCTTCACAAAAGTCATGAAGACATCCAGAGTATCTAATTTCTTCCCAAGGTAGAATACCCATGCAAATGTTGAGTGGTCATCTACAATCACAAAGGTGTACACCTTCCTTCCTAAACTTTGAATGGGCATGAGACCAAAAAGATCCATATGTAATAACTAATGACATCTTATAGAGTGTTTGGAGCTAATGCTCTTAAAGGTAGCCCTAGTTTGCTTGCCTATTTGGTATGTATGATAGTGACCCTCTTAAACACAATTTAGATTAGGACTATACATAACTAAGTTTCAGAAAATTGTTTGCTTAATATCTTAAATTTAATGTGAGCAAGTATCTTGTGCCACTGAACACAAATGAACTCTGTCTCATTAGCTACCAGACATACTGGAGTGGAAGAATTATGACAAATAAAATCTAAACAATAGGCATTGCCACTTTTAGTACCTAAGAGAATAGTCTCTAAGTCAACTGAATTTGGAAATCATACCATAGCCTTTGGTAACTCCCCTGTCAGAGCCTCCAAAATGACCTTAGGTCAATGCTTCACATGAGTGAAATCCTTGAGAAGTCTCTTTGTACTAGTCATGAGTCTGGAACACCCACTATCCAAGTACCAGATTTTCTTTAAGTTGGTACTTGAACTAACCTGCAAGATAAGATTCATTTTACCTTATGAGCCCAATTGACTTTGGGTCCAAGGTTATTGTTAGTATGAACAACAACATTTCTGTTGGGAGCTACTCTAGCAGGAAGGCTCTTCCTGGTCTATGTCATAGAGGGTTTGTGCCAACTTTTTTTGGTAAAGTGTCCAACTTTACCACAACACCAACACTCAAAAAATACTTTATCTTCTCTTCTAAACATTCTTAAAAGTTGAAGATGCATGAGAATGTTCATGTTCAGCAGAGATGTCACAAGCATCCTTCTTTTTCCTTTCATCAATAACTTGGTTGTGTGCTCGATGATAACTGTTCTAACTCGATGATATCTGCTTGACAACAACAACAACAGTCGGCTTGATAACAGACATTGTGTTTATGGTATCCAATATTTCTTAATAAGAGTGAGGTATAGTTGTGCCAACTGCCTACTTTTTCACTAGAATGGGTTTGGAAGATGCCACTTCTTTTTCCTTGAGTATAGGGACTGGTGTACCAAAGAAAATGGTTCATAACGAGCCATCTGAATTTCCTCATGGGGAGCCTTCAAAGCACCCAACCTCATTCTTTTTCTACATCCACAGTTAGGTGCACTCATGCCCTTACTGTAGGTGCTCCCATTCTTCTAGTGACCATACATACTATGATGTTCATACCTGTTAGAAGGAAGCAGAACCTTCTGAAATGTGGTTTGAGCTATTAGAGCCTTTCCTTTTCCCTTATATCTAGCAGCAGTTGCTTTCCTATTGAATTCCATTCCCCTTTTATTGTTATGGGAAGAGAAGGAATCAATAAATATCAGTATAGCCTATGGCTTGGAGAACTGTGCACTAGCTTTCTCTCCTTAAGGAGCATCTCTTCAAGATCTTTGATGATCTTGTTCTGCTGGTTTATAGTGCTTACTTAGATGATTGTTATTCCTTCCAACTGGCTAATCTCTCTACTCATTTTAGTCAGCTCGGCAGCAGACTCAGAGTAGTTAGATTTGTCTAATCTGAGGGAAGCAATCTCCTCAGCTTGCCTCTTGACTAGATTCTTGCTCTTCTTCAGAACTTCCAAAAGAGCACCATACTTGTCAATCAATTGATTGACATCATTATCAGTTTTTGATCCATCCTCATCATTAGGTGAAGAGGATGCATTAGAATTTGGGTCAGTCTCATACTCAAAATCAGAATAGGACATGTTCAAAATTATTACCTCATCAGGAATGGAGTCTTCCTGATTATCTTCATCAGTCATGACCATCAAGACACAAATCTCTTCTTCTTCATCGTATCACTATCTGAGTGTGAAAATAGAGCCCTGATGCAAATCCTTGTAGCATGAGCATTCTCTTCTTTTTCTTTAGCAAACAACCCAATGTTGGCTTCCCCTTCTTCTAACCTAGAAGAGGCTGAGTCACATTGACTCCAGCTCATCTCATTCTTGGCAAGGAAAGTTTTTTCAGACTTCTTGCCCTTATAGTGCTTCTTCTCACCATAACATCTTTCTCTTTCCTTTTGACTAGGCAGTCAGCTATAACATCCCTAGGTCTATTGCAGCGATAACAAACAATATTAGAAGAAAAATGTTTACTAAATTTAGAACCACACCTGTCCCCTTTGAGGTTCTTCTTTACTCTGTCAGCTTTGCTAAACTCCTTAGATTTGGAGGAGGAGGAAGGTCTACTCTTCTAGTGCTTCCTCCTAGTCATCATTTTCTTGAATTGCCTTGAGAACGCAGCAAACTCCCCATCAGACATATCAACATCTGAAGTGTTGGCTTAAAAAGACTCTGACTCAATCACTCTCCATGGAGGAGAGGGTATTGGGAATATTGCCCTTAATATTCCAAGATTTAAAGAAGCAACACTTACCATATTAAGTATATATTATGTTTGATGGCATGTCTATTTCATTATCATACAGGTTATATTGTGTTATCTCTAAAACTTGTTTAGAGCAAAGATGAGATCAAATTATAAGGTTCGCTTCCATACTATTGAGATCAGTACATGATTCTCCACTATACCGTTGATATAGGTATATGGTTCTCCACAGTACCATTGAGATTGTGGAGCACCACAAGTCGATATCGTGGATAAGATGAAGAAAAGAACAATTCTTAGCGGCAAGGTCGATAGTATTGAGAATGAAAATTTTGCTCAGCGATATCATGAAGATGGGAAAAAAATGTTACCGTCGAGCCCATACAGATTAGCAGGATTCAAAATTGGTGTAGGCGGATAAAGAATGAATAGTGTATTCTATTCTCGTCCATACCTTTGACAAGATGCTTATAGAGGCTGTTGATGATGGTTAAGGGGTATAAAAGGATAAGTTAGGGCAATGTAATAGTGCTCTTTAACCAGTGCAATTGCCGCTCACAAAAAGAAAGATTCTGGATGATAAATGACGCACTTGTTGCAAGCTAGTTCTCCCTGAAGATTTTTAGAAGAACAAAGAGGAGTTCATCTACTAGACTCAAAGCTAGGTCTTCTTCCAGTTGTAGAAGAAGAACAAAATGGAAATCCCCAACTCTTATTCAACTCGAAGACATATTTTGTTTAGGGACTCCTTCTAGTTACTTGCTTTCACAACAAGAGCAGTAGAAGACTTAGAAGATTGTTAAATTATTGTAGTCTTCTGTAGTAAAAATCTACTTCAATTATTTTTTATAGGATCCCTAAGGAGATCAGAGTTTTAGGGCTATACTCCCAGCCTGAGCTGTAGGACCTTTTATAAGTCTGAGTATAGGACTTGGTGCAAGTGTGAGGTAGGAAACCAGGAGGGTTTCTGAGCTATAAGAGTTGGAGCACTCTGAGTTATCGGACATGTGTGCCTTAGTGTAGGACTTCTTCATAAGCCTGCGTTGTAGGGTCTGTGTGCATGAGGTAGGGTCTTTGAGGAGACCTGAGAGATCCTAAGGGTTCTATGTTGTAACCATTAAGGAGGTGAATTTTTGAGGAGCTTATTGAGTCTAGCACACTGCTAGATAAGAACAGAGGGATAGTGGATGTACGCATACCCTGAGGAACCACTATAAAACATCAATGTGTTGATTTGTGGTTGCTTTTTTGCTTTATATTTTCCTATAATTACAGAAATACAAAAGGAAATTAATTAAGTACAAGACCACCTATTCACCCCCCAGGTAATTTAGACTACCAACAACATATTATCAACTAATATTAATTTTAGGTTGGAAAAAAAGGATTTAACTGTATGACCTAGATTCTTTAAGGGTATTTAAAAGTCTCTAGTTGTCGACTTAAGTCACCTAGAGGGGGTGAATATGTGAATCATGCGGCTTTTAGCGGAATTAAAATACTTCAAAAATAAGCACACAGAATCAGAGAATACACACAACACAAATACAAGGATTTATTGTGGTTCCTCAGAATGGATATGTCCACTTTCCCGGCTCGCCTATCTAGCACTTTAGGCTGGACTCAGCTACTTGACCAATCTCAGATTATAACAAATCTTACACCTCAGAGTCTTCAACTCCTACAAGCTTGGAGACAACATCTACAAAAAACTCGAAGAACAAACTCTCCTATGCTCGGTCCTCTAAACTAGGATCTACAAGACTCAGAAGTGAAACTTCCAATAAGGGTTGTAAACAATGGTTTTTACAAGACAAAGTAGATTTCAATAACAATATTCTTTAGATCTAAGAGACTCAATCATCTTCCTTGCTAGAATGTAAATCTTAAAATAAACGTACAAGGAGAAGACTTGAGCGAAGACTTGAAAGCTTGATCTAATCTGAGAATTGACTGGATCTTGGAGAAATTCTTGAAGAATTTGAGAGCAGAGATCTTGTTAAAACTTTCTTCAAAAGAAATTATGATCTCAAGAGGTCGGCGATGAGAAATTTTGTGTGTGAATTTGAGTTAGCTGACAGAAAAGAATTTGCGAATTTTTGGCTCATTCATGATTCGGGTTCTTTGAATTTAACCCTTAATTATATATAGAGATTCCTCTCCTAACGGCTTGAACAAAACTTCAGGATGAAGCTCCATGTGTACTGCACGTGACTGGTGCCCTAAAGGAAAGCCGTAACAGAATTCAATTTGAAAACATGCTAAGTCTATTCGCCACGTCTTCACGTGACATCTCCAGAATACTCGATGAATTATTTAATCACTCGACAAATTGCTCGAATCCATTCGACAAAAAAGACTTAGTTTAAAATTGAATCAGAATAAAACTTATATTCATTGTGCACATGACCTCTCGAGAGTACTCGATGAATTCGTTTAGTATTCTTGAGAGATCAACAGATCACTCAACAAATTTAATATAGCCAACATAGAAAATGATTTCTGAGACTTTCAGAAACTTTTCGAGAAAACTCGACGAATTGTGTGAGTGCTCATGTGAGGTATCGACGAATGACACGAGTCTTCATCTCAGTACTCGAGAAATTTTACTTGGGAAAATTCTGACTGTCCTGAACTCAACAAGCAGCCCTACAATGATTCTTCTATTGTACTTAGAGATGAAGAACACCCCAATAGAGAGATTACACATGAGTCAGCACTATGCCCTACTTAATGAGGAATTATATTACATTGTCATGTGTTTTATGACCCAATATTATCTGGCATTGGTTTATACTTAGTAATTAAAGTCACGTAAGTACATAACTAAAATGCAACATCAAATACAATCTCAATTCATCTTAGTTTAAGGGGGATTTCTTCAAATCAATGCTATTGTGGATACAATACCCAATAATCTCCCCCTATTTGAAGAAGTTAGAACCTTATATAGTAAGCTGAATTGCACAGTGTTGAAACTCTGTTCGGGCGGCTAGCCGAACAAGCTGCAGCGACCTGTCCAGCCAGTTCGTCGCAGCCTGACCATCCTGTATTCTCACGAGTAGCAGCATCGGGCTGGTTGATTCAGTGTGTTGGAATTCTATTCAGGCGATTAGCCAAACAAGCCGCAACGGGTTTTGTGAAGTCGAGGAGCTTGGGTCCAAGGTTCATCCTCAGCGGTCTGATGGCAACTCGCAGTATGCGGTCTTGTGTCTAGTCACAGCTTCAGTGTATTAGTGAGCAGCGTTGCAGGTTGCTAGTTATCTGTAGGAGAGGCTTGGAGACTTATCTGGTGGCCTTACTCTTGTGTCCGGGGATGTAATTTCATGGCTTGTATAGTAAGCAGTTTGGGTATGTAAAACCGCTCAGGTCGCACGACTTGTATTTAGTCCCACATCGTGGGATGTACTCTCTCACCTCCCCCATTTTTTTCTAAATAAGGGGACATACCTATGTATTACTTACTTTTTTGGAGCAATAAAATTTGCGGTTATTTACCTCTTGTTTGTCTTTTTCCTCATATTTTAACTTAGTATCAGAGGGAAACCGGTCCTATTGCTCCAGAATTATTTTGCTTCTGTTGCGGTTTGTTTTTTAAAATCGGCAGGTTGTTCCTTTTCTTCTGTCCCTCCCTTCTTCCGGCTTTCTATGGCTTCTTCCCTCCCATTTTTTCTCTTGTCGCGCGGTTTTTCCCTTACTCGTGCGGTTTAGTGCTCTTTCCTTTTTTGAGAGTCTTCTCTGCCCTTAGGTCGCAGTTTCTCTCTTGCTGCTGGTGTGTGATCACCGAGACCGGGCAGTTTCTGTTTATGTTTACACGGTTTCTTCACTGGTTGCTTGTTGTGGTTTCTGCATTGTCCGCGCGGCTTGCTTTTCTTTCATGGATACTCCATCTTCTTCTACTACTTTCCATGCTCCTTTCTCTCATTCTACTCCCTCTGTTTCTTCTTCGGGAAATTTGGGTACGTTGTCCAAACTTATGGGCCCGAATTATCCTGACTAGAGTGTGTCATTTGTCTTTCTGTTACGTTCTCAACGTAAGTGTTCACACTTGACTGACGACCCTCCTCCTGTTGGCTCTGATGCTTATGATGATTGGGATGCTTTTGATGCCTTGGTTCGAACTTGGCTGGCCAATAGTTTGTCTAATGAGTGTCTTCCCGTCATTCTTCATGATCATACTGTAAAAGCCGCGTAGACACATCTTGCTGCTTTATATTCTAAAGGGGCTCAGACTTCTTGTATCTACACTCTGTATGCTGACATTTTTGCTCGCCCTGTTATGACACCTGCTGCAGCTTATCAAGAAGTGCAGTGTCTTGGGGCTGAACTTCTTCAACATCGCCCCTTCTCTGTGGATCTTGCTGAGCAACACAAGCATTTTCAGGAGCTCTTGGTGGTTTGCTATTTACATCATCTTCCTGAGTATTATGATCTGATTCGTCAACAGATTCTCGGTGAAGCAGACACTCTGACTCTTGATGCTACTGCTACTCGAATTTCTGTTGTTACTACTCTTCTTCAGCGCCCTTTACTTCCTTCTCACTCTCCTGATCTTGTTGCTCATTCTTCCCGACATGATCATTCTGGTGGTCAAGGTGGCCGCACTGGTGTCGTGGTTACTCCAAACATCTCTTTTCTCATTGTGGCAAGACTAGCCATCTGATTGATCGATGTTGGGTAAAACACCCTCATCTTCGTCCTGCTTTTGATGATTCTGCTAAGAAGTCTACTGGTTCTCTTGCCACTTCGAGTGATTCTCAGTTAGCTACCATGGGTAGGTGGCTTATTGACTCTGGTGCTACTACTCATATGACCGAGAATTCTCTTCTTTTCTCTTCTCTTACTACAAGTACACACTTACCTCCTGTTCTTATTACTGATGGTTCACCATCTCCGGTTCATTGGTCTGGAACTGTTAATGTTACTTCCTCTCTTCAGCTTCGGGACACACTCTATGTTCCAAATTTTCCTTGCAATCTTATTTCGATTACTGCTCTTTGTAAGCAGTTTGCCTGTGAAGCGATTTTTACTGCTTCCACTTGTGCCTTTCAGGTTCCTCAGTCCAAGGAGATGATAGCTACTAGGACTGAGAGTGGCGGCTTGTTTTACCTTGAAACTTCTTCTGCTTTTTCTTCCTCCTCCTCTGTACTTTAGTGGCATCTTCGACTTGTTCATCCTCCTCCTCGGATTCTCTATCAGCTTCTGCCTGATTTACCTCGGGGCGAGTCCACTCTTCAATATGAATCTTGTCAGTTTGGGAAACATCATCGTTCTACTTTTCCTGCCAGCAAAGGGTGTAGTTCTTCTCAGTCATTTGATATTGTACATTCTTATATATTGGGTCCTGTACCTACTCCAACTATTGGTAGGGGTAGTTTATACTTTGTGACATTCATTGATGATTTTTCCCACAGTACTTGGTTATATTTGTTGCGTGACCGCTCTGAACTTTTTTCTATTTTCACTGCTTTTTATAATGAAATTCATACTCAGTTTGCTACTTCTATTAAAATTCTTCGGTCTGATAATGTTAAGGAGTACCTTAGTCATCAGTTTACGTCATTTTGTATTGATCATGCCATTGTTCATCAAACCACTTGCCCGTATACGTCGCAACAAAATGGTGTTGCTGAACGGAAAAATCATCATCTTCTTAATGTGACTCGGAGTCTGCTTACCCACATGCATGTTCCTAAGTCTTATTGGGGGCATGCGGTCCTTCTCTCTTGCTTTCTTATTAATCGTGTTCCCTCTTCTGTTGTTGGTGGGAAGACTCCCTTTTCTATTCTGCACCCTGATGTGCAGCCTTTTCCTTTGCCTCTTTGTGTCTTTGGATGCACTACCTTTGTTCATTCTCCTACTTCTACTCGTGATAAGTTGTCTCCTCGCTCAGTTAAATGTGTCTTTCTGGGCTATTATCCAACTTCAGAAAGGGTTTCGCTGTTATGATCATGTTCTCCGCCGGCAGTATGTTTCTGCTGACGTTACTTTCTTTGAGACTGTTCCATACTTTTCTCCGTCCTCATCTACTCTTCTTTCATCTGATGATTTTGTTACTTCACCCATTCTTTCTGCACCTTCTACTGAACCTCCTATTCCTTCCTCTTTACCATGTGATTCTCCTATTCTTCCTGCTTCCACTGATGAGCCACTGCCCATGGTTCCTAGTGTGTCTATCTCTCCTTCGAGGGACTCTACGCAAGTAGACATGGCTGACCTTGATCTTCCTATTGCTCTTTGGAAGGGTGTTCGCTCATGTACTCAACATCCTCTTACTGGTGTGGTGTCTTACACCAGCTTGTCTCCTCGGGCACAGAGTTTTGCTTTGGCCCTCTTGGCTAGTGTTCTTCTAGCTTCTTTTCATGATGCTCTACTTATTCCTTATTGGAAAGCTGCTATGGATGAGGAGATGAAGACTCTGACTAAACGGGGTACCTGGTCTCTTGTGCCTACTCCTCCTAGTTCTGATGTGGTTGGTTGTCGTTGGGTTTTTGTTATCAAGTATCTTCCTGATGGTACTGTTGATCGCTATAAAGCTCTTCTGGTAGCCAAAGGGTTTACGTAGGCTTATGGTGTGGATTTCTTTGATACGTTCTTTCCAGTTGCCCGGATTACTACGACCCGTGTTCTTTTTTCAGTGGCTGTGAACAAAGATATGGACATATCTCAATTAGATCTCAAGAATGCTTTTCTTTATGGATATTTGAATGAGATGGTTTATATGGAGCAACCTCCTGGGTATGTTGCTCAGGGGGAGTCTCAGGTTTGTAAATTGAAGAAAGCCATCTACGGTCTTAAACAGAGTCCGAGAGCCTGATTTGAGAAGTTTAATGAGGTTATTTCTGTTGTTGGATTTGTTCGGAGTGCTGCAGATCACTCTCTGTTTATTCAGAACACCTCGTCTGGGTTGGTTATTCTTGCAATATATGTTGATGATATTCTTCTTACTAGGGATGACAAGAAAGGTATTGATATGACGAAAAAGCATCTTCTTCAGCATTGTGTTACGAAGGATATGGGATCTCCTAAGTATTTTCTGGGGATTGAGATATCTCAAAAACCTGGCTCTGTCGTTCTTTCACAAAGGAAATATGCTTTAGATCTTCTACAAGTGACAGGACTTCTTGGAACTAAACCTGTCCGGTCCCCAATGGCTATTGGAGATGACAAATGCTGGAGTGAGTCTTCTCCTCTTTTAGAAGATGTCACGAGGTACAGGCGTCTGGTTGGTAAACTCATATATCTGATAGTTACTAGACCAGATATATGTTATGTAGTGGGAAAAGTAGGTCAGATCATGCAAGCTCCTAGGGAGTGTCATATGCTGTCTGCTCTGAAGATTCTTGAATACGTAAAAGGTGCACCAGGTAAAGGGCTCTTATTCCTGAAAAGGGGACATTTGAAGGTAGAGGCTTATTCTGATGTTAGCTACGCAGATGATAAGGGCGACAGGAAGTCAACATCAGGTTTCTATACTTTTGTTAAAGAAAATCTAGTCAGTTGGAAAAGCAAGAAGCAGGCAGTGGTTGCCGGATCGAGTGCAGAAGCCGAATATAGAAGCATGGCTTTGACTGCTTGTGATCTAAAATGGCCTTCAAACTCTCTTGCTAGATCTGTGAGAGTTTTATGATCATCCCTTACCGATGTTTTGTGACAATAAATCAGCTATATACACTTCGAAGAATCCGGTCTTTCATGAAGGATGAAGCATATCGAGGTTGACTGTCACTTTTTTAGAGAAGAGATTCTGAAGAATCAGATATGCAACTTCTGATAGAAAGCTGGCAGACTACTTCACGAAACCGGTTACTTCGTTCACAGAGGCTTGCAACAAGCTGGGCATGGTTGATATATATGCTCCAGCTTGAGGGGGAGTGTTGAAACTCTGTTCGGGCAGTTAGCCGAACAAGCCGCCGCGGCCTGTCCAGCCAGTTAGCCACGGCCTGACCTACCAGTATTCTCGCGTGTAGCTGCATCGGGCTGGTTGATTCAGTGTGTTGGAATTCTATTCGGGCGATTAGCCGAACAAACCGCAGCGGGTTTTGTTAAGTCGAGGAGCTCGGGTCCAAGGTTCATCCTTACCAGTCTGATGGCAACCCGCAGTATGCGGTCTTGTGTCTAGTTGCAGCTTCAGCGTATTGGTGAGCAGCGTTGCGGGTTGCTAGTTATCTGCAAGAGCGGCTTGGCGACTTATCTGGCGGCCTTACTATTGTGTCCGGGGATTAATTTTATGGCTTGTATAGTGAGTGGTTTGGGTATGTCAAACCGCTCAGGTCGCGCTTATATTTAGTCCCACACATGGGTTTACTCTCTACCTCCCCGTTTTTATAAATAGGGGGCTACCTATGTATTTCTTACTTTTTTGGAGCAATAAAATTTGCGGTTATTTACCTCTTCTTCGTCTTTTTTCTCATATTTTAACTCACAGAGAATAATCATAAATATAAACCATAGAAAATGACAGTAAATTGCAAGTAGAAATAAATCATCAAAACATTAATATTTATATAAAAATGTCTTTTGGGCATTTATTGTTCTCACTACATTAAAGTTGTCCCTTGTTCTTTTTATTCTGCCTATCAAAATAAGCTTATGGCTTGAGATAATACTTTGGAGGAGGAGCATCAGGATTTTCTCTTCCATGCTTTCTGAAGTGTAGCCTCCTCTTCACATTAGAAACTTCGTGTTTATCTCATTCCTCTTTGTTATAATATATCATTGGCTCTTCATTCATTGAATCAACATTACTGTAAGTATCCAAGATATTTCCTTTTGAAATGGGACTCCATATTTCATCATATTCTCTATTCTCTCTGTTAGGTTCAAATCTTTTAGCAGAAGGACCTTCTGCATAACTTCTTGTTGGGTACATTGGAAACAATGTACTTGATTTGAAGAAGCCCTTTCAACTCAATGATAAAAATTAGTTTGTATTTGATGAATGTTTTAGTTCATGCATGCAGGTTAGTCTATGTCATATTTATTGGACAGGTGAACCAAGTGACATTGACAGATGGACTCAAAGAAGCAGACTGAAAAGTCGGAAAATTGCCTAAGTCCAAAAGCATCGAGTGAAGCAAGCTCACTCAACACCAAATATCAAGGCAATTACTTAAGAAAATTAATGAAGTCCACAAGAATTAAGTGAAGCCATTTCACTCAACGCCATACAACTAAAAGTGCTGAGTGAAGTCAGAACAGTCAAAGCCTAGTAAGTTACAGTATAGAAGAAATGACTAAGTACAAAAGAATCGACACACTTTAACTATGTCGACACCTTTACAAGAGTAGTGTCTAGACAGGTCAGTTATCTCGACACCTTGAAGATTTAGACAGCAGTATTGAGGCAAGACAGACATCTCGACACCTTAATGCCCAGGACAGTAGTGTTGAGACAATACAACTGTCTCAACACAGTGAAGAACTGAAGTGTGGACTTAAAGATGTCGACACCCGATAGGCTGTAGTGTCGAGACAATTCAACTGTCTATACACAGTGAATATTTAAAAGCAAAAGTTGACACTCAACAGACAAAAGTGTCGAGACAATTCAATTGTCTCAACATAGTGAAGATTTAAAGATGTCAACACAGCAGATAGTTGTGTCAAGATAAGTCAACTGTCTCGACACCTTCAAGTTCAGACTGAAAATTCTATCATGTATAGATGTGTTGAGATTGCTAAGATGTCTCGACACCTTCTAAGAACACTAAGTATTATATTGTCGAGACACTTTGAACCTCTCATCACTTTTGATCCTAAAGTTGAACAGAGTTAACACAGCTGAGTGTCAAGTCAAATCAAAAGTGTCATGTAAGCTACAGTGAATTGATGTCTCATTAGAATCTGTTTCAAGGAAATTTTGAAGTATGATTATATTTGATGATGTCATCAAGCAGAAGCAAGCAATCAGTGAAGGCTATAAATAGAGAGGTCATCTACACAGAATAAGAACAAATCAATCAATCATTTTCTCTTATCTTGATTTCTCCTAAGTAGAGGAGGGCGATAACTCCAAGAAGAAGAAGGAAGACACAGGTCTTCAAGAAAGTTTTTTGATCCTTTCAACAAGTTGATCAGAGGATGAAGGTGGATCTGTTCTACAAGTTTTTCAAAGAAATCAAGACGATCATCATCAAAAACTTTACAGATCCATAGTATAATCATTTCAGCCATCTTGCTTATCAAGAATCAATCCTTTGTAGCTGAATTGAAGAATCTGAATTCTCAGATAAGTCAGATCACAAAGTTGTTATTTTCGGAGATTAATTTCATTCTTATTTACCTCTTAATTTTGTAAGATCTCTTTGAGATCTAATTGGGTAGGAGATAAATTCTCTGAGTTGTAAGCCTGTGTAACATCCCTCAAACAAATAGACCCCTATGTGTAGTTTTGTCATGACTAGGTCATGACAAAATCCTAGGAAGCCCAAGAAGGCCAAGTGAACCTAGGAATGTAGGTTAGACCACTGTGGTCTGCAAATAGTAAATTTTTGAACCCTAGTTTAAGATGACCATGGGGCATCACAAATACTTCAAGACCCCACCATGGTCTCATCAACCCATTGTAAGGTCCATTAGAGCCCTATGGGTCCTTAGGAGTCGACCTAGGGTGGCAAAGTTGACCTAGAACCACTCTAGGCCTAAATTAGGCAAGGTGCCCTAACTAAGGGCAGTGTACCCTAGTAAAGCCCAACAAACCCTACCAAGGCCTTCCTAGACCCAAAGTGGGGTCAATGGGTCATTAAGGACCCATGGAGGGCAATCAAAGTGGTTAAGTTGACCAAAGTCAACTCTAACCCTAAATGGGTCAACCTGACATACATAGGGTCAACTGACCTTCTCTTAGCCAAGTGGACCCCACACATACCTTCCTAACCCTAGTGAGAGGCCTAATGGGTCACCAAGGACCCATTGGGGTCAACAAAAAAGGCTAAGTTGACCAAAGTCAACTCTAACCCTAAAGTGGTCAAAGTGCCCTGGTTAAGGATCAAGTGACCTCCAGGGGCTAAGTCAACCCGAACTTGACCTTAGGGGAGGCAAATGGGTCCCCAAGGACCCATTAGGAGAACCTCAAGACCAATTTGACCAAGTTCAACCCTAGTCGAGGTTTAGGTGAAGCTAGCCCAAATGGGCTAACTCAAGCTCAAGCCCAATTCACTTGGGCCAACCTTGTATTGGTGGATGAAATGAACATGTGGGCTGCCATTGGGTTAGGTAGAAGCCAAATTTCAGGCTTGGTGAGTAGGAGAGAAAAAATATTCAAAGGGAGGAGAGAGAAAGAGAAGAGAGTAAAGGGTGGAAGACTTTGGGATCATCCTCCCCCTTCCCCAACCCCCCTCCATTCAATTCACTAGGACAAGGAGTGCAATCCCATTTAAACAAGCTGGTAATTGACTGGTTTGAGCCATGCTTCATCCCCCACCTACCATGGCCAAAATTTTTGACTAAGAGGGCCTCTAATGGCAATGCAGCCTACAGCCACCTAACACCCCAATTTTGAATCAATATTCTTCTCACTTCCTTTGTAACTCATGGGATTGCCCTAATAAGTCATTTGGTCATTATGATACCACTGCCCATTGGAAGGTCATGAAAAATTTGGCAGAGGGAGTTTTAGACCTTCTTGGTCGAAATTTTAGATATGGACTATTTGAAATTTTCTCTGAATTGCCACCTCCAATGGTGTTAACTTGGAAATAAGTACTTATTTGTTAACTTGGCTGAAATTTTCTCTGTAAGACCCCAATTTTTTAAGAAACTGGGGTCTTAGGCCCAGAACCGCCACTTTGCGGTGACACCTTCGCACCCGGGAAGTTCATCACTACAAAATGCCGATCCAGCCGGCCAAATCGAACACAACTGTAGCAAAATAATAATGCAAGTCCGCAGAAATCACATATAGAAAATAATCTCCACGAAGGGAGTGTACACAGATATAACAATCAAATACTAAATCTTGGGATTATGCCCAGTATATCAAGTCCTCACTACATATCTCTCATCGCGGAAGCAAACTAATATAATTACTTGCGATCAGGACTCACAGTCCCTGTCGTCTGAACTCCGGTACTAGACTGCATGATCTCCAAACATGCCGACCTCCGGGGCTGCTCCTCCATGCTGGGCTCCATGGTCCCCAAAAATGATGTGGTTCGAAAACCGTTCGTCTAAAAGACTAAGTCTTATCATCCCCCGCCCCTTCCCCCATGGCTCGTAGGCACCGAGCGAGGAGAAGCAAAGGAGAAGACATGATAGTGGAGAATAACAAATAAGCAGATGTCGGCGGAACTAATCTAGCAGTTTTAAAGTATATAAGACAGTAATAAAGGTTAATTCATTTCAACACGAATCTTAGTGCAACATTGGACGGCATCGGGTTGTCTTCTACCTCCAGCTGACGGTCGAGATTCAACCTGCCTGGAGCTTCTTCCATCCGTTGCCACCGGCCATCCGACCACCTCCCCGTCCGACCACCACCACCACCACCTCAGTTGAGGTGGTGGTTGTCTCCAGGCGGCGGCACAGTCATCGGAGGGCCCTATTCTTGCGAACCCGACAAGTGATTTTTAGCGGAAAACCAGGAATTTCTCGAATTGGATCGGGCTCAATTGAGCCCGAACATTGGCCCTAATGATTACTATGAACTAACCATGGAAGAAGGAGTGGAGGAGGACCTGTGTGGGTGGCTGTACCCTTGCCGATCGCCGGATCGTCATGGTGGTAGTGGTGGTGGACAGGTTTCTACAACAACATAGTGAACACCCTTGGCTCCTTCAGGTAATGTGTGGGAATCAATCCTTGGAGTCCAGTGAAGCTTTTAAGAAGAAGAATTGGAGTGTTAGGTGGCTGTAGGCTGCATTGCCATTGGAGGCCCTCTTAGTCAAAATTTCGGCCATGATAGGTGGGGGATGAAGCATGGCTCAAACCAGTCAATGACCAGCTGGTTGAAATGGGATTGCACTCCTTGTCCTAGTGAATTGAATGGACGGGGGTTGGGGAAGGGGGAGGATGAGCCCAAAGTCTTCCCCCCTTTACTCTCTTCTCTTTTCTCTCTCTACCCTTTAAAGATTTTCTCTCTCCTACTCACCAATCCTGAAATTTGGCTTCTACCTAACACAATGGCAGTCCACATGTTCATTTCATCCACCAATACAAGGTTGGCCCAAGTGAATTGGGCTTGAGCTTGAGTTAGCCCATTTGGGCTAGCTTGACCTAAACCTTGACTAGGGTTGACCATGGTCAATTTGGTCTTGAGGTTGCCCTGAATGGGTCTTTGGTGACCCATTTGCCTCCCCTAAGGTCTAGGTCGGGTTGACTTAGACCTTGGATCTCACTTGACCCTTAACCAGGGCACTTTGACTACTTTAGGGCTAGAGTTGACTTTGGTCAACTTAGCCTTTTTGGTTGACCCCAATGGGTCCTTGGTGACCCATTAGCCTCTCACTAGGGTTAGGAAGGTATGTGTGGGGTCCACTTGGCTAAGGGAAGGTCAGTTGACCCTATGTAGGTAAGGTTGACC
This sequence comes from Platanthera zijinensis, assembly GCA_039513925.1. Classification (NCBI taxonomy): domain Eukaryota; kingdom Viridiplantae; phylum Streptophyta; class Magnoliopsida; order Asparagales; family Orchidaceae; genus Platanthera; species Platanthera zijinensis. The sequence continues at coordinate 53,018,418 of CM077079.1, read as the reverse complement.
CATTTAGGGTTAGAGTTTACTTTGGTCAACTTAGCCACTTTGACTTCCCTCCATGGGTCCTTAGTGACCCATTGACCCCACTTTAGGTCTAGGAAGGCCTTGGTAGGGGTAGTTGGGCTTTACTAAGGCACACTACCCTTAGTTAGGGCACCTTGCCCAATTTAGGCCTAGAGTGGTTCTAGGTCAACTTGGCTACCCTAGGTCGACTCCAAAGGGGCTTTAATGGACCTTACAATGGGTTGATGAGACCATGGTGGGGTATTGAAGTCTTGGTGAAGCCCAGTGGTCATCTTAAACTAGGGTTCAGAAATTTACTATTTGTAGACCACTGTGGTCTCACCTACATTCTTAGGTTCACTTGGCCTTCTTGGACTTCCTAGGGTTTTGTCATTACCTAGTCATGAAAAAACAACTTCTAGGGATCTAGTTGTTTGAGGGATGTTACAAATACCAATATATAAACAAAAAATTTCATCCTCAAAATTCTAGTTAGACCCGCGGGGTTTCAAATATGGAAAGAAAATTATAACATCCCGAGAGGTTGTGAGTAATACCTGACCAAAAAGCTCCAGGTACCTCTGTCGCATCAAGTCCTGAGGCTCCTATGTGTGCTCCTCTCGCCCATGATTCCTCAATAGGACCTTGACCAATGGAACCTTCTTGCGGCGTAAGACTCGTATTCCCTTGTCATCAATCTGGACCGGTTCCAGGTGAACTGACAGATCAGATGCTACCAGCCCATCTGTGGCCGTAATCTACTGCTCCGGGCATAATAGAGCCCTCCTAAGAGAGGATATATGGAACACATCGTGCAGACTTTCCAGCTTCGGTGGCAGCTCTAGCCTGTATGCCGTAGGACCGATCCGCTCCCGGATCCTATAAGGCCCCATATATCTTGGGCTGAGCTTCTTCTTCCGACCGTGTACCCGTGAAACCCCATGCATTGTTCAAATCTTCAAGAATACCTAGTCCCCCAACCGGAACTCCACCTGATGGCCGGTGTCGAGCATCGTAATACTTAGCATGTCAGCTCTGTGCCTTTAGCATCCTGTCCCGTATCAATCTCACCTGAGCCTCGGTATCCTCGACAAACTCCGAACCCAAAACCCTTGGATCCTCGTTCTGTATCCATGACAGTGGAGTCCTACACCTCCGTTCGTATAGGGCCTCATAAAGAGCCATTCTTATGCTGGACTTGTAGTTGTTATTATATGAGAACTCGATCAGTGGCAATAGCTTCTCCCAAGGCTCACCGCGATCCAAAATGCAAAGTCGCAGCAAATCTTCCAGAGTCCGATTGGTGCATTTCGCCTGCCCATCATTCTGGGGATGAAACGCTGTACTAAATATTAGCTGAGTGCCCAAGTAAGTCTGCACTGATCTCCACTCCCTGGACATAAACCGTCCATCTCGGTCTGATACAATCGACCTGGGTACGCCATGATAACGGACGAATTGCTCCACGAACTTCCGAATTAACACACCAACCAAGTCATCCTTCCTGATCGGAATAAATCTGGATACCTTCATCAGCCGGTCGACGATCACCCAGATTGAATCATTCCCCGTCTTTGATCGGGGAAGCCCGTGTATAAAGTCCATGGCGATATCATCGAAGTTCCACTCCGGTACTGGGAGTGGCTGCAATAATCCTGCGGGGTTTCTGCACTCTGTATTCACTAACTAGCATGCCTTGCAATGGTTCATGAAGTAGGTGATATCCTTCTTCATGCCTGGCCAGTACATGGTCTTCTTTCAGGTCCGTAGTCATCTTCGTAACTCCCAGGTGTACTGAATATCGACTGCAATGAGCCTCCATTATGATATCCTCCTAGACCTTGACTGCCTCTGGTATGTAAACCCATCCTTTAAAATACACTAGGCCATCCCTAAACGAGTAATCTCCAGCAGTGCCTGCTTCTAAGGCCCAGAATATCGGCTCTAGCTGGACATCCTGCCTCTTCCCATCTCTGACTCAGTCTTGAATGGAATCCGTGGCAATCAACGATGATGGATACTCCCGGTACAGCTCAGGGTGATCCTCGGACACAAAGGATATCTACATCTTTTCTAACATCTTGACCAACTCCAAGGCCATCAACTGCGTTCCTGCTCCAGGGTTTGCGGCCTTTCTGCTCAGCGCATCTGCCACCACATTCGCCTTCCCCGGGTGGTAGTGCATCTCGTACTAGTAGTCTGCTAGAAACTCTACCCATCGTCTCTGCCTGATGTTCAGCTCTTTCTGTGTGTCCACATACCTCAAATTTTTTTGATCGGAGTATATGTCGTAGTGGACACCATAAAGATAGTGCCACAAGACTTTCAAAGCAAAAATGACAGCTCCCATTTCTAAGTCATGAACTGGGTAGTTCTGCTCATTCTTCTTCAGCTGCCAAGAAGCGTATGCTATCACATGACCATTCTGCATCAGCACTACACCTAAGCCCTGGTAGGAAGCGTCGGTGTAGACCTAGAATTCTTCTTTCCCTGAAGGGATGGCAAGTATAGGAGCCGAGGTGAGCCGACCCTTAAACTCCTGAAAAGCCACCTCACACTGTGTTGTCCAGACAAAGGGCACCTCCTTCCTTGTTTGGGATGTGAGTGGAAGGGCAATAGGAGAAAATCCCTCAACAAACTTCCGATAGTAACTGGCAAGTCCTAGGAAACTCCACACTTCTGTGGCCGTCTTCAGCTGCGGTCAATCCCGAACTGCTTGAATATTGGCCGGGTCCACCACCAACCCAACACCACTGATGATATGGCCTAAAAAAGCCACTTCCCTCAACCAGAACTAACATTTGCTGATCTTCGCATAAAGCTGTGAATCGCTCCACGCCTTCCAACCCTTCCACGAAGGCCTCCAATACGAATGAGTGTGAAGAACCTGTATCGAACAGCGTATAAGCGGGCTTGCCGCTGATAAAAACTATGCCTGAGGGGGGGAAGTTAAATATCTTAGAATCTAGTTATGGTTTTCTTTCCTAGATTATCAATTCTATATCCATAAATTTAAGTTTCAGGAGATAAAACCTAAAACTTTCTGGCATACCTGTGATCACTTGCTTCGGGTTCCGGGGTTGAGCCAGATCTAGTGCATAAACTTGCTCTCCGTCTTGCCTGCGATCTGCACCCTGGTATCCACGTCCTATAACACGTCCTCGAACTCAAAACTACTGGGCATGCAGGGCAGCCTGTGGTGCTGGTAGAGGTACTCCCCTCATGGGGCAGTTTCTCCGAATGTGACCTGTCTGATGGCAGTTGTAGCACTCCGGCGGGGGAAATGCCATACCCACGGGTCTCTGTGCCTCCCGCATCTGAAGAGGCTGAGGAGCCACTACTGCCGGCTCCCTCGGCTCCCGTCTCACCTCCTGACGAGGTTGGTCCTCTGCTCTTCTTCTCTCTCTCCCATCAGTGATGCGGCCCCGCCGCTGATCATTCCTAGCTCCCCGGCCCCGGTCCTCCGTTGGCCTCTTCCGACCCCGAGTTGTGTGCCAATCAGCCTCAATCCTCTTGGCCATCTCTAAAATCTGAGGTATAGTCCCGTCGAATACGAACAGAAGGGCCTCCCTCAACTCCTCCCGCAAGCCCGTATAGAACCTCTTGGTGTATCCTGCCTCATCTAGCTAATAGGAGTCCGCAAACCGTGTTAAATTGTTGAACTCCCAGTGGTATTCTACCAATGTCTTATTGCCCTGCTTCAACTACAGAAACCTGTCCTCCAGCTCATCCCTAGCCGACTGTGGCACAAAATGCTCTAGTAACGCGGTCCTGAACTCCTCCCAAGTAATTTCTGCAACCTCCATATCTGCAAAAGTCGTATCCAGCGACGTCTTCCACCATCTCTTGGCATGAGACTCTAAGCAAGAGAAGACAAATGGCACCCTCTCCTCCCAGGGGCACCGTATCCCGGTCAACATTTCGTACATAATGTCCAGCAAATCCTCCGTCCGAACAGCCTAATTATGTCCCTAAGTAAGATGGGGGAGAAAGTCCTCGGAAGATGCTCAGCCAATTGGCCCCCGGGTTTGGTTGCAGGGCCGGAACCTGTTGGGCCCTGAAAGCTTCCAGAATAGCTGTCAGAGTCTGCCCCACCTCCGACTGTAGGAATGGAGTGGGAACCGGGGGAGGTGGTGCAACATTCGGAGTCTGCTAGACTCCGCCCTGTTGTGTAGGATGCGATGGGGGCTGCGTAACAAAAGCCAATTATAATTAATCGCTCCAACTAACTTAAAGTGGACATTTACATATGATCCCCCATATGGGCCTACCACTGCTTCCGCTGCTTAGTTTGTCCCCAAACTAAACTCGTGCGGGGGTGACCCGGGGATTGTGGACTGCTACATTTCGATCGAGGTTGTATCTCTGATACTACTTGTAAGACCCCCATTTTTTTTAAACTCCGGGGTCTTAGGCCCAGAACCGCCGCTTTGCGGTGATTCTGGGCAGACTTACAAGGAAGTTTTTGGCCCAGAACTGCCGCTTTGCCATGCTTTATCCCCCACCTACTATGGCCGAAATTTTTGACTAAGAGGGCCTCCAATGGCAATGCAACCTACAGCCACCTAACACCCCAATTTTGGATCAATATTCTTAGCACTTCCTTTGTAACTCATGGGATTTCCCTAATTAGTCATTTGGTCATTATGATCCCAATGCCCATTGGAAGGTCATGAAAAATTTGGCAGAGGGAGTTTTAGACCTTCTTAGTAGAAATTTCGGCCATGGTCTATAATTTTAGACCATTGGAGGCCCTCTTAGTAGATATGGACTAGGGTGACCCCCTGCTTCGCACTCATTCGTATCGGAGGCCTATGTGGAAGGGTTGGAAGGTGTGGAGCGATTCACGGGTTTGATGATGAAGATACGATTACCCGACGGATCGAAGCTGTTCACCTCTGCCCACTACAACATGGAGGCGGAGATCGGCGGAAAGATATTTGATGCACCAGCAACGATCATGAAGATGCCAGTCTTTGATTTGATCCTGGGAATGACATGGTTGCACTGGAACCATGCTCAGATTGACTGCATGTCCAAGAGAGTTACTGTGAGGCATGGGGATTCCTACCTCGTCATCGAAGATACTAGATCAATTCCCCCTCTCTTACTGTCATCAGTGCAAGCCATCAAGGCCCACTTGCAGGGGAAGGAAGTCTATGAGGTGCTATTTTAAATGGTTGAGGCCAAGGGTTCCATCTTGGATATCCCGATGGTGCGATATTTTGCCGACGTATTCCCAGAGAAGCTGTCTGGGCTAACCCCGCACCGGTAGCAGGATTTCATGATACAGCTAGTGTGGGGGGCTAAGCCGGCAGCTAGAGCCCCTTACCGGATGGCCCCGAAGGAGCTGACAGAGTTTTGAAGCCAGCTCCAGGAACTGGTGGAGGCCGGATTTGTCTGGCTGAGCTCTTCACCATGGGGAGCCCCGGTCTTGTTTGTTAAAAAGAAGGACGGGACACTTAGATTGTGCATCGACTAACGAGCACTAAATAGACTAACAGTCCGAAATATCTATCCACTACCAAGGATAGATGAGCTGTTTGACTAGCTGGAAGGTGCGTATTTCTTTTCAAAATTTGATTTGAGGTCGGACAACTATAAACTGCGGATCCAGGAGGAGGACATACCAAAGACTGCCTTTAGTAGAAGATAAGGGCAATTCGAGTTTACTGTGATGCACTTCGGGCTCAAGAATGCACTGTCGGCATTCATAAGCCTCATGAATCGGGTGTTAGAGGCATATTTGGATGTGTTCGTCATTGTGTTTATTGATGACATCCTCATTTACTCGAGGACAGAGGAGGAGCACACATGACATCTGATGCTTACCCTGGAGAGACTGTGGGAGCACCAGATTTATGCGAAGAATAGCAAATATCACTTCTGGTTGAGGGAGGTCACTTTTCTAGGCCATATCATTAGTGGTGCTGGGTTGGCGGTGGACCCGGCTAAGATTCAAGCAGTTTGGGATTGGCTGCAGCTAAAGACAGTCACAGATGTGCGAAGTTTCCTAGGATTTGTCGGTTACTACCAGAAGTTTGTGGAGGGATTTTCTCGTATTTCCCTTCCACTCACATCCCAAACAAGGAAGGAGGTTCCCTTTGTTTGGACCACACAGTGTGAGGTGGCTTTTCAGGAGCTGAATGGTCGGCTCACCTCGGCTCCTATACTTTCCCTCCCTTCAGGGAAAGAAGGATTCCATGTCTACACCGACGCTTCCTACCAGGGCATGGGTGCAGTGAGGATGCAGAATTGTCATGTGATAGCATACGCTTCTCGGCAGGTGAAGAAACATGAGCAGAACTACACAGTGCATGACTTAGAAATAGGAGCTATCATATTTGCTCTGAAAGTCTGGCTGCACTATCTGTACGGTGTCCACTGCGACATATACTCCGATCATAAAAATTTGATGTATGTGGACACGCAGAGAGAGCTGAACATCAGGCAGAGACGATGGGTGGAGTTTCTAGCAGACTACTAGTACGAGATGCACTACCACCCGAGGAAGGCGAATGGGGTGGCAGATGCGCGGAGCCGAAAGGCCGCAAACCATGAAGTAGGAATGCAGTTGATGCCCTTGGAGTTGGTCTAGATGTTAGAAAAGATGCAGATATCCTTTGTGTTCGAGGATCACTCTGAGCTATATCGGGAGTATTTATCATCATTGATTGCCACGGATGACATTCAAGACCGAGTCAGAGATGGACAGAGGAAGGATGCCCAGTTAGAGCCGATATTCTGGGCCTTAGAAGCAGGCACTACGGGAGATTACTCGCTGAGGGATGGCCTAGTGTGTTTCAGAGGACGGGTTTACATACCAGAGGGAGGCCAGGTCCAGGAGGATATCATGATGGAGGCTCATTACAGTCTGTATTCAGTACACCCGGGAGTTACGAAGATGACTGCGGACCAGAAGAAGACCATGTACTTGCCAGGTATGAAGAAGGATATCACCTACTTAGTGACCCATTGTGAGGCATGCCAGTTAGTGAAAGCAGAGTGCAGAAACCCCGCAGGATTATTGCAGCCACTCCTAGTACCGAAGCGGATGTTCGATGATATCGCCATGGAATTTATACATGGGCTTCCCCGATCGCGGATGGGGAACGATTCGATTTGGGTGATCGTTGACCGGCTGACGAAGGTAGCCAGATTTATTCAGATCAGGAAGGATGACTCGGTTGGTGTGTTAGTTCGGAAGTTCGTGGCAAAGTTCGTCCGTTATCATGGCGTACCCAGGTCGATTGTATAGGATCGGGATGGACGGTTTATGTGTAGGGAGTGAAGATCAGTGTAGACTTTCTTGGGAACTCAGCTAACATTCAGTACAAAGTTTCATCCTTAGTGAAAAAAAGGGGATAGATACTACTCTAGAGGGGGGGTGAATAGAGTAATCAAAAATTGCACTAGCAAAGTTGACTGTCTACTCAACTCCCTTGGAGTGGATTTGCGGAATGAAGGTTATAGATATTTGAGATTAAACCTTAAAGCCTAACACAAGTGATGTGCACAAAAGGCACCCAACTGTAATTACAGTTAAGGCTAGGAATTCTAAACAGCAACTAGCAAACCTAGTTAAAATCTAATCACAGCCACAATGCAAGTAATTAATCAAAGCAATCCAGACGACACAAGTAATTTATAGTGGTTCCCCAAATAACTTGGGTACGTCCACTCTTCTACCAACAAGGTAGGAATCCACTCAGGTTTTTGATCAGGTGCCCTGCCACCAACAAGATCTGCTTCAGGTAGATCCAGAAACCCTTTAGACTTTTGATCAGGTGTCTAAAAACCAACACAGGTTTTTGATCAGGTGCCCTGCCACCAAGGGATACTTTTGAAGAGAGTAATAACCCTGTACAGGAGGAGGAAAGGAGGTTAAGGTGTCTTCTCTATTTTACAATAGATTAGAGAAGCACAATAACTTGCACTGAGCTAGAAAGCTCTAAAAGAATCAAGGCTCCCCCTGGCTCAGAGAACGTCCAGGTGAAGTCTTGCTTCAGTGCAGAAACACATCAGAAAATACTGAAGGAAAAAGCTACAAGAAGATAAATAATATTAAATAAAATTTCTTCTTCAGGCAGCTATCTTCTTCTTCTTCTTCTTCAAAAAGCTCTGAGTGAAGATCTTCCTGTAAGTAGGAGAACTCAGGTTGAAGAAGAGTGAAGAACTAAAACTTCTTCTCAGTTAGATGTGAATGAGCTGAGAGCAGTTGGAAACTGTAAGTTCTTAAGCTTGAATGCTGCTGATCGCTTTTTGGTATATGAGAGCTAGCTTCTTTCTTTCTTCAAAGAAGTCTTTATATAGCAGCATCAGCAACGGCTCTTACTTGAGTTTGAATCTTGTCTTCTTCTGAACTCTGCAAGCTGCGCTGCAAAAAGCATAAAGCAAAACAAAATACTGCAGGCATATATCCTATAATAGGATAAAGCTTTCTAAGAAGCTGTAAATAATTCTGATGAAATAATATAAGAGAAAGTCACATCAGAAAAGACTCTTTACAGCCAAGGAAGACTTTTTGAGTCTAACGGCTATAAAGGACAGCCTGGCAGAAATCATATCTCAGCTATAAGACAAACAACTTTGTCAGAAAAGATTAGCTCATGCATAAGGAATAGAATAGATATTGCATGGAAGTGTTATCACAATTTATTCAAATAATCTTTTATAAAATGTGCCAAAATAATTATGAAATTAATCACATCACAGAAGACGACAAAACTATTTAAAACATGCAGCAAAACGTCGAACGACCCTCGGAGATCGTCGACCGAAGCACGGAGATCGTCGACCTATCGGACAGATAGTCGAACGATCCAGATAGTCGAACTATCAAGGAAGATAGTCGAACTACCTCAGCAGATAGTCGACCTATCAGAACAGATAGTCGAGCTATCAGATAGTCAATCTATCAGGACAGATAGTCGAACTACCAAAGCAAAACAGATAGTCGACCTATCAAGCAGATAGTCGACCTATCACAGAAAACAGATAGTCGACCTATGAACAGATAGTCGACCTATCAAAGCAAAACAGATAGTCGAACTATCAGATAGTTGAACTATCCAAGCAGATAGTCGAACTATCAAAGAAGAGCAGATAGTCGACCTATCAACAGATAGTCGAGCTATCACAGGAAGCAGATAGTCGACCTATCAAGAGATAGTCGAACTATCAGATAGTTGAACTATCCAAGCAGATAGTCGAACTATCAAAGAAAGCAGATAGTCGACCTATCAACAGATAGTCGAACTATCAAGGGAAAACAGATAGTCGACCTATCAACAGATAGTCGAACTATCAAACAAAGCAGATAGTCGACCTATCAACAGATAGTCGAACTATCAACGCAGACAGAACGTCGACCAACTGATAGACGATCGTCGATCAGCCGATAGACGATAGTCGAGCGGCGTTCGACCATAGTCGAACGAAAAACTACTTAACCAAATATTCATCTGGAAAAGCAATTCTACACAACTAGAGAATCTAAACTATCACCTAACCTTTGAGCATAGATAAATCTTGGGTCAAGAGACAGAAAGAGAAGACTGAACTCAAATCAAAACCTAGGGTTCCAACAATCTCCCCCTATTTGAGTTAAGTCTCTCAACAATTAAAACATACAAAACTAATTACTGAAAGCATAAAGAGAAATAACTAAGCAGAAATCATCAATCAAATAGATAAGCAATTAACTGTCAATCAATGAAAAAAAAATTAAGGTGCTTTAGGGTTAGGTTTAGGATCAGAGGAGCTAGAAACAAAAGTAATCTTTCTTAAGGGATCTAGAGCTTCTTTTCTTGATAGCTTCAGGTCTTGTTCTCCAATAATTTTCAATTCTGTTGTTCTTGGGACCACTGCCTCAGGATGCTTTTCCATATACTTTGAAGGATCAAATATCTCAGGTCTAACCTGGAACTTGTCTAGCTCCTTTATTCTGAATTTAGACATTGTGGTCAATCCTGCAGTGTCCTTTCCTTCTGCTTTTGCTTTCTTAATTTGCGCTGCTCCAACGAGTTCAAGAAAACTAGCCATCCTAAAGTTAGGATCAAGGTCTGGGCTTTCATAAACATTCTCAGAAGATGTGTCAACTGGTTCTTTATCCTGATTAACTAGATAACAAGAGGAAGCAGACTTAGCAAATATCTTGCTAGAGTTTTCAGATAAAAAATAAATCACTTACCTTTTGGAGCATCCTTCACAGAGTGAACTGGCTTAGGAGAGATTGAGCTTTTGATTTCTTTAGACTAAGGAGGAGAGAAGGTTGGTCTTTGATACACTACCTCCTTAACTTGTTCTTTAACAGCATTAGGTCTTTGATAGCAGGTTTGACTTTTACCTTGGTATCCTTGTGAACTTCTCCTTTGAGCTGACTGAGATGGATTTGATCTTTCGGACTGAGCAGCAGGTTTTGAAGATAAGTTTCCTGAGACTCCTGCACCGGGAGGTGGAGGAGGAGGACCTTTAGGATTCCATCTAGGGACAGGAGAGTCATACCTCTTTGACTTTTTCCTTTGCTTTTGCTAGTTCTTAGAAAATAACATCCAATGCTGGAAGTCTTTTGACATAGGATCAATTCCTTTCAGTATATAATAAGGTGTATCATTATCTGGATTAGCAGGAGGAGGAGCTACAGCTTTTCTTTTCTTTTTAGCAATTCTTTTTCTTTTAGACTCAGCAGACTCATCAGAATCGATTTCATCTTCAGAATTTGAAGAGATGGGCAGATCATATGGGTCAATAGCATCTTTCATAGCTCTTTCTTTTTTCTTTCGAGCAGCTCTTTCTAGTTCTTCTTCCATGGCATCCTGTGCCAAGAGAGCATCTAAATCCAAACCTGGGGAATCATCCCATACAGTAGATTTTTCAACTTGGGCATCTGCAGCTGATTCTTGAAGATCAGAAACTGTCATAGTGACCAGTTCTGCTTGCACTTCAGGCTGAGCAACTTCAGAAATTTGAATGGCTGGTTCTGGTTGAACTTCTGGAGCAGGTGGGATAACAGGCTCTTGAACTTCTAGAACTTCTTCCAATTTATCTGTAGTATTATGAATAAAATTATTCTAAATGACATCTAATCATCCCTTCCAGATATTCCCAAACTATCATATCAGTTGTCATGTCTAAAAAGTAAGTAAAGGGAATACCTTCAGAATCGACCACAGCGTGTCCTAACTCCCACAATTCATCTAGAAAGGAAGTGATAATTCCTTCTAGGTACCGGGCGACCAAGGGAGTAGAACACTCTTCTAAACAAGCTTTAACAATGAATTCAGATTTCAACAAAGCATCAGAAATTTCTTTTTCAGATAAAGAAGGAGGAGCTGAATCTTCTATTGCTTTCTCTGCTACTGCATGATGAACTGATGGAGGGGAGGCCAAGGGCTGCTCAGAGACATCTTCATCAAGCATCTCCGCCTGCCTGATTTCAGTAGAAACTGAAACCAGGCCCCTAGAAGAAGAGGGCTCAGCAGACTTTGAGAGTTTTTGAATAGCAGCAGTCAAGGAGGATATAGAAGAAGCAAGGGGAGCAATTGCCTCTTCAATCATAATTTTGATTGAGGGGGTAATTAACTCCACAATGCTAGAAATAAATGCTGGAGTTATTTCAAAGGATGATGATGATGATGGTGGAGGAATTTCAGAGGATGGAAGATCAGCAGGGATGGTATATGCAAGATGAGCTGGAGAATGAACTGGAGATGGAACTGGAGATGGATGAGTGGATGAAGGGTGATCAATGTGATCAGAAAAGGGAATTGGAGAATGAATAGGAGTAGAAATCTCAGACACCAACAAATCAAAACTGGGATGAGAGATCCCAGCAAGATGTGTCGGGAGAGGAGATGTAGGAGGAGATGCAAGAGGAGAAGCAGAGGGTCGTACTTCAATTGAAGTTGAGGGAACTTCAACTGAAGTAGACGGAAAAACTGATGAAGAAGATGGAAGGGATGGATTTGCTGAGCAGCCTGCTAGAAGGGGGGAGTGACTGCGACAGTCCTGGTGCTCTCAGATGTAACTGGAGCAACCCCTGCGGGAGCGGGCTTCAGGAAGGTCCTTTTCCATTTTGCAAACAGCGATGGATCCATCATCTTGCTAGCGTTGATGGAGGTGGCGGCTGACACTAGCAGATGGGGGTATTTCTCCTTCAGAAAAATTCCAACTACCCTTCCTAGGGTAACTTCTTTCTTGCCATTCTTTTTCCTGATCAAATCAAAAAGAATGCCTGCCCAATTGATCTGCTTCTTATTTACAATTGCACACATTAGTGCAAATTGCTGCCTTGTAATATTATCGTGGGCGGAGTGCTTTCCCAGTAGCACTTTTCCAACTATTTCAGCAAGAAACTTAATCTTAAACGGGAAATTTACTTTGAGCAGCTTAAAGGGAATGCCTTCGGCATGTCCCAGCTCTGTTAACATCCTTCCAAACTCAGGAGTATCTTGCTCATACTCTTCTTCACCATTAATCAATCCAAAAATTTCAGTCAAAATAGTGGGAGTCAATATTACCTCTTCTCCGCTAATAGTTCCAGTCATCGAATCATCAGTTGAAGATGAAGAGAAAGCCCACTCTTTGATCTCTTGAGTGTTTATCTTTATTCTGTAGGACATGAGTTTCTCTAACCCTTGATCTTTGCACAGATTTAGAATTTCCACTATTCCTGGTTCGCAACAGCTGAAGGCGTCGAAATCTACGCTGAAACCGGCATCAAACTTCACTACCGCAAGAAGCGCTGGAGCAATCGCCATCGAAAAAGCTGGAGAAGACGAGAGAGAGATGGCGAGGACGGAGCGGCAGAAAACGCAAGACAAAGAGCAAGCGGGAAGACGGAATGCGAAAAGACGCTCTCCGTCGATGATAAAAGCAACTATCTCTTAACCTAGGTCGACCATCGGCTTTATATTAAAACAACGATCGTCGATCTATTTAAAAGAAACTGGAGACGATGGTCGAACGGTCGTTCGACGATCGGTCCTGAAGCAGAGTAGTCGATCAATCGTTCAACTATTTCTGTCTTCACAAACAACAAGCTGTCATCAACCATAGATCGACGATAGGCTCGACCTGTTCGACTATCTTCGAACGCCGGTCGACGATCTTCAAGCAGATAAGCTATCTTCAACCATAGGTCGATGATAGGCCTAATCCGATCGACTATCTTCGAACGTCGTTCGACGATCTTCAAACAGGTTTCAACAAGGCAGACGTCACACTTAGTCTCTTTCATTAATCATGCCTAGTTGAACCAAAAAGAACAGATGCTTCTGTTCATCTAAGGGCTTGGTGAATATATCACCTCTCTGAAGGTCTGTGGATATGAACTCAAGGCTGATCTTGTTCTTTTCCACACAATCTCTCAGGAAATGGTGTCTAATCTCAATGTGCTTCATTCTAGAGTGGTGCACTGGATTTTGTGCAATGGAGATAGCACTTGTACTATCACACATGATTTTAGTGTTCTTGTGTGAGTACCCATAATCCAAAAGTTGGTTTTGTATCCACAGGATCTGTGAACAACAACTAGCAGCTGCTATATATTCAGCTTCTGCAGTTGAAGTTGAGACAGAGGCCTGCTTCTTACAGAACCAAGAGACCAATCTCTCTCCCAGGAACTGGCAAGTTCCTGAGGTACTTTTCCTGTCAACTCGATAACCAGCATAATCAGAATCAGAATATCCAATTAATTCAAATTCTGACTCAGCTGGGTACCAAAGTCCTAGATTTGGACATCCCTTCAGGTATCTCAAGATTCTCTTGAGAAGAATCAGATGAGATTCCTTGGGGTTGACCTGGAATCTAGCACAAAGGCATGTAGCAAACATTATGTCTGGCCTACTTGCAGTTAAATACAATAGGGAACCAACAATGGCCCTATAATTCTTTTGATCAACAGGCTTTCCCTGATCATCAGAATCAATAACTACATTAGTAGCCATAGGTGTATGCATTGCTGAAGCATCTGCCATCCCAAACTTCTTTACCAATTCCTTGGCATATTTGGATTGGGAGATGAAGATGCCATCAACATCTTGCTTTACTTGGAGACCAAGAAAGTAAGACAGCTCACCCATACTACTCATCTCAAACTTAGAATGCATCAAGTTGGAGAACTTTTTACATAGTTTGGGATCACTGGAACCAAAAATAATGTCATCCACATACACTTGAACTAACAGGATTGTGTCCTTGTGGTGCTTGACGAAAAAGGTTCTATCAACTACTCCCCTAACAAAGTTGTGCTCTAACAGGAAACTAGCTAGAGTCTCATACCAGGCTCTTGGTGCTTGTTTGAGTCCATAAAGAGCTTTTTGCAACTTGAATACATATGAGGGCTGAGTTGAAGAAACAAAACCGGGTGGCTGTTCAACAAATACCTCTTCCTTTAGCTCACCATTAAGAAAAGCACTTTTGACATCCATCTGAAAAACCTTAAACTTCATATAGGCTGCATAGGCTAAGAAGATCCTTATTGCCTCTAGCCTTTCAATAGGAGCAAAGGTTTGGTCATAGTCTATACCTTCCTCCTATCTGTAGCCCTGAGCTACAAGCCTAGCTTTATTCCTTACAATGATTCCATTTGCATCCAACTTGTTTCTATATACCCACTTGGTGCCTATGATCAGTTGGCCTTTAGGTCTTGGAACCAAAGTCCATACTTTACATCTTTCAAACTGATTGAGTTCCTCTTGTATAGCAATGATCCAGTGGGGATCTAGCTCAGCATCTTTAATGGTGAGGGGCTCATTCTGTGAAAGGAAACAAGCATGTATCACATCCTGTCTTAACTGATGTCTTGTTTGAACACCAGCTGATATGTCTCCTATCACTTGAGATGTAGGATGATCTCTAAGTGTGACAACATCAGCATGTGGGATGTGATCTTCATCAATAGTTGGGATTAATTCCTCAGGAGAAATTTGATCTACTATTGGTGGTATAGCAACAAATTCTGCTATGTCTTCATCACTGTCTGATTCAGTGATATGAAGAGTTGAAAGATGGAGGATTTCTTGAGTGACATCTTTGGTAGATTCTTATACCTGTAATGAACTTGAGGAAGGGGAAGTTTCCTTCTCCTTGTAAAACATTTGGGATTCATCAAAGGACACATGAACAGACTCTTCAATTTTAGAAGATGATTTATTAAATACCCTATAAGCTTTGCTTACTTGGGAATATCCAAGAAAAATTCTCATTGAAGCTTTTGCTTCAAATTTTCTAAGGTATTCTTTATTATTATTATGAATATAAACAACACAGCCAAACACTCTAAAATAATTTATTTTAGGTTTCTTTCCTTTAAGTAACTCATAAGGAGTTTTACACTTAAGCTTGTGTATCAGACTTCTATTCAAGACATAGTTGGCTGTACTAACAGCTTCTGCCCAATAGAAAAGAGGCATATTAGCATCTGCCAACAATGTGCCAGCAGCTTCAATCAGGGTTCTGTTCTTCCTTTCAACTACCCCATTTTGTTGGGGAGTTCTAGGAGTTGAGAAGCTATGTTTGATACCTTCTCTCTCACAGAATTCTTACATGAGAAGAGAGTCAAACTCAGTACCATGATCACTTCTGAACAAGGCCACATGAGTAGAGTACTCAGTCTGCACACATAATTGAAAATCTGTAAGGGCTTTGAAGTTATCAGCCTTAGTTCTCAAAAAGAACACCCAAGTGAACCTAGAGAAGTCATCTACAATGACTAGGGTATAATACTTCCCTCCTAAACTCTGTACATTTATTGGGCCAAATAGGTCCAAATATAATAAATACAGGATTCTAGGAGAATCACTTTTATTTACTGATTTAAATGAATTCTTGGTTTGCTTGCCTAGTTGACAAGCCTTGCATAGGCTCTCCTTCTTGTAGGGGCAAGAAGGTAAACCTCTAACAAGGTTGTATTTAGATAACCTAGATATATTCTTGAGGTTAACATGGCTAAGCCTTTTATGCCATAAAGTATTGTTATTTGTTACTTCATTAAACAAGCAGATTTCAGAGTGAGTTGAGTTAAAATCTACTAAATAAATGTTACATTGTCTAATACCTACTAATACAACATTATTATTTAAAGTAATATTACAAAGAGAGTTAGAGAATGATACCTGGTATCCAGCATCACATAACTGACTTACTGAAATTAGATTATGCTTCAGTCCAGTTACATAAGCAACTCTCTTGAATTTTACAGCTCCAATTATCATCCTGCCATAGCCTTCAGTTTGACCACAGCTTGAATCTCCAAAGATTACCTTTGGGCCAAGCTTTGCCTTGAACCTTGACAGATGTTCTTTGTTTCCTGTCATGTGCTTGGAGCAACCACTATCCAAATACCACTTATTTTGAGTGATAGGATAGGTCTTCACCTGCAAATAAATCAATTTAAACATTGTGGACCCAGGTAACCTTGGGTCCCTTGTTTTTCACATAAGAAAAACTGGAAATAAATGAATAAGCAGGCTGAGGGTGATAACCTAATGGGTAAGATCTCCTAGGTGGGATTCTCCATGCAGATCATGGGTCAATGAACCTAGGGTTTCTATTCATATTCGGGTTTCTAAAGTTCTGGTTAGAGTTTTGAAATTCTTGTTGGAAGCATCGATCTGCGTTCGACGATTGGTACCCAGATCGTCGATCTCCGTTCGACCACTGGGCCTGCGATCGTCGAGCAGCGTTCGACGCTCTTTGTAATTCCTTAAATTTCTGTTTTCTTTTCTCTCTTTTAGCTTTATTTAAAGCTCTATTAACTTGATTAACTTGCTCAGTGTTTTTTATTCCACTAGATGAAATAAAATTCACTGGAGTTGAAAGTTGGTTTTTAAGAATGATTGGGGGCTCACTAGAAGATGCTCCTAAGCCTAATTTGTTATTGCCTGACCTAGTGTTAGACATGCTGGTTATTTCAAGCAACTTAAGGCTTCTACCATTCAGAGACTCTTCTAACCTTTTGGACTTAGCTAATTCATTCTTAAGGAATTTTATTTCTTCACTAGCATTAGTGAGTTCTGCTGTTAACCTAATGTTTTCATTAGCCATCAATTCAGATTCAGCTAGTTTAGTTATAAGCTCTTTTATTTCTTTTTCAGAACTAATTAAATCTAAACATAAAGATTTAAACTCAGATTTAAATTCAGCAGATGTAAAGTCATAAGAAGACAATACCTCATCTTCAGTTGGCATTTCTTCATCAGAATCTGAATTCTCTACAGATGAGTGATTGCTGCAGGCATCAATTGCCATCAGGCAAACTTCCTTTGCCTTCTTTTCTTCCTCATCCTCACTGGAGCTTGAGGAGGAAGATTCCTCATCAGAATCACTCCAGTTTTCAGCAACAAAGCCTCTCTCCTTCTTTTTGTTCTTGTAGGAGGATGGCTTGGAATGCTTCCTGTGTTGATCCTTGTCTTTCCTTTTATCTTTGTTCTTTTCCTCTAGACAATCTGGGAGAATATGTCCAGGCTTCCTGCAACCATAACAGATTATTTCTTTAGTAGGAGTGCGATCATACCTTGGTTTTTCTTCATACTTTGAAGATTTCTTTCTGAATTCCTTCCTTCCCATCTTGAGAAACCTTTTGGCAAATAATGCCATCAGTTCCTCATTGAACTGGCTTCCTTCAGAAGCTTCAGCAGCTTTGAGAGCAAGGGTTTGCTCTTTTCTTGTAGGAGTTGGGGTCTTTGCTTCAGCCTCAGCTTCCCTGGACTTCAGCACTTGCTCAAAAGACTTGAGCTTGCCGAGAAGGGCTTCTGTTGAGATTTCATTTGTGCTTCTAGCCTCCTTGATAGGACAGATCCTCAGATCCCATGTGCTAGGGAAGCACATAAGAATCTTATCATTGACCTCTGTCAATGAAATATCCTTATCAAGGGTCCTCAGCTCATTGATGATTGAGCTGAGCCTTATGTACATAGCTTCAACTGATTCAGCATCAGTTTTCTTAAAGTTCTCATACTGTGAGATAAGGTTGGACCTTCTGTCCTTCCTTTCATCAGCTGAACCAGCTACAATCTGGTTCAGTGTATCCCACATTGCTTTTGCTGAAGAGCAGTCAGCAACCTTCTGGAATACTTCATCAGACATTGTCTGAGCCAGAATGTTCATTGCCTTAGCATCTGCTATCTTTGCCTTTTTGTATTCATCATTGTAGTCTGGAGGAGGCACTGCACTCATATCAGATGATGATGAGGCAGTAGCTGCAGTAGGTGCTCTTGGTGGTCCTGTCAAAATAGAAGCAAAAATACTTTCATCAATAGAGTTCATATATAGTTTAATCCTTGCCTTCCAGATGCCAAACTTAGCCAAGTTGCATGCTAGAGGTCTGGTGCTAGAGTAATCCTTGGACTGGGCCATGATAGTGAAAGTGAATATCTATAAACTTTGGTGTCTATCAGGATCTTGTGACTTAGGTGTTAGCCTATTCAGTCAGTCAACCTCCCTCTGATACCAATTGAAAGAAAAGGGGATAGATACTACTCTAGAGGGGGGGTGAATAGAATAATCAAAAATTGCACTAGCAAAGTTGACTGTCTACTCAACTCGCTTGGAGTGGATTTGCGGAATGAAGGTTATAGATATTTGAGATTAAACCTTAAAGCTTAACACAAGTGATGTGCACAAAAGGCACCCAACTGTAATTACAGTTAAGGCTAGGAATCCTAAACAGCAACTAGCAAACCTAGTTAAAATCTAATCACAGCAACAATGCAAGTAATTAATTAAAGCAATCCAGACGACACAAGGAATTTATAGTGGTTCCCCAAACAACTTGGGTACGTCCACTCTTCTACCAACAAGATAGGAATCCACTCAGGTTTTTGATCAGGTGCCCTGCCACCAACAAGATCTGCTTCAGGTAGATCCAGAAACCCTTTAGACTTTTGATCAGGTGTCTAAAAACCAACACAGGTTTTTGATCAGGTGCCCTGCCACCAAGGGATACTTTTGAAGGGAGTAATAACCTTGTACAGGAGGGGGAAAGGAGGTTAAGGTGTCTTCTCTATTTTACAATAGATTAGAGAAGCACAATAACTTGCACTGAGCTAGAAAGCTCTAAAAGAATCAAGGCTCCCCCTGGCTCAGAGAACGTCCAGGTGAAGTCTTGCTTCAGTGCAGAAACACTTTAGAAAATACTGAAGGAAAAAGCTACAAGAAGATAAATAATATTAAATAAAATTTCTTCTTCAGGCAGCTATCTTCTTCTTCTTCTTCAAAAAGCTCTGAGTGAAGATCTTCCTGTAAGCAGGAGAACTCAGGTTGAAGAAGAGTGAAGAACTAAAACTTCTTCTCGGTTAGATGTGAATGAGCTGAGAGTAGTTGGAAACTGTAAGTTCTTAAGCTTGAATGCTGCTGATCGCTTTTTGGTATATGAGGGCTAGCTTCTTTCTTTCTTCAAAGAAGTCTTTATATAGCAGCAGCAGCAACGGCTCTTACTTGAGTTTGAATCTTGTCTTCTTCTGAACTCTGCAAGCTAGCTGCAAAAAGCATAAAGCAAAACAAAATACTGCAGACATATATCCTATAATAGGATAAAGCTTTCTAAGAAGCTGCAAATAATTCTGATGAAATAATATAAGAGAAAGTCACATCAGAAAAGACTCTTTACAGCCAAGGAAGACTTTTTGAGTCTAACGACTATAAAGGACAGCCTGGCAGAAATCATATCTCAGCTATAAGACAAACAACTTTGTCAGAAAAGATTAGCTCATACATAAGAAATAAAATAGATATTGCATGGAAGTGTTATCACAATTTATTCAAATAATCTTTTATAAAATGTGCCAAAATAAGTATGAAATTAATCACATCACAGAAGACGACAAAACTATTTAAAAATACAGCAAAACGTCGAACGACCCTCGGAGATCGTCGAACGAAGCACGGAGATCGTTGACCTATCGGACAGATAGTCGAACGATCCAGATAGTCGAACTATCAAGGAAGATAATCGAACTACCTCAGCAGATAGTCGACCTATCAGAACAGATAGTCGAGCTATCAGATAGTCAAGCTATCAGATAGTCGATCTATCAGGACAGATAGTCGAACTACCAAAGCAAAACAGATAGTCGACCTATAAAGCAGATAGTCGACCTATCACAGAAAACAGATAGTCGACCTATCAATAGATAGTCGACCTATCAAAGCAAAACAGATAGTCGACCTATAAACAGATAGTCGAACTATCAGATAGTTGAACTATACAAGCAGATAGTCGAACTATCAAAGAAGAGCAGATAGTCAACCTATCAACAGATAGTCGAGCTATCAAAGAAAGCAGATAGTCGACCTATCAAGAGATAGTCGAACTATCAGATAGTTGAACTATCCAAGCAGATAGTCGAACTATCAAAGAAAGCAGATAGTCGACCTATCAACAGATAGTCGAACTATCAAGGGAAAACAGATAGTCGACCTATCAACAGATAGTCGAACTATCAAACAAAGCAGATAGTCGACCTATCAACAGATTGTCGAACTATCAACGCAGACAGAACGTCGACCAACTGATAGACGATCGTCGATCAGCCGATAGACGATAGTCGAGCGGCTTTCGACCATAGTCGAACGAAAAACTACTTAACCAAATATTCATCTGGAAAAGCAATTCTACACAACTAGAGAATCTAAACTATCACCTAACCTTTGACCATAGATAAATCTTGGGTCAAGAGACAGAAAGAGAAGACTGAACTCAAATCAAAACCTAGGGTTCCAACTATGGAAGATTTCGGAAGACTTCAGAAGTTCGTGGCAAAGTTCGTCCGTTATCATGGCGTACCCAGGTCGGTTGTATAGGATCGGGATGGACGGTTTATGTCCAGGGAGTGAAGATCAGTACATACTTTCTTGGGAACTCAGCTAACATTCAGTACAAAGTTTCATCCTTAGACTGATGGGCAGACGGAATGCACCAATCGAACTATGGAAGATTTGCTGCGACTTTGCATATTGGATAAGCGGTGAGCCTTGGGAGAAGCTATTGCCACTGATCGAGTTCTCATATAATAACAGCAAAGAGTCCAGCATAAGGATGGCTCCTTATAAGGCCCTATACGGACGAAGGTGTAGGACTCCACTGTCATGGATACAGGACGAGGATCCAAAGGCATTGGGTTCGGAGTTTGTCGAGGACACCGAGGCTCAGGTGAGATTGATACAGGACAGGATGCTAGAGGCACAGAGCCGACAGGCTAAGTATTATGACGCTCGGACACCGTCAGGTGGAGTCCCGGGTGGGAGACCAGGTGTTCATGAAGATCCGATCAATGTATAGGGTTTCACGGGTATTGCGGTCGGAAGAAGAAGCTCAGCCCAAGATATATGGGGCCTTATAGGATCCAGGAGCGGATCGGTCCCTTGGCGTACAGGGCTGGAGCTGCCACCGGGAGCTGGCAGGTCTGCACGACGTGTTCCATGTATCCTCTCTTAGGAGGGCTCTATTACGCCCGAAGCAGCAGATTACGGCCACAGATAGGCTGGTAGCATTCTGATCGGTCAGTTCACCTGGAACCGGTCCGGATTGACGACAAGGGAATACGAGTCTTACGTCGCAAGATGGTTCCATTGGTCAAGGTCCTGTGGAGGAATCATGGGCGAGAGGAGCACACATTGGAGCCTCAGGACTATATGCGATAGAGGTACCCAGAGCTTTTTGTTCAGGTATTACTCACAACATCTCGGGATGTTACAATTTACTTTCCATATTTGAAACCCCGTGAGCCAAACTAAAATTTCGAGGACGAAATTTTTTGTTTATATATTGGGATTTGTAACATCCCTCAAATAACTAGACCCCTAGGAGTAGTTTTATCATGACTAGGTCATGATAAAACCCTATGAAGCCCAAGAAGGCCAAGTGAACCTAGAAATGTAGGTGAGACCACTATGGTCTGAAAAAAGTAAATTTCTGAACCCTAGTTTAAGATGACCATGGTGCTTCCCCAAGACTTCAAGACCCCGACCATGGTCTCATCAACCCATTGTAAGGTCCAATAGAGCCCCAGGGGTCCATTGGTTAGGTATAGGGTGGCCAAGTTGACCTAGAACCACTCTAGGCCTAAATTGGGCAAGGTGCCCTAACTAAGGGCAGTGTGCCCTAGTAAAGCCCAAATAACCATACCAAGGTCTTCCTAGACCTAAAGTGGGGTCAATGGGTCACTAAGGACCCATGGAGGGAAGTCAAAGTGGTTAAGTTGACCAAAGTCAACACTAACCCTAAATGTGTCAACCTGACTTACATAGG
Organism: Platanthera zijinensis; assembly: GCA_039513925.1. Classification (NCBI taxonomy): domain Eukaryota; kingdom Viridiplantae; phylum Streptophyta; class Magnoliopsida; order Asparagales; family Orchidaceae; genus Platanthera; species Platanthera zijinensis. Next base: position 52,996,169 of record CM077079.1, on the reverse strand, counting down.
GTCAACTGACCTTCCCTTAGCCAAGTGGACCCCACACATACCTTCCTAACCCTAGTAAGAGGACAATGGGTCACCAAGGACCCATTGGGGTAAACTAAAAAGGCTAAATTGACCAAAGTCAACTCTAGCCCTAAGGTGGTAAAAGTGCATAGTTAAGGGTCAAGTGACCTCCAAGGGCAACCTCAACCCCACTATACCTTAAGGGAGGCAAATGGGTCACCAAGGACCCATTAGAGGCAACCTCAAAGACCAAATTGACTAAGGTCAACCATAGTCAAGGTTTAGGTCAAGCTAGCCCAAATGGGCTAACTCAAGCTCAAGCCCAATTCACTTGGCCCAACCTTGTATTGGTGGATGAAATGAACATGTGGGCTGCCATTGGGTTAGGTAGTAGCCAAATTTCAGGCTTGGTGAGTAGGAGAGAGAAAATATTCAAAGGGAGGAGAGAGAAAGAGAAGAAAGTAAGGGGGGAAGACTTTAGGGTCATCCTTCCCCTTCCCCAACCCCCTCCATTCAATTCACTAGGACAAAGAGTGCAATCCCATTTCAACTAGCTGGTCATTGATTGGTTTGAGCCATGCTTCATCCTGAACCTACCATGGCCGAAATTTTTAACTAAGAGGGCCTCCAATGGCAATGCAGCCTACAACCACCTAACACCCCAATTCTTCTTCTTAAAAGCATCACTAGACTCTAAGGATTGATTCCCACACATTACCTGAAGGAGCCAAGGGTGTTCATTGTGTTGTTGCAGAAACCCGACCACCACCACGACCACCATGACGATCCGGCGATCGGCAAGGCTATAGCCACCCACACAGGTCCTCCTCCACTCATTCTTCCATGGGTAGTTCATAGTAATCTTTAGGGGCAAGGTTCGGGCTCAATTGAGCCCGATCTAAATTGAGAAATTCCAGGCATTTTAGCAAAAATATACTTATCGGGTTTGCCGGAATAAGGCCCTCCGGCGGCTGTGCCGCCGCCTGGCGACAGCCACCACCTCAATGGAGGTGATTGTTGGGTACATTGGAAAATATGTACCTGATTTGGAGAAGCCTCACTTTGCTCAATGATATACATCAAGGTATATTTGATGTTATTTTGAGTTTATATATGCAGGTTAAGTATTGGCTAAAATAAAGGAAAAAGTTTCTAAGTCCATGTGTCGACACTTGAAGAAGCAGTGTCGACACCAGAAGAAACTGTGTCGACACACAGAAGATTTTAGTCGACATCAACTGTGTCGACACAAGGAGACTGTGTCAACACACAGAAGCAGAGTCGACATCAACTGTGTTGACACCTGGAGGCGGTGTCTTCACACAGAATTCTTAGTCTACAACAACTGTGTCGACACACAGGACTTGTGTCGACACACAACCGAGTTTCAATATAGTTGATTGCTGTAAAGAGAAGAAGTGATTGTGTCGACACAAATAATCTGTGTCGACACATTCTCAAGATGCAGTGTCAAGAAGCTGTGTCGACATCAAGGCAGCTATGTAGACATCACCAAAGTCTGTGTCGACACTTAAGTCACTTGTGTCGACACATATTGACAGATTGTCTCGACACTTTAAGACTGTAAGTCTCGACGCTTTGCTGACAAAGACAAAGGCTCAAGAACTGTTTGAGGACTTGATAGATGTGAGTTACAACAAATTTGATGAAGTTGTCATACTTGTCATAAGTTAGTTAGAAACCAGATCAGCCGGTTACCATGGATGAAGTCTATATATGGATGGATTCAGAAGGAGAAAAGGGAGACAATACATACAACTAATACAACTATTGTGAGATTGATCTCTGATCAAGAAAGTGCAATTCACAGAAGAAGATCTTCGTGAGAAGATCTAAGAAGACATTCTGAAGTGTTCATCCACTCAAATTTTGTCTAAGGCGAATTCATTCAAGAATTCAGAAGAAACTTCAAAAGGTTTGGGGAGAGAGAGCTCCATCTATTTTGAGGTCAAGAAGGAGACAATCACAAGTCTCTTAAGAAGTAGATCCTGAACTAATCTACTAAGAAGATCCAGATCCATATCTGGAATCCAAGAAGGAAGCTGGCAGTCAGTCAACTTCAAGGGAGATCAACCCAACTAAGTTTAGATTCAAGAAGCTTTGAAGAAAGCTAAGAACAGGTTGATTTTAGTCATCAGCCTCATCAAGAAGCTAATCAAGAATTCTCTTATCCCTTCTCTCTCAACAAGGGTAAGAGTCCATCAAATTACTTATCAAATTCTGTAGGATTTTTTCAAAGATCTGAGTTGTAAGCCTATGTTATAAAGGCTGAGTGTAGGATATTTTGATCTCTGAGTTGTAGGCCTTGTGGCAAGGCTGAGGTAAGGCTGATTGAGCCTGAGTGTAGGAGAATTGGTTCTCTGAGTTGTAGGCCTTGTGGCAAGGCTGAGGTAGGGCTGTTAGCTAGAGTTGTAAGAACCTTATAGGGTTCTGAGTTGTAGGAACCTTTCAGGTTCTGAGCTGTAAGATCTGTGGATCTGAGGAGAAGGAAGAAGTTCGGCCGAATCTAGCACAGTGCTAGATAGGTGAAGGGGGAAAGTGGATGTACCCAGACCTTGGGGAACCACTATAAACCTATGTGCAATCTGTGATGCTTGTGTTATTCAAGATTCTGTGATTGTATATGATGTGGTAGCTGTAGAGATTTGAGCTTTATATTAAAGATCTGTAGTTATATTCTGCCTATATTTAAAACAAGGAAAAGAACTTATTCACCCCCCCCCTCTAGGTGTTTAGGTTATCTTGCAGTTATAACTATCAAGTGGTATCAGAGGGAGATTACTCAAAGAAGGACTTAACAGTTTGAGTTAGATCCCTAAGGCAGAATAAAGAATCAAGAAAATGAGTTCTTGAGAAAATCACAAGGAACTAGGTTCTTTGAAATTACCCATCTGTAGGAAGGAGATATTTGGTATATGGAAAGAAAGAGTAAGATTATTTATGGAGGCTTCTGACCCAAGGATCTATATTACAGTAAAAGAAGGTCCTTATATTCCAATGAATGTGTCTGTTCTAGATGCAAATCAAAGAACTCCTAAAGATTTTTCTGAGATGACTAAGGATGAGATCATCCTGGCAACTATGGATAAAAGAGCTCAGAACATCATAGTAAGTGTCATAGATGATTCAACCTTTCATAATTTGATTCACTGCAAGACCTCCAAGGAAATGTGGGACACCTTGATAGTCTACATGGAGGGATCTGAAGAAGTTAGACAAGATAGAAAGTCTATGCTAAATCAGGAGTATGAAAGCTTCATACAAGGGGAGTCAGATAGCATATCTGAGTGCTATAAGAAGTTCTATAGAATAGTAAATGAGTTGATGTCTTATGGAAGGGTCTTCAGTACATATGAACTGAATGACAAATTCCTAAGATCCTTGGCAAAGGATTGGGACACCAAGATTTGTGCCATTAGGGAAGTGGCCAAGCTTACAGATATTTCACCTCCAACTTTATTTAGAAAGTGCTGTCTTATGAAATGCAACTAATGACTAGAAAAGAGGAAGAAAGAAATGCAAAAGGGGAGCATAGAGAAAAGTCTGTGGCCTTCAAGGTTGAATCCACTAGAAAGAAAAGGAGTATGTCTCCATCACCTCCTAGGGAAGTTGCTGAAATTATCTCAGATAATTCAGACAACCAAAATTCAGATAGCAGTGATTCAGATAAAGATTTTGCTGCCTTTACAAGACAGTTTCAGAGATTCTTGAAGAAGAAGCAGTGGAAATCTAGGCCCTTCACATCTCAGCCAGTTGATGATTATTATCAAAAGAGAAAGTCATCAAGGAAGGACAGGAGCAGGTCAAAGCCTAGCAAATCTACAACATCAAAGATAGTTTGTTATTGCTGTAATAAGCCTGGACATGTTGTGGCTGAATGTACTTACAAAATAAAGGAGACTGCTAATAAAAGAAAGAATCAACAAAAGAGAAAGAAGGAGAAATCCTTTGTTGATAAGAAGGAGAAGAGCTTGACAGACCAATCAACTTCAGAGTCTGAATCTGAAGCTGAGGCATACATTGGTCTTTATGCAGCTGATGAAGAAGAAGAATTTTTGTAATTACTGAACTCTATCTATGATCAAGAAGACCATCAGTGTATGGGACTGATGGTTGTATCAGAAGAAGACAAGTGCCAGGATCAGCCTGGTCCTAGTAGGGTACAATGTATTTCTAGAAATTCTTATTGTAACATTGGTACAGAATCAGCTACATCTGCATCAAGTGATGTGGATGGGTCTGAATCTGAAGGAGATATTAATCAGTTGATAGATGAATATGGGGACTTGTTGCAAGCACTAAAGAAAAGCAAGAACCTGGCCAAAACTCAGGCTAAGGAAATTGCAGATCTTAAGGTGGCTGCATCTGGTTTTGAGAAAGAGTTGGATCAAAAATTGAATGAGATTGTCATGCTGAAAACTATAACTGTTATTCAGATGGGCACAATCACATACAAAAATGATCTAATTAAAAGTCTGGAAGTCAAACTTCAAAAGGAGAAAGATTTGGTGGCTAGTTATTCCAAGCCAAAATCAGTTTTACCTTTAATAGATGAGTTTGTGGCTCAAAAGGGTAAGGCTGGAATAGGCTTTAAGGGCAACACTAGGGCTGTCCAATTCAAGAGAAAAAGCAAAGCCTCAGCCCAGCCACTGAATTTTAAAGTCCCCGTAGTTTTTAGAAAGATGCATGAGCCTTCTAATAAGTATGACTTTGAGAATACTCAAGGTCATGGTAAGACCTGAGTTCTGAATGACAAGGGTGCTTATGTCAATAAGGCAGCCCATATTCATAAACCCAATGTTTTTAAGAAAACAGTGGGTGTAGATGCAGCAGTACCAGCACAATACAAAAGAGTTGATGTATCTAAAAATAGATATAACAAGTATGAATGCTGGTGCTGTGGCAAGACAGGTCATTATGTCATAGATTGCTGGCACAACACTAGTGTAAGGAAGAACAGCATTCTACCTGTTAGAAGAGCAGCAGGTAGATTTGGCAAGTATGAAGCTAACTTGAACCAAGGACCCAAGACTTACTTGGGTTCTAAGGGAAAGTAATTCTTTGTTGCAGGTGAGTCTAAGTCACCATACCCCTATATGGTACTTGGACAGTGGATGTTCCAGGCACATGAATGGAACAAAGGGATTGCTGAAGAAGTACTTGCCTATCTTAAATGGGCCTAAAGTGATCTTTGGTGGCTCTGAAAAGGCATCATCAAAGGATTTGGTAACATCTCTAGTAACCAGATTACTATCACTCAAGTGGCCTATGTGAAGGGTTTGAAACACAACCTTATAAGCATAAGTCAGCTGAGTGATCTAGGATATGATATTTCATTTGTTAAGAATGGATGTCATATCAAGAGGTCAAGTGATCAAAAGATCATTTTGACAGGATATAGAAAGAGGAATGTGTACTGTCTCAATTTTGAGTGTGAGAACAAAGGTTCTCCTATTTGTCTTTTAGCTGATGAGAGAGCCTCTCATTGTGTCAAATGGCACAAGAGGCTGGCTCATCTTAACTACAAAACAATTGGCCAACTCTTTAGCTAAGAGTTAGTGAGGAATGGTCCTCAAGTTAAGTTTATAAAGGATGGGATATGCTCAGCTTGTCAAAAAGGCAAGCAGACAAAATCCTCCTTTCATAGCCTTGAAAACAAGGATTAAGTGAGGTGTCTATATCTCTTACATATGGATCTTTTTGGTCCTATGCAAGTTCATAGTCTAGATAGGAAGGTCTACACTTTTGTGGTGGTAGATGACTATTCTAGATATTCCTGGGTGTTCTTTCTGAGACATAAATCAAAAACCACAAGTGTTTTACATAGTTTTGTCAAACAAATTCAAAATGAATTAGATAGTACAGTGGTCAAAATCAGAAATGACCATGGCACTGAATTTCAATCTGAAAGTATGACAAGACTGTGTGAAAAATTTGGGATTTTCAAAGAATTCTCCTCACCAAGAACACCACAGCAAAATGGTATTGCTGAAAGAAAGAAGAGAACATTGATTGAGGCTGGTAGAACACTATTGAGTGACACTTCTCTCCCAGAATATTTCTTGGCTGAGGTAGTAAACACTGCATGTCATGTGATCAACAGGGCTTCTATCACTAAGTGCCACAAAAAGACTCCCTATGAGATTATGAAAGGTAGAAAACCAAATTTATCCTATTTTAGGATCTTTGGCTGCAAGTGCTATATCCTTAACAATGGTAAGTCTTATTTAACTAAGTTTGCTGCCAAATCCAAAGATGGGATATTTGTTGGGTACAGCAACAATAGTAAGGCTTATAGAGTCTACAACTTGATTACTCAAGTTGTAGAACAATCTGTACATATTGTATTTGATGAAACTAGATTTATCAACAGTGAGTTGCCTTGTAGTTCATGCAGTCCAACAGGTATAAAAGAGAGATTGACAAGATTTCCATTGCAGAAGATTCAACTGCAGATAAACAAATGGAAAATGGTGAATGCTGTCCAGGGGGAGTACAGGATTCTCTAGAAGATGAAGAAAACCAAGAGGTGGAACACATTAAAGAAACAGGAGGTATTCAGCCTGAAGAGAGACTACCTCCAGCAGTTAGACACTTAAAGGATCATCTAACAAATCAGATAATTGGTGATCTAAGACATGGAGTGCAAACCAGAAGCAGGAACTCTAACACAGTGCTTTGCTCAAGCTTCCTATCTCAATTGGAGCCAAAGAAATTTGAAGAAGCTATTCTAGACCCACATTGGATTGATGCCATGCAAGAGGAGCTGAATCAGTTCAGAAGGTGCAAGGTCTGGGAGTTAGTTCCTAAACCAAAAGACCACAACATCATTGGAACAAAGTGGATCTTTAGGAACAAAATGGATGAGAATGGAATCATTGTGAAGAACAAAGCAAGACTTGTTGTAAAAGGATAAGGGCAAGAAGAGGGTATTGACTTTGATTAAACCTTTGCCCCAGTAGAAAGACTGGAAGCAATTAGGATGTTCCTTGCCTATGCAGCACATCAAGGATTCAATGTATTCCAAATAGATGTAAAATCAGCATTCCTGAATGGAAATCTAAAAGCAGAAGTCTATGTAGAGCAGCCTACAGGTTTTGTAGATTCTCTTAAACCAGATTATGTTTATAGACTTAGGAAAGCTTTGTATGGGTAAAAGCAAGTCCAAAGGGCTATGTATGAAACCCTGTCTACCTTCCTTATTGAGAACAAATTCTCAAGAGGGAAAATAGACAAAACTCTATTCCTAAGGGAATCCAATGGTAAGATAATCTTAGTTCAGATTTATGTAGATGACATAATTTTTGGATCTACTGAAAACCTTTGCAAGAAGTTTTCTAAACTTATGCAAGGGAAGTTTGAAATGAGTAGTATGGGGGAACTTAAGTTCTTCTTGGGACTCCAAGTAAGACAGACTGATGATTGGTTGACCTTATCTCAGTCTAAGTTCATCAAGGAGTTAATTAAGAAGAATGGTATGAAATCATCCTCCACCATTAGAACTCCTATGGGAACAAGTATGCCTATATGCAAAGATGATGCAGGTAAACCTGTAGATGAGTCTACTTTAAAAAATACCTAGAGGCTAATTTAGAGGAAATGGCCAACACATAAATTATAGCCCTATGAGTCTACTTTAATTCAAAATAAGTTTGAACCAATTTGGGTGCCTGGTTTGACCAAGGCACCCATTTTGGTGGGGTCTATATCTAGGGTTAGGTAGAAATTAAAATGGGTGCCCACACCTCATCTCTGGTCCAAATGACTTTAAATTTTGGTGGGGTCTATATCTAGGGTTTTCTATAGTTTTGGAAATAATTTAATTTCTTTAGGGTAAATTAATATAGGGGTCAAATGACCTCCAAACTAATCCAAATTTTGGTGGGTGGTGCATGGGGTCATTATAAAGCTCTACTTATTATTCCATCTCATTTGGAGATGGTTTGAATAGAAAACATGCAAACCCTAGCCTTGCATAATAAGGGTATTTTGGTCTAAAAGTGCACCTTGGGCTTTGTGTGGCCAAATCACCTTAACAGAGGTTAAAATTGGGGCCACTGACTTGGCATGGATTTAACACCTCCCCATGGAAGATGGGGTAGATTGGAATAGATTTGGCATAAGATTCAAGACCAAACCCTAAGAAAGGGCTTTTGTGCCTTGTGAAGGGCATGAGGTCAAAAGACCTTGTATGAGCTTGAAAATTTGTAGGGAGGGTGCTAGGGTAGCTAAAGCCCTTTGGTGAAAATATTAGGGGATTTGGGAAAGGGTAGGCCCACAAAACCCTATCCCTAGTTTAGGGCACAAACATTATAGTGCTAGAATAGGTTAGCAAAACTCCTTGAACAATAATGAAAATTGGGTAGTGTGGTCATAAGGATAGGTTGAACCTCTGGTAATTTAATTGGGAATTTGGATCAATATTCTTAGCACTTCCTTTGTAACTCATTGGATTGCCCTAATTAGTCATTTGGTCATTATGATCCCACTACCCATTGGAAGGTCATGAAAATTTGGTAGAGGGAGTTTAAAACTTCTTGGTCATGTATGAATTTTATTAGAATTTTTGGGTACATTTTAGTAGTACCTACTTCACAGGCTCATTAACTTGGAAAATTGTTCAATAATTTACTTAAAGCTCATTACTTGATAATAAATTATGAAACTTGACCTAGAGCATTTATATGTCCTTACAATCATCCTTGAATTTTCTTTGAATTTTTGGAAGTATTATTGTTGTGCTTATCTCTTAAAATGATTTATTATGGGATATATTTACAATTAAAATTAGGGGCCTAAACCTTGCTGAAAAATTGGGAGACTTTGGATTTCAAGTTAAATATTCATATTGTATATAACATAAATTTGGTGGAATATTATCTTGTCTGAAATTGGTATTTCATGTTCAGTCTTGGAATTTTTGGCCACTAGAATAATTAAATAAATTATCAGATAAATAGAAAAATTGTGAATCTCTGGATTTAGGTCACAAAGGTCATAATAGCCCTCCAATATTTATTATAGGAGTACTGGGGTGACTATTTGATGTACCTCCCATTTTACATGCCATTTAGCCTTAGTGGTCTGCATATAGTAAAAACTGCAGAAATTATGTTGGAGTATAAATTTGGGCATATGAGTCGGGATTAGTGGGTTGCTGGTTTGGATAAATAAAAATGAGTTCATCATTGGAAGTAGGATGAGTAGAGGGTTGGAATGGCTAAGGTTAGATGGTGTTCGGGATCGACGAAAGATCGTCTTTCCCATAGAGAGGAAGTGTCAAATACACTAGGGTTAGATCCAATACAATAATTAAGGGACTAGGAGTTGGGTACTATCCAATAAGATTAAGTGCCTTGCGAAAGGGAGCTTTGGGCTTCAGCCCATCGTAGCTCCTAGTGCCCTCGAGAGCCCCTCGTGGGGAATACCTTGGGCAGTCGTGGGCTAAACCTAATTTGTAGGAAAAACTGAAAAGCAAGAGTAACTAGTAAATCTAGGGTTTCACCTTCTCACACCTCGATGTCTCGGGGAGATAGGTTGGGTCACTCGGGAAGTAAGCCAGTGGTTTTGGTGAAGGGAAGGATAGCCCGGTGAGCTTTGGCTCGGTAATGGTTTGTGATGGGCAGGTTGGCCCAGCGAGCTTTGGCTCGGTTGTTGTTTATGACGGACGGGCTGGTCCGGGGAGCTTTGGCTCGGTAGCTGATACATAAGGTTGCATGTGCATAAAGTATAAGGTGGTGGGTCTTCGGTATTGGAGGATCGATGCACCGACGCCAACATGTTGACTCGGCAAGTGTAGGTTTAGCACTTTGCTAAATAAAGTCCGGTGCGCTAGCAGGCAAGAGTATGAAGGAGATCCGCTTAGTGCACTAGCATTGAGGCATACGATAGGTCTGAATGGTAGTGCTATTACCGATTTAGAGGTGGGCGAGGCCTAACCCACACTTCAGTTTGCCACTACGGAGGTATCCTGGGAGGTTCGGCTCTAGAAAGGGGGAACTAAAGGTCTGTGTACACAGAGTCGAGTGGTTGAGTGACTTGCACACATGTTCACATCAATTAGTTGTATTCATATAGCATAATCATTGTATATAACCCGACACCTATTTTATATGTGGTATGGGACGCTTTATACAATATGCCCTGCAAAACGACCCCTTGGTTTATAACTTCGTGCGAGCGTGCTTATAGGTTAAGGTTTTCATTCAGTATTACATATTTATGCTTGCTAATAAAACCGACACCCTATCGTATAAATCGGTATGGGACTTTTTATACAATAGGAGCCCTGAAAGAGATCCCATAGCATATGTATCATCATATAAGTTATGGTTACTTTCTTATTCAGTTTTTCATACCTTTATTACATCTTATATACCTTAGAACTGCTAGATTAGTTCCGTCGCCATCTGCTTATTTGTTATTCTTCACTATCATGTCCTCCCCTTTCCTTCTCCCCGCTCAGTTCCTAGGAGCCATGGGGGAAGGGGCGGGGGATAATAGGACTTAGTCGTTTAGACTAACGGTTTTCAAACCACATCATTTTAGGGGACCATGGAGCCCAGCGTGGAGGAGTATCCCCGGACTTCGGCACTCTTGGAGATCGGACAGTCTAGTACCGGAGTTTAGATGACAGGGTCTGTGAGTCCTGATCGCTGATAGTTATATTAGTTGTTTCTACGATGAGAGATGTGTAGTGAGGACTTGATGTACTAGGCATAAGCCCAAGGATTTAGTTATATGTTATATCTGTGGACACTCCCTTCGTGGAGATTATTTACTATTTATATGTGATTTTTGTGGATTGGCTTTATTATTATGCTACAGTTTTAATCGATTTGGCCGGCAGGATCGGCATTTTGTAGTGATGACCTTCCCGGGTGCGAAGGTGTCACCGCAAAGCGGTAGTTCTTGGCCTAAGACCCCATGTTTTAAAAAAAATGGAGGGTCTTACACTAACCCTAGTAAGAGGCCAATGGGTCACCAAGGACCCATTGGGGTCAACAAAAAAGGCTAAGTTCATCAAAGTCAACTCTAGCCCTAAGGTGCTCAAAGTTCCCTGGTTTAGGGTCAAGTGACCTCCAAGGGCCAAATAAACCCCGCCTAGACCTTAGGGGAGGCAAATGGGTCACCAAGGACCAATTAGGGGCAACCTCAAATACCAAATTGACTAAGGTCAACCAAAGTCAAGGTTTAAGTCAAGCTAGCCCAAATGGGCTAACTAAAGCTCAAGCCCAATTCACTTGGGACAACCTTGTATTGGTGGTGAAATGAACATGTGGGCTGCCATTGGTTAGGTAGAAGCCAAATTTCAGGCTTATTGGTAGGAGAGAGAAAATCTTCAAAGGGAGGTGAGAGAAGGAGAGAGTGATAATAGGGGGAGGGAAGACTTTTGGGCTCATCCTTCCCTTCCAACCCCTCCATTCATAATTCATAGGACAAGGACTGAAATCCCATTTCAACCAGCTGGTCAATGACTGGTTTGAGCCATGCTTCATCCCCCACCAACAATGGCCGAATTTTTTGACTAAGAGGGCCTCCAATGGCAATGCAGCCTACAGCCACCTAACACCCCCAATTCTTCTTCTTAAAGGCTTCACTAGACTCCAAGGATTGATTCCCACACATTACCTGAAGGAGCCAAGGGTGCTCACTGTGTTGTTGCCGAAGCCTGACCACCACCACCAAGATGATCCGGCGATCGGCAAGGCTACAACCACCCACACAGGTCCTCCTCCACTCCTTCTATGGGTAGTTCATAGCAATCTTTAGGGCCAAGGTTTGGGCTCAATTGAGCCTGATCCAAATTGAGAAATTCCAGGTTTTTTTGCAAAAATTTACTTACCGGGTTCGCCAGAATAAGGCCCTCCGGCGGCTGTGCCGCCGCCTGGCGACAGCCACCACCTCAACGGAGGTGGTGGTGGCGATGACCGATCGGGGAGGTGGCCGGTGAAAGCGGCTGGAAGGAGCTCCAGGCGGGTTGAATCGAGACCATCGACTGGAGGTGGAAGACGAACAGATGCCATCCAATGCTGCGTCAAGATTCGTGCAGCCAGGAATTTTAAACTATAGGCTGATGTATTTTTATTTAATTTCTGTCACATATAATGTATTTAATGTTTATAATTTTTAAAAATACCTAGAAGCTAATTTATAGGAAATGGTCAACACATAAATTGTAGCCCTATGAGTCTACTTTAATTCAAAATTGGTTTGAACTAATTTGGGTGGCTAGTTTGACCAGAGCACTTATTTTTGTGGGGTCTATACCTAGGGTTAGGCAGAAATTAAAATGGGTGCCCATACCTCATCTCTGGTTCAAATGACTTGAAATTTTGGCAGGGGGTCACCCTAGTCAATATCTAGATCCTGCTTAAAATTGAAATTTTTGGGAACAATTTTTCTATAGTTTTGGAAATAATTTAATTTCTCTAGGGTAAATTAATTTAGGTGTCAAATAACCTCCGAACTCATCCAAATTTTGGTGGGTGGTGCATGTGGTCATTATAAAGCTCGGGTTAATATTTCATCTCATTTGGAGATGGTTTGAATAGAAAACATGCAAACACTAGCCTTGCATAATAAGGGTATTTTGGTCTAAAAGTGCACCTTGGGCTTTGTGTGGCCAAATCACCTCAACAGAGGTTGAAATTATGGCCACTGACTTGGCATGATTTAACACATCCCCATGGAAGATGGGGTAGATTGGAATAGATATGGCCTAAGATCTTAGACCAAACCCTAAGGAAGGGCTTTTGTGTCTTGTGAAGGGCATGAGGTCAAAAGACCTTGTATGAGCTTGAAAATTTGTAGGGAGGGTGCTAGGGTAGCTAAAGCCCTCTGTTGAAAATATTAGGGGATTTAGGAAAGGTTAGGCCCCACAAAACCCTAACCCTAGTTTAGGGCACCAACATTGTAGTGCTAGAATAGGTTAGCAAAACTGAAAGTTCACCTAGTGTTAACTATCTTCACCTATGGGGGGGGAATAGGTGTCTCTGTCGCGTATTTGCGGAATTATGATTTTACCTGCACAAGAAAACAAAACAACCAAGCACAAAAAATACACAGAAAATTTATAGTGGTTCCCCGATTTGGGTACGTCCACTTTCCCCCTTCGAACCTTCTCCCAACACGGGACGACTTTCGGTCACTTCACCAACAGGATTGAAATCCAATCCTTGCACTCACGGAAGGAACCCTTCCACACTAGGAGTCAACACTCCACAGTCCGGGTTGCACCCAACCCTTACAACTAGGGACCAATTGGTCCGTTACAAAGAAATAAAACAAGCTTGTAAGAAATACAAAAACGTTTGGAGAGAAGGTGACCCTCTTCGTTTGACGACGTGCTCTTGAAGTCAACGAAGAGTGCACAGCCCTAGATCTCACTTGGAGTGAATCTTTCCCGAGACCGGCGGTGCTTGAGGCGTGGCAACGTTCTCGGAATCAGCAGCGGCGACGAGACAGCAGCAGTGCCAACTTGATTCAGACTTCGTAGCAAAGGGAGCAAGATCTACCAACGGTCACACAAGGATCGATCGTCTCGAACGATTCGGAAGGGGAAAGATTTTCCCGATCAACGAATCAAGAGACAAGGGATCTCTCGTTAACGCGTGAGACGCTATGCTAGCCTAAGCTTCTGTCGCCGGAGATCTGGAAGACCCTGAGATCAGCAGCGGCGACAACCGTGCGAGCGGCGGAGATGACCGGCGGAGCAAGATCGTGAGATTAGGGTTTGTCGTCGGCCGCTCGTGTCTTTTTGAAAAATCGTATATCCGCCCTTTTACTGTTCACAATGTATCGTATTTACCCTAGGTCAAGAAGATGACCGTTGTGGGTCCCACCAAAGTAAGGACCAAAGTCCGGTTCAAACAGCTGCAGGTAACTTGGACCGGTCCAGAACTTTCAGAAAAAGCCAAGTCAAAATCGGCGAGAATCGTAGGTGATTCTCGCCGAATCGGCGAGAATCACTTACGATTCTCGCCGACTTCTGATTAGCCGAAATTGACTGCACAGATACAGAAGCCGGGGAGAATCGGCGGGAGTCACTTTTGATTCTCACCGAATCGTCGAGAATGCAAGGTTTTTTTCGACGAATCGGCAAGAATCATAAGTAATTCTCGACGATTCTGCCTTAGAAAATTTCCCTGACTGTGACGAAGCTGCCGGCTTCAACCGGCGAGAGTCACTAGTGATTCTCGACGACTCGGCGAGAATCACTAGTGATTCTCGCCGAATCGGCGAGAATCACTTAGTGATTCTCGTCGATTTGTACTTAGGGCTGTTTCTCCTCTTTCTTTCTTGAGCTGGTCTTTGGCCCATCTTGCTCCTTGTCTGCTCTTGCTTTATCATAGCCCTGTACTTGAAATTAAGTACACCCCCAATAGAGAGAGTACACGTAGGCCAACACACTGATCTGCTCAACGAGGGATTACGTTGCACAGACCCGTGTATATTGACCCACTGCACCCTGACCATTGGTGTGTACTTAGTATGGAAAGTCTGCAAGTACAACTAGAATTATTTCATCAAATACATTGTCTATTTACCTTGGCTTGCACAGGGGCTTCTTCAAATCAGGTACATTGTGGATGCAATACCCAACAATCCCCCCTATTTGAAGAAGCCTAAACCCTACAAGCTAAGGGAGAATAGAGCATATAGGAATGAAAAACCGAAACTTAAAAGTGAGGTGATAGGGATAAGCATTACCCGTTACTTGAGAGCAACGAGAGCATTGAGCTACCTTAGCCTTAGCCGAGAGGGTAATCTCCCCTTTTCGGCTTCTGCAAATTTGTCTGGTGCACCGGACACCATGACCCCCTCAGTTCGTGCACTTATGTTGTCACTTGAAATGCTGGCAGATGCTCCCCCCTAGAGGCACGAGCCAGGAGCGTCTGGAGGCTTTATTTTCATAGTTGAGCATCCCCAATTCAGTTTTGAAGAGACTGAACTTGGCCTCGTCTAAGGGCTTTGTGAAAATATCTGCAATCTGCTTGTCCGTGGGGACATAGCAGAGAGAGATGTCCTTGTTCTCCACGTGCTCCCGGAATGAAGTGGTAGCGCACTTCAATATGCTTTGTTCTGCTATGCGATACTGGATTGTTTGCGATGGCAATTGCACTTGAGGAGTCGCAGTACATGGGTACTTCCTTGAACTGAAGATCATAGTCTGCTAACTGGTTCCTTATCCATAGGAGTTGTGCACAACAGCTCCCTGCCGAGATGTATTCAGACTCTGCTGTGGAGGTTGCGACACAATTTTGCTTCTTGCTGTTCCAGGAGATAAGCCTTCTTCCGAGGAATTGGCACGTCCCGGAAGTGCTTTTCCTGTCATCCCTACTCCCTGCAAAATCAGCATCTGAAAAACCTATTAGCTCGACATCATTGTTTCTCGGGTACCACAAGCCAAGATTTGGAGTACCTTTAAGGTATCTAAGAATTCGCTTTGCAGCGACATAGTGAGATTCCTTAGTGTTCACCTGATATCTGGCACAAACACATGTGGAGAACATGATATCTGGTCTACTGGCAGTAAGGTAGAGCAGGGATCCAATGATGCTTCTGTATTTGGTTTCATCGAAAGGTTTACCTTTCTCATCCTTATCCAGAGACATAGTGGATCCCATTGGAGTCCTCATAGAGGTTGCATTCTCCATTCCGAATTTCTTGAGGAGTTCATTTGTGAACTTTGTCTGAGAGATGAAGATTCCATCCTCAGACTGTTTCACTTGAAGTCCCAAGAAGTACTTCAGCTCCCCCATACTGCTCATTTCAAACTTTCCTTGCATGAGTTTGGAAAACTTTTTGCAAAGATTGTTGTCCGTGGAGCCAAATATAATGTCGTCAACATAGATTTGCACTAGCAAAATCTTGCCTTTGACTTCCCTGAGAAACAATGTCTTGTCTATTTTTCCTCGAGAGAATTTGTTCTCAAGAAGAAAACTAGACAATGTCTCATACCAAGCTCGAGGAGCTTGTTTTAAGCCATATAGTGCTTTATTAAGAAAATATACATGACTAGGATAAGTAGGATTGACAAAACCTGGAGGTTGAGCGACGTATATTTCCTCTTTCAACTCTCCATTCAAGAAAGCTGATTTCACGTCCATCTGATAAACTGTGAATCCTTTGTGGGAGGCATAACCTAGGAATAGCCGGATAGCTTCGAGCCGTGCTACTGGTGCAAACGTCTGGTCAAAATCAATCCCCTCTTCCTGACGGTAACCTTGAGCCACTAGCCTGGCCTTGTTCTTTATGATGACACCATGTTCATCCAGTTTGTTCCTGAAGATCCACTTGGTGCCAATCACATTTTGCTTGTGAGGTCTGGGCACAAGCGTCCAAACATTGCATCTTTCGAACTGATGCAATTCATCTTGCATGGCCAAAATCCATGCAGCATCTTTGTTTGCCTCGTCGAACTTCTTTGGCTCAACCTGTGACAGGAAGCTAAGATGCAGAATCTCATTAATAGTACCTCGGCGAGTTCTGACTCCGTCATAAGGATCTCCGATGATCTGATCTCTGGGATGATCCCGCATGTGTCTGAGCTGTAGAATTCTGGCGTCAGGAGCGTCGACTACTTCTTGGACATCACCTTCTTCTAAAGGAGTTGCTCCATTTTGATTTTCAACTTCTCCGATCTGCGTAGAAGTGGATACCTTGACGTATGTTGGAGGTGCATCTTTCTCGGGCTCATCCAGTTGCAACCTTTCGAGTCTGTCACCTGTATCTTCAGGAAGAAGACTAGAAGTCTTGCCATTAAGCAAACTTCCTTCATCAAATACAACATTGATTGACTCCTCTACCACTAGGGTTTTCTTGTTGAAAACTCTATAAGCCCGGCTGCGGCTATTATAACCCATAAATATGCCTTCGAAGCATTTTTCACCGAACTTAGTACGCGGGTACTTCCCATTATTCAGTACATAACATTTGCAGCCAAAGATCCTTAGGTAGGACATGGTTGGTTTCTTGCCTTTCAGTAGCTCATAGGGAGTCTTACGATGGCTTTTGTTAATCAATGCCCGGTTTTGTACATGACAAGCCGTATTGACAGCCTCGGCCCAGAAGTATTCTGGGAGAGAAGCGTCATTCAACATTGTCTTGCTTGCCTCAATGAGTGTTCTATTTCTCCTCTCCGCCACTCCGTTCTGTTGAGGAGTGCGAGGGGAGGAGAATTCATGAAAGATACCAAGTTCTTCACAGAACTCTGTCATAGCCCCAGACTCAAACTCTGTTCCGTGGTCACTTCTGATTTTGACCACGAGCAGGTAAGTTCGTTCTGTATCTGCTTGACAAAATTAGTGAAGATGTCAAACGTATCCGACTTGCGTTTTAAGAAGAACACCCACGTAAACCGAGAGTGATCATCTACAATCACTAGCGTATATGACTTCCCTCCTAAGCTATGAACTTGCATAGGACCAAACAGGTCCATGTGCAGAAGGTAAAGACATCTGGAGGAATCTTTGTCTGGGATGCTCTTAAAGGTAGCCCGAGTCTGCTTGCCCATTTGACATGCAGGACATGGACTATCTTTAATGCACTTAATAATGGGAGCATCCCTTACTAAGTCTTTTGAAAATAGCATATTAATTGTCTTGTAATTAATGTGTGCCAATCTCTTGTTCCATTGTTCGCAAAGAGATGCACTGCCTTTTGCTACTAGGCATACAGGGGTAGAAGAGTCTAACTAAGAAAGTCTAAATAGAAAATATTTCTGCTCCTAATGCCTGTTAATACGGTCTCCGAAGAGTCACATGATATTATCAGGCATTTATCCTTGCAGAACTTAACGTCATACCCTTTATCACATAACTGGCTTACGCTGATCAGGTTATGATTTAACCCTTCAACATAAGCTACGTCAGAGATAGAGAGTATACCGTTGGAAATCATACCGTAACCTCTGGTGACTCCCCGATCAGATCCCCCAAAGATGACTTTGGGTCCATTCTCGACTGGGGTGTACTCCCGCAGCAGGCTTCTTGTCCCAGTCATATGACGGGAGCATCCACTGTCCAAATACCAAATAGGAGTTTTGTTGGCCTTTGGACATCCCTGCAAAACAGAATTAATTTGCCTTAGGAACCCAATCAAACTTGGGTCCTAGATTCCTTGTTAGCATACTCCCCCTCGATTGGTTAACTCTACGAGTGGTCGGCCTCGCATTGCTAATATAAGGAGTCTCGTTATACCTTGGATTAAACCAACAATCCATGGCAAAGTGACCATTTTGCCACAGCACCAGCAGTCAAACCTGTTATACTTCCTCTTGGGCGCCTGCTTTACCCTTGAAATGTGGGGTCCAACTGGGGCCGAAGGCCTGGAGGTGGAGGCAACATGATGACCACAGTCACATGACTTCTTCACCTCTTGGCTTTTCAGTGTAACATGTTTGGCCTTAGGTGCCAGCTTCCTATTATGGCCGCTAGAGAATTGACCATAATTTCCCAAGTGGATTTCCTCATAGGGTGCCTTGAAGACACTCTCACTGAAGTTACGGGGAAAGGTCCACCCATCATATCGGCTCTTCGGCTTTGCAACCGAGGGCCTGAAGTGATGCCCATATGTTGACTCAAAGTCATGTTGGTTACAGGGAAAGCTAGGCTTTCTGAACTCAACAGGACTGAGTGGGGCCTTTCCTTTCTCATCAGCAGAGGCTTTCTTGGCAGCCTTATTCTTTCTCCTGTTCCTGTTTCTCCTGGACGAGGAACTGGACACACCTACATGCCCCAAGCCAGCTCCTTTGGCCTGAGCAGAGAAGGTATCAACTAATGGGATAACAGTTTTTGGCATAGAGAAGCTCTTGACGATCTTCCTTTCTGCCGCAAGTAGTTCTTCCAACTTGTCGACTTCTTCCTGCTTGAGATCAAGGAGCTTAAGAGACTCTGAATGCTTTGAAGTTAGTTCCAAGTGCTCCTGTCGGAGAGAGATCAAACTGGTGATCTCTTCCCTCAGGGATACACTTTCACTTTTAAGGGATTTTACTTCCTTCTTCGCAGCCTTCATTCTCTTTCGACATTCCAGAAAAGTATTGAGCAGAAGCTCATACTTATCGAGAAGCTCAGCTTCACGGGCAGAAGAGCTATCCTCAGCATCATCATCCTGAGACTCAGGATCAGAGTCAGAGTCGGAGAGAGGGGTGTGATCTTTTACCTTCCCCGTAAATGGGGGGCAATCTCCTTCTAAGTCAGAGCGACCCATTAGCCCAAAGTAGGCCTCCTCATCATCGCTGGTGTCTGACGTGTCAGATTCACTCAGCGTCTTTGGCTTCTTTGCGATGTAACTCCTCTCCTTCTTCTTGTCTCTTGAGGATCTGTGCTCCTCTCCCTTTCCCTTTTCCCTCTTGCCTTGATGGCAGTCGGCCACGACGTGTCCTGGCTTGTTGCAACCAAAACATATAATGTCAGAAGAGTGGTGTTTATTCGGTTTGGAAACATACCTGTCAGAGGAAGAGTTCTTCTTCTGATCCCTTGAGGAGGAGCCGGTTCTCTTTCTCTGATTCCTCAGCTTGAGGAACTTCTTGAATTCCCTTGTGATAAGGGATAAATCTTCCTCAGATAACTCTGATCCGGAGGAGCTTGGCTCAGAGTCTTCCTCTTCATCCCTCTTCCATGCCGGGAGGAGGCGACACCCTTACCCTTTCTGGAGTGAATGGCTTTCAGGGCCACCGTCTTTTCCTTGGCCGCAGCTTTCTCTGCTTCCTCTTCAGCCTTCCTTGTGTTCAACTGAAGCTCATAGGACATGAGCTTCCCGAACAGAATCTGAGGGTCGGTTTCCACAAGTCTGCCAAACTCGCGATGGCGCAGATCTTTGTGTCCCATTCCTTAGTGAGGACCTAAGGAATTTATCATTGAGTTCACCGTCAGTGAACACTCTTCCATATCCTTTGAGTGCATTGACGATCTTGAGGAAGTTTTCGAAGGTGACTCCGATCTCCTCCTTTGGCCCTTGTCTGAAGGCCTCATATTTCTGATTGAGGAGGGATCTCCGATCGTCCCTCACTTCATCTGTGCCCTCCATTAAGACAATCAGACAGCTCCAGAGATCCTTGGCTGTCCTACAATTGCTGAAGTTCTGCATCATAGAGTCGTCAACTGCGCTCACCAGGATGTTCTGAGCTTTCTTGTCGAGTCCGAACAGCACCATTTCGTCCTTGTCCATTTCTGAAAGTTGCTTGGGTACTTTCCTGGTAGGATCAATGGTGGAGGCCTTAGTGGGAATGTAAGGTCCCTCCTCCACTATCATGAAGAGCCGAGGGTCGACCGCTTCCATGTAGAATCTGATTCTTTCCTTCTAGATAGGAAGTTCAGTCTGGTGCATACTGGGATTTTGCCGGAGTGCTTGAGTCCGTCCATGGAGGATATCTGTCTGCTTCTTGACACTGGGGGCAGGATTCTACTCAAGGTGTGAACCTTTTTGATGAGCAACCTCCCTCTGATACCACTTGAAAGTTCACCTAGTGTTAACTATCTTCACCTATGGGGGGGGGGGAATAGGTGTCTCTGTCGCGTATTTGCGGAATTATGATTTTACCTGCACAAGAAAACAAAACAACCAAGCACAGAAAATACACAGACAATTTATAGTGGTTCCCCGATTTGGGTACGTCACTTTCCCCCTTCGACCTATCTCCCACACGGGACGACTCGGTCACTTCACCAACAGGATTGAAATCCAATCCTTGCACTCACGAAGGTACCCTTCCACACGTAGGAGTCAACACTCCCACAGTCCGGGTTGCACCCAACCCTTACAACTAGGGACCAATCGGTCCGTTACAAAGAAATTAAAAACAAGCTTGTAAGAAATACAAACAACGTTTGGAGAGAAGGTGACCCTCTTCGTTTGACGACGTGCTCTTGAAGTCAACGAAGAGTGCACAGCCCTAGATCTCACTTGGAGTGAATCTTTCCCGAGACCGGCGGCGGCTTGAGGCGGCGGCAACGTTCTCGGAATCAGCAGCGGCGACGAAGAGCAGCAGCAGTGCCAACTTGATTCAGACTTCGTAGCAAAGGGAGCAAGATCTACCAACGGTCACACAAGGATCGATCGTCTCGATCGATTCGGAAGGGGAAAGATTTTCCCGATCAACGAATCAAGAGACAAGGGATCTCTCGTTAGACGCGTGAGACGCTATGCTAGCCTAAGCTTCTGTCGCCGGAGATCTGGAAGACCCTGAGATCAGCAGCGGCGACAACCGTGCGAGCGGCGGAGATGATCGGCGGAGCAAGATCGTGAGATTAGGGTTTGTCGTCGGCCGCTCGTTCTTTTTGAAAAATCGTATATCCGTCCCTTTTACTGTTCACAATGTATCGTATTTATACCCTAGGTCAAGAAGATGACCGTTGTGGGTCCACCAAAGTAAGGACCAAAGTCCGGTTCAAACAGCTGCAGGTAACTTGGACCGATCCAGAACTTTCAGAAAATTGCCAAGTCAAAATCGGCGAGAATCGTAGGTGATTCTCGCCGAATCGGCGAGAATCACTTACGATTCTCGCCGACTTCTGCTTAGCCGAAATCTGACTGCACAGATACAGAAGCCGGGGAGAATCGGCGGGAGTCACTTTTGATTCTCACCGAATCGTCGAGAATGCAAGGTCATTCTCGACAAATCGGCGAGAATCATAAGTAATTCTCGACGATTCTGCCTTAGAAAATTTCCCTGACTGTGACGAAGCTGCCGGCTTCAACCGGCGAGAGTCAGCTAGTGATTCTCGACGACTCGGCGAGAATCACTTAGTGATTCTCGTCGATTTGTACTTAGGCTGTTTCTCCTCTTTCTTTCCTTGAGCTGGTCTTTGGCCCATCCTTGCTCCTTGTCTGCTCTTGCTTTATCATAGCCCTGTACTTGAAATTAAGTACACCCCAATAGAGAGAGTACACGTAGGCCAACACACTGATCTGCTCAAACGAGGGATTACGTTGCACAGACCCGTGTATATTGACCCACTACACCCTGACATTGGTGTGTACTTAGTATGGAAAGTCTGCAAGTACAACTAGAAATATTTCATCAAATACATTGTCTATTTACCTTGGCTTGCACAGGGGCTTCTTCAAATTAGGTACATTGTGGATGCAATACCCAACAAAAACTCCTTTAACAATAATGAAAATTGGGTACTGTGGTCATAAAGATAGGTTGAACCTCTGATAATTTAATTGGGAATTTTGGATCAATATTCTTAGCACTTCCTTTGTAACTCATGGGATTGCCCTAATTAGTCATTTGGTCATTATGATCCTACTGCCCATTGGAAGATCATGAAAATTTGGTAGGAGTTTTAAACCTTCTTGGTCATGTATGAATTTTATTAGAATTTTTGGGTACATTTTAGTAGTACCTACTTCACAGGCTCATTAACTTGGAAAATTGTTCAATAATTTGCTTAAATCTCATTACAGGCTAATAAATTATGAAACTTAAGCTAGAGCATTTATATGTACTTACAAGAATCCTTGAATTTGTTCTGAATTTTTGGAAGTATTATTGATGTGCTTATCTCTTAAAATGATTTATTGTGGGATATATTTAAAATTACAATTAGGGGCCTAAACCACGCTGCAAAAATTGAGAGGCTTTGGATTTCAAGTTAAATATTCATATTGTATATAACATAAATTTGGTGGAATATTATCTTGTCTGAAATTGTTACTTCATGTTCAATCTTGGAATTTTTGACCACTAGAATAATTAAATAAATTATCAGATAAATAGGAAAATTTTGAATCTCTGGATTTAGGCCACAAAGGTCATAATATCCCTCCAATAATTATTATAGGAGTATTGGTGACTATTTGATGTACCGCCCATTTTACATGTCAGTTAGCCTTAGTGGTCTGCATATAGTAAAAACTGCAGAAATTATGTTGGAGTATAAATTTGGGAACATGAGTCGGGATTAGTGGGTTGCTGGTTTGGATAAATAAAAATTAGTTCATCATTGGAAGTAGGATGAGTAGATGGTTAGAATGGCTAAGGTTAGATGGTGCTCGGGATCGACGAAAAATCGTCTTTCCTGTAGAGAGGAAGTGTCAAATACACTAGGGTTAGATCCAATACAATAATTAAGGGACTAGGAGTTGTGTATTAACCAAAAAGATTAAGTGCATTGCGAAAGGGAGTTTTGGGCTTCAGCCCATCGTAGCTCCTAGAGCCCTCGAGAGCCCCTCGCGGGAAATACCTTGGGCAGTCCTGGGCTAAACCTATTCTGTAGGCAAAACTGAAGAGCAATAGTAATTAGAAAATTTAGGATTTCACCTTCTCACACCTCTATGTCTCGGGGAGATAGGTTGGGTCACTCGGGCAGTAAGCCAGTGTTTTTTGTGATGGACAGGAAAGCTCGGCGAGCTTTGGCTCGGTAATGGTTTGTGATGGGCAGGTTGGCCCAGCGAGCTTTGGCTCGGTTATTGTTTATGACTGACGGGCTGGTCTGGGAAGCTTTGGCTCGGCAGCTGATACATAAGGTTGCATGTGCATAAAGTATAAGGTGGTGGGTCTTCGGTATTGGAGGGTCGATGCACCGACTCCAAAACGTTGACTCAGTAAGTGTAGGTTTAGTACTTGGCCAAATAAAGTCTGGTGCGCTAGCCAACAAGAGTACGCAGGAGCTCTGCTTAGTGCACCAGCGTTGAGGCGTGCGATAGGTCTGACTGGTAGTTTTATTACCGGTTTAGAGGTGGGCGAGGCCCAACCCACTGCTTTTGTTTGCCACTACGGAGGTATCCAGGGAGGTTTGGCTCCAAAAAGGGGGAACTAAAGGTTTGTGTACACAGAGTCGAGTGGGTGAGTTCAACTTGCATGTTCACATCATGGCATAGATATATTTCATAGCATAATCATTACATATAACCCTACACCTATTGTGTAATTGGTATGGAACGCTTTATACAATAGGCCCTGCAAAAAGACCCCTTGGTTTATAAGTTCGAGCGAGCGTGCTTATAAGTTAAGGTTTACATTCAGTATTACATATTTATGCTTGCTAATAAAACCGACACCCTATCGTATAAATCGGTATGAGACTTTTTATAGGATAGGAGCGCTAAAAGAGATCCCTTAGCTTATGTATCATCATAAAAGTTAAGGTTACTTTCTTATTCAGTTTTTCATACCTTTATTACTATCATATATACCTTAGAACTGATAAATTAGTTCCACCGCCATCTGCCTATTTGTTATTATCCACTATCATGTCCTCCCCTTTCCTTATCACCGCTTGATGCCTAGGAGCCATGGGGGAAGGGGCGGGGGATGATAGGACTTAGTCTTTTAGACTAACAGTTTTTGAACCACATCATTTCAGGGGACCATGGAGCCCAGCATGGAGGAGTAGCCCCATGGGTCATCACGCTTGGACATCAGGCAGTCTAGTACCGAAGTTCAGATGGTAGGGACTGTTAGTCCAGATCGCTAGTAGTTATATTAGGTGCTTCCGCGATGAGAGATATGTAGTGAGGACTTGATGTACTAGGCATAAGCCCAAGATTTAGTTATAAGTTATATCTGTGGACACTCCCTTCGTGGAGATTATTTACAATTTATATGTGATTTATGTTGACTGGCTTTATTATTTTGCTACAGTTGTGATCGATTTGGCCGACAGGATCGGCGTTTTGTAGTGATGACCTTCTCGGGTGCGAAGGTGTCACCGCAAAGCGGCGGTCTGTGCCTAAGACCCCAGTGTTTTAAAAATATGGGGGTCTTACACGAACCCTAGTAAGAGGCCAATGGGTCACCAAGGACCCATTGGGGTCAACCAAAAAGGTTAAGTTGACCAAAGTCAACTATAGCCCTATGGTGGTCAAAGTGCCCTGGTTAAGGGTCAAGTGACCTCCAAGGGCCAACACAACCCCACCTAGACCTTAAGGGAGGCAAATGGGTCACCAAGGACCCATTAGGGGCAACCTCAAAGACCAATTGACTAAGGTCAACCATAGTCAAGGTTTATGTCAAGCTAGCCAAAATGGGCTAACTTAAGCTCAAGCCCAATTCACTTGGGCCAACCTTGTATTGGTGGATGAAATGAACATGTGGGCTGCCATTGGGTTAGGTAGAAGCTAAATTTCAGGATTGGTGAGTAGGAGAGAGAAAATCTTCAAAGGGAGGAGAGAGAAAGAGAAGAGAGTAAAGGGGGGGAAGACTTTGGGCTCATCCTTCCCCTTCCCCAACCCCCTCAATTCAATTCACTAGGACAAGGAGTGAAATCCCATTTCAACCAATTGGTCATTGACTGGTTTGAGCCATGCTTCATCCCCCACATACCATGGCCGAAATTTTTGACTAAGAGGACCTCCAATGGCAATGCAGCCTAAAGCCACCTAACACCCCAATTCTTCTTCTTAAAAGCTTCACTGGACTCCAAGGATTGATTCCCACACATTACCTGAAGAAGCCAAGGGTATTCACTATGTTTGTGCCGAAACTCGACAACCACAACCACCACCATGATGATCCGGCGATCGGAAAGGCTACAACCATCCATACAGGTCCTCCTCCACTCCTTCCTTGGGTTGTTCATAGCAATCTTTAGGGCCAAGGTTCGGGCTCAATTGAGTCCGATCCAAATTGAGAAATTCCAAGTTTTCCGCAAATATTTACTTGTCGGGTTCGCCGGAATAAGGCCCTCCGGCGGCTGTGCCGCCGCCTGGCAATAGCCACCACCTCAACGGAGGTGGTGGTGGCGGTGACCAGGCGGGGAGGTGGCCGAATGGCCGGTGGCAGAGGCTGGAAGGAGCTCCAGGAGGGTTGCATTGGGACAGACGGCTGGAGGTGGAAGACGAGCAAATGTCGTCCAATTTTGTCGACGTATTCCCAGAGAAGCTGTCAGGGCTACCCCCGCATCGGGAGCAGGATTTTTGGATACACCTAGTGCCGGGGGCTAAGCCGGCAGCTAGAGCCCCTTACCAGATGGCCCCGAAGGAGCTGACAGAGTTTCAAAGCCAGATCTAGGAACTGGTGGAGGCCAGATTTGTCCGGCCGAGCTCTTCACCATGGGGAGCCCCGGTCTTGTTCGTTAAAAAGAAGGATGGGACACTTAGATTATGCATTGACTACCGAGCACAAAATCGACTGACAGTCAGAAATACCTATCCACTACCAAGGATAGATGAGCTGTTTGACTAGCTGGAAGGCGCATATTTCTTTTCAAAATTGGATTTGAGGTCGGGATACTATCAACTACAGATCCAGGAGGAGGACATACCAAAGACTACCTTCAGTAGCAAATATGGGCTATTCGAGTTTATCGTTATGCCCTTCAGGCTCACGAATGCACCATATGAATCGGGTGTTCGAGGCATATTTGGATGTGTTCTTCATCGTGTTTATTGATGACATCATCATTTACTCGAGGACAGAGGAGGAGCACACTAGACATCTGACGCTGATCCTAAAGAGACTACGGGAGCACCAGCTTTATGCGAAGATCAGCAAATGTCAGTTCTGGTTGAGGGAGGTGGCTTTTCTAGGCCATATCATCAGTGGTGCTGGGTTGGCCGTGGACCCGGCCAAGATTCAAGCAGTTCAGGATTGGCCGCAGCTGAAAACGACCACAAATGTGCGAGGTTTCCTAGGACTTGCCGGTTACTACTGGAAGTTCGTGGAGGGATTTTCTCGTATTGCCCTTCCACTCATATCCCTAACAAGGAAGGAGGTGCCCTTTGTCAGGACCACACAGTGTGAGGTTGCTTTTCAGGAGTTGAAGGGTCGGCTCACCTTTTCTCCTATACTTTCCCTCTCTTCAGGGAAAGAAGGATTCCAGGTCTACATCGACGCTTCCTACCAGGGCATGGGTGCAGTGCTGATGTAGAATGGTCATGTGATAGCATACGCTTCTCGCAGCTGAAGAAGCATGAGCAAAACTACCCAGTTCATGACTTAGAAATGGGAGCTGTCATATTTGCTCTGAAAGTCTGGCGGAACTATCTGTATGGTGTCCACTGTGACATATACTCCTATCACAAAAATTTGAGGTATGTTGACACGCAGAAAGAGCTGAACATCAGGCAGAGATGATGGGTGGAGTTTCTAGCAGACTACCAGTACGAGATGCACTACCACCCGGGAAGGCGAATATGGTGGCAGATGCACTAAGCCGAAAGGCCGCAAACCCTGGAGATGGAACGCAGTTGATGGCCTTGGAGTTGGTCCAGATGTTAGAAAAGATGCAGATATCCTTTTTGTCCTAGGATCACCCTGAGCTATACCGGGAGTATCGATCGTCGTTAATTACCACAGATGACATTCGAGACCGAGTCAGAGATGGGCAGAGGCAGGATGCCCAGCTAGAGCCGATATTCCGTGCCTTAGAAGCAGGTACTGTGGGAGATTACTCGCTGAGGAATGGCCTAGTGTGTTTCAGAGGATGGGTTTACATACCAGAGGGAGGCCAGGTCCGGGAGGATATCATGATGGAGGCTCATTGCAGTCGGTATTCAGTACACCCGGGAGTTACGAAGATGACTACGAACCTGAAGAAGACCATATACTGGTCAGGCTTGAAGAAGGATATCACCTATGTTGGAACACCCTATTACAAATTTTGGCAAGGATCACTATGTTCTTAGGAAACTATTTTGACCTTGTTGTATAGTCTTAAAGGTCAATTAGAATGAGTCTAAGGGTTAGAACTTAGGTTTGGAAGCTTCCCCCAAGACCTTCTAAGATCAGAATTCAAGTGCTGAAGACTAGGATAACTTTCATCGAGCTCAGGTTAACGAGGCGTTGAACTCAGTTCGACTATCTCTGAGCTCAGTTCAACGAGTCGTCGAACTTGGTTCGACGATCTTCGAGCTCCGATCGATGTTTCTGTCTCTAGCTATTATCCAATCTCTGAGCTCAGGTCGACGGTAGTTGAGTTCAGGTCGACGATTTCTATCTCAAGTCTAGATTTAGTCTCTGAGCTCAGGTCGACGATAGTTGAGCTCAGATCGACACTTTTCCGAAGAGATAGACGATTTCAGGAATTCAAATTCAGACAGTTATGGAATTCAATCTGTTTTATTATCAGCATTTATTTCAAAGGATTCTGTAGTCGTTTCAACTTATCTGGAGCAAGTTTCAAGAAAGACAAAAAGGAATGTCTCTTAGGACTTTCCTCTAGAGACAAATTTCATTTAAGGCAGTTATTAATGACTGATTAACGGCTATCTAATAGACAGATTTTCAGTATATCTCTAGAGAATTATTGAGGAAGATAGAACAAGAGATATCAATCAAGAATTCTGGTAATAGACTCAAGAGACAAGTCTACAGGATTACTGAGTTAGAATTCATACATAACATAAGGAATAATACTGTGAAGGAGATCATCAAACAGAAAAGATTTCTTCTATTCTACTCCTTCAAGATCTTCTTGATTCAAGTATTCAAAGGCTTTTTCATCAAATACTCCAGACACATCACATTTCAGCAACTGCTGAAATCATCTTTTGCTGGAGATCTAAAGTCACTGAAGACCTATCACCTTATGCAAAGCTCTTCTTCCTGAACAATTGCTGATCTCAGGGGTAGCTTTGACAACATCATCCACTAGTCTTCTCTTAGACTTTTGACAGAGATGAATAACAAACTCTTTTCTTTTTCCTTACTCTGCTGTAAAAGGGTTTCTCAAAACTCCCTTCAAAAGTTTTGTGGTTGGTTTCTGAGATCTTGTAAAAACTCAGTGGTGGCAAGACACATGATCAAAAAAATTTATTTGGTTTTTGAGCACCTTATCAAAAGCTCATTGGTGCCCAGGACACCTGATCAACTATTCTTGCAGTGGATTCCTACCTAGGGTGGTAGAAGAGTGGATGTACCCAGGTTGATTGGGGAACCACTATAGGTCCTTGTGACTTCTGGATTGCTGTGTTTTTTCTTTGTTGTGTGCTGTGATTTTGTTTATTGCTTCTTATCTTTTATTTTCTGTAAGCACATTACACCTATACTTAAATCAAGTCTTCCACTGCAAATAATTTTTTCTGAATTTTTTTTTTAATATACTCTATTCACCACCCCTCTAGAGTAAAGTTAGATCTTACCCTCACTTTCAATTGGTATCAGAGGAAGGTTGGTTACTAAATAACTGAATCTTCATTAGATTGGTTGTTTCTACAGGCTAACACCTGAACCAAAAGATCTCTGATAAGATCAATCTTGTATAGAGGGTTATTATTTGTATTATATTTATTTTCATACAAAACCATGGCACAGAACAAAGATTATGCTAGCACCAGACCTCCAGTGTGCAACCTTTCTAAGTTTGCACTTTGGAAGGCAAGGATAAAATTATATATGAATTCTATTGATGAGGACATCTACAACTCTGTTTTGACAGTGTGTCCAAGACCCCCAGTAATTACAAGCACAAGTGATGTTCCACCTCCTTCAGGAATAGATGTAGAAATCAAAAAATGGAAAGTTACAGATGCCAAAGCAATGAAAATTCTAGCTCAGACTATGTCTGATGAAATATTTCAGAAAGTGACTGAATGCAACTCAGCAAAAGAAATATGGGATAAGTTATCTGAAATTGTATCAGGATCTGCTGATGAATGGAAAGACAGAAGATCCCATCTCATAACCCAATATGATAATTTCAAAAAGGGAGAAACTGAGTAAGTTGCTGACATGTACAACAGACTCAGCCTAATAGTCAGTTAGTTAAAAACATTGGAAAAGGAGATCTCACTAACTGAACTCAATGACAAAATCCTAATGTGCTTCCCCAGCACTTGGAACTCAAGGATCTGGCCAATCAAGGATGCCAGAAGCCTAACTGAGATTACTACTGAAGCTCTATTGGGCAAGCTCAAGTCCTATGAGCTGCTCATCAAGAATAGAGAGGAAGAACAAAAAGTTGCTTCTCCAGCAATCAGGAAGGATAAGACAATAGCATTCAAAGCTATAAAAGAACTGCCTAAAGACAAGGTCACAGGCAATGAAGAATTAATTAGCTTACTGGCCAAAAGATTCTATAATATGGCCAGGAAAGATTTCAGAAAGAGGTCATCCAGAGGGCATGAGAAGCCAAGGTATGACAAATCCAATAATAAAGAAATTATTTGTTTTGGATGCAGGAAACCAGGCCACATTGTGCCTGATTGTCCAGAAAATTAGAATAAGGACAGGAAAGATAGGAGAAAAGACAAGGACTCCAAGAGAAACAACAATGACAAATCCTCCTTTAGAAGAACAAACACACCAGGAAGGGATTTGTAGCTGAAACCTGGAGTGAAACTGAAGAAGAATCAGATGCTTCATCAAGCTCAAGTGATGATGAAGATGATGCTGAAGAGAAGGAGTTCTGCATGATGGCCCTCAATGCCTCCCAACATAATTCTTATGCAGAACATGAGTCAGAATCTGAATCTGAACATGAAGATGAAGAAGACCAGGTAATAGATTCCTTTGATTTTAATTCAGAGGACTTTAAATTTGAATTTAAGGCACTGTGTTTAGACCTGCTAAAGTCTGATAAAGAGATTATCTCTCTCATAAATCAATTGTCTGAACATAGCACTTTAAAATCAGACAACCTCAAACTCTCTGAGGAGTTAGAATGTTGTAGGGAGGAGATAGCTTCACTGAAAAGTGAACTATCCAAGGCAAAGAAGTTTGAAGAATCCCTTAATGGGAGAAGCATCAGACTGATGGACATCACAAGCATAGTGAACTCTAGAATTAACAGTACACTGGGCTTGGGTGCTTCATCAAGCCAACCTATTGTATTAACAACCCCAATTAAATTTATCTCAAATAAAGGAAAAGGTATTGTAGAGGTAGCTAGGAAGAATCCTGATTTACCTAAGAAAAACAAAGTTCAATGGAAAACGTTGAACAGAGCTCGACGATCGTCGAACAGAGCTCAGCAATCTCAAGCTGAATCGTCGAACTCAGGTCGACGATTGCCGAACTCTGAACTCTGGCAAAGTCGATCTTCGAACGGAGCTCGACGATCTGACCCAAGATCATCGAACTCAGCTCAAAGATCGTCAAACAGAGATCAGAGTTATGAACAATTTTTTAAAGGGAAATCAAACTTCAATCCTAGAGGTCCTACATCCCAAAACTTTAACCATTATACTGAATGGATAATACCTCCTAGGAGATATCATCCTGAAGGTTATAAGATTCAGCCAGGGATGTCTTTCATTTCAGAATTTAAAGGTTATCAACCTAGGCCCAAGGTAAACTGGGTCAAAAACATATAAGTTGCTTATATGTAGGAGAAGACCTATCCAGCAATGAACCAACAATGGAATCTGGATAGTGGGTGCTCAAAGCACATGATAGGAAGCAAGGAGAACCTCACATCCTTCAAAACCAAACTTGGACCCAAAGTAATATTTGGAGATTCAAACTTTGGACAAGCAAAAGGATATGGTGTTGTCCAGATTTGCTCAGTCACATTCAAGAAGGTGGCTTATGTGGAAAAACTGAAGCACAATCTAATTAGCATCAGTCAACTGTGTGATGAAGGCTACTAGGTGACATTCAACAAATCCTCATGCAAAATAAAATCAGAGGATAACACAACTGTGTTAACAAGTAAAAGGAAAAGTAACATTTATCTTGTAGATTTTCTTTCAACTAAGGTAGATATTTGTTTATTCAATTCTGTTTGCAAGCCAAATGATCTATGGCATAAAAGATTAGGACATTTAAAACATAGAACCATTGCTAGGCTATCCAAGGACAACCTTGTTAGAGGACTACCTTCTGGCCCCTACAAGAAGGAAGGACTTTGCAGGGCTTGTCAATTAGGCAAGCAAACTAAAAATAGTTTTAAGTCACTTAATAAGAGTGATTCACCTAGGATCTTGTATCTGTTACACATAAATCATTTTGGACCCATTACAGTACAAAGCCTAGGAGGGAAATCTTATACTTTGATGATTGTAGATGACTTCTCTAGATTCACATGGGTGTTCTTTCTGAGGAAGAAGTATGATAGCTTTAAGTGTTTGACAGAGTTTCTCAAATGCATATAGATTCAGTTCAATACTCGCATTGCCCTGATCAGAAGTGATCATGGGACAGAGTTTGATTCTCTTCTTATGCAAGAGTTCTGTCAGAGTGAAGGGATCAGGCATACTTTCTCAGCTCCTAGAACTCCTCAACAGAATGGGGTAGCTAAAATGAAAAATAGAACCCTTATTGAATCTGCTACTACATTGTTGGCAAATGCTCACCTTCCTCTATCCTTTTGGGCAGAGGCAGTGAACACCTCAAACTATGTGTTGAATAGAAGTTTGATACATAAGCTTAAGGGCAAGACTCCCTATGAATTACTCAAAGGGAAGAAACCTAAAGTAGATTATTTCAAGTTTTTTGGCTGTATTTGTTACATACACAATAATGACAAGAAGTATATAGCAAAATTTCAAGCTAAAGCTGATGAAGGATTGTTTCTGGGATACTTCATGATCAATAAAGCTTATATGGTGTATAACAAATCTTCTCTTAAAATTGAAGAATCTTTTCATGTATCTTTTAATGAAACTAACATGTTTTACAAGGAGAAGAATACTTCTACCATAGAACCCTTGCAGGTACACTCTCTTTCAGAAAATTTGGACAGGTTACATATTGTAGAAAAAGATACAACACATTCACCTACTCAACAAAGAGGTGAAATCAGTGAAGATGAAGAGGATACTCAACATCTTGGTACTCAACATCCTGGTGAGAATCATCTTGAAGAGCCAGTTGTTGATCCACAAGAGGAAACAACAACACAGGTTGGTGAACAATCAACACCCCCTATTGATTTAGTAACAGCAAGAGATCATCCAATCTCCCAAGTGATTGGAGACATCTCAGTTGGTGTGCAAACCAGAAATCAGGTCAACCAAAACCTGATGCACACCTGCTTTCTATCTCATATTGAACCTCAATCCATACAAGATGCAGAACACGATCCACACTGGATCATTGCAATACAAGAGGAATTACATCAATTTGAAAGGAACAAAGTTTGGGAGCTAGTGCCAAGGCCTAAGGATCAGTCCATTGTTGGAACAAAGTGGGTGTTCAGAAACAAATTGGATGATCAAGGAATCATTGTAAGGAACAAGGCAATGCTAGTTGCACAAGGATACTCTCAAGAAGAAGGAATAGACTATAACCAGACCTTTGCACCAGTTGCAAGGTTAGAGGCCATAAGAATATTCCTAGCTTATGCAGCTCACAAAGGATTCAAGGTCTATCAGATGGATGTAAAGAGTGCATTTCTCAATGGAGACATCAAGGAAGAAGTCTATGTTAGACAACCCCCAGGTTTCATCTCTCCAACTCATCCTGATCATGTTTTTAAATTGCATAAAGCATTATATGGTCTTAAGCAAGCTCCTAGAGCAAGGTATGAGACCTTAGCATGCTTTCTCTTGAAAAATGATTTTATAAGGGGTAGAGTAGACCAAACTCTTTTTATTAGAACCCATAAGTCCAATATCTTACTAGTGCAAATTTATGTAGATGATATTATATTTGGATCTACTGATTCAAATTTGTGCAAAAGATTCTCTAATCTAATGCATTCTAAATTTGAAATGAGTAGCATGGGTGAGCTTTCCTTTTTTCTAGGATTGCAAGTCAAACAGCATGCTGATGGCATATTTATTTCTCAAACCAAGTATGCAAAAGAATTGGTTAAGAAATTTGGTATGTCTGAAGCATCATGTATGAAAACACCTATGCCTACTAATGTTGTATTAGATGCTGATGAACATGGGAAACCTGTTGATTAGACAACTTATAGAGCAATGATTGGCTCTTTATTGTACCTTACAGCTAATAGACCTGACATAATGTTTGCTACATGCATATGTGCTAGATTCCAAGTAAGCCCTAGAGAGTCACACCTAACATTAGTAAAAAGGATTCTTAGGTATGTGAAAAGTTGTCCAAATCTTGGTCTCTGGTATCCAAAAGACTCAGGATTTGAATTAACTGGATTTTTAGATGCTGATTATGCTGGATGTAGAGTAGACAGGAAAAGCACCAGTAGAACTTGCCAATTTCTTGGTGACAGACTTGTCTCCTAGTTCTGTAATAAACAAACATCTGTGCCCACTTCAACTGCTGAAGCTGAAGACATGGCATTGGTAGTTGTTGCTCACAGATTTTGTGGATTCAAAACCAGCTCCTAGACTATGGTTATAACTTAGAAAGGTCAACAATATTTTGTGATAATACCAGTGCTATTTCTATAGCACAAAATCCAGTCCTCCATAGTAGGACAAAACATATAGAAATTAGGCATCACTTTTTAAGGGATAATGTTGAGAAGAATAAAATTGAACTTCAATATATCCCAACTGATTTGCAAAGGGGAGACATTTTAACCAAACCATTGGATGAAAAGAAACACACCTTCTTCCTGAATCAGTTAGGAATGTTAGATGGAGGAAGCTTAAAATGAGATCCAAGATTTTAAAACCCTAAAATTGACCAAGACTAGGTTAAAAACATGTTTTTTTTTCTAGTATCTATAGGGTGTTTCTGGTCTCTGAACTGCGCTCGACGTTTTTCCCCAAGATCGTCGAACGGAGATCGACGCTTTCCGAAAGTGTTGATCGGAGTTCAGCGTTTTCCAGATAGTGCTAGGCTATCTTATTCTGGTCAAAGATCGTCGAGCGGAGACCGACGCTCTCAAAAATTGTCGAACGGAGATCGACGATGTTGAAGACTCTTCAGATTCCTTTAGAAGCCCAGATCGTCGAACGGAGTTCAACGATCTTTCCCTTTCGGCGTCGAACCCTAATATAAAACTCATTTTTCGGCCGTCGTTCTCCTTTTACGCATTAATACTCTCTGCAGAACTTTTCTTTCCCTCCAAACTTCTCTACACTTGGTCTCGTTTGCTCGTTTTTGTAGGTATACAATGGCTGTTTTTATTGCAGTTCTTGCCGTAATGAAATTCGATACTTGATTCGAAATAGATATGGATTCCTTTGACGGCAGTAACCAGATATTCAAAGACATTCTTGACTTATTCAAAGAATAGCAGTTGGTGCATATTATGACCATAAGGATGAAACTTGCTGCCGATGAGATCAAAGAATGGGTGTACACGGCTCATAATCTGGATCGGAATACTGTGGTTGGTACTATAGCCGGGACTCAGGTATCCCTAACTTCTGCCCTCCTTACAGAAGTTTTTCAGTTGAGTTCTGGGAACGATTCTGTTGAGTTATCTGGAGAAGAGTTTGCAAGTATGCTTGATAGAATGGGTCATTCTGCAGCAAACCCTAACAAGCTGTTTAAGAAGAATCTGTCAGTTAAATATAGATTCTTAGCTGATGTTGTTGGGAAGGTGGTATTAGCCAAGCACTCTGCTCATGATATCATTTCTAGGTATTAATTTTGTTTGATGGCTGGTTTAGTGGATAATAAATATCTCAATTGGGGAGAGATTTTCTTTGATTTAATCAAGAAGAAGGTAAATAAGAATTTTGTTAACTTTGGGAGGATCCTAGGGCTGTTCTTGCATAACAGGTGCCCTCAGCTGCTTGTGTCTAGTGGGATGCACATTAATGCTTCTAAGAGGTTATCCTGTGCCTTATTTGGTAAGTGGGATAGGCAGATTGTCAATCCAAGCAGAGCTCCTGCAGCTATCTCATCTTCAGGCTCCAGGACTGTTCAAGTCACTTCCCCACAGGAAACTGCCCCATTAGAAGAACTGTCTGCCTCCTCCTCATCTCCACCCATTGTTTCTTCAACCACCCCTTCTTCCACCATCACTACCTCAACTTCATCCCCCATCAATTCCTCATCTCCACTCTCTATTCCTTCTCCTCCTCCAGCAACTTTAGTAGATCATTTCCATCCCCTACACTACTATCCACCCCTGGATATTGACTCATCCATTCCATCTTTCAGTCTTCTGGATGACTCCTACATGGATGATTCCCATTCCTCACCTCTTGATCTCCCATCATCATCTACCTCCTACCAACAACTACTCCAAGACATTCTTGCACAACCATCTTTCACCCCATCCATTTCCACTCAAATAACATCCATCTCCACCATTCCAATCTCTCAACAATCCATCCTACCATCCATATCTCCTATTTCTACTTCTGCATCCCCCTCTACACCAATCTCTATCACTCTCTCCTCTACCTCTACTCAGGTTTCACTTGAGCAAGTACACCTTCCTGCCCTAGCAGATAGGCTATATGGGATGTTGGCTCCCAAGCTAACAGTCCTGCTGGAGACCTCCATGGCTCCACTCCTGAAATCAATCCAGGAGTTATCTGTTAGGCTCTCTTCCCTTTCTCCTCCTCAGGCAGTCCCTTCTGTGGGGTGCCTTGATCCAGTGTATACTGAATCTAGGCAGGGGGAGATGCCTCATGAAGAAGAGTTAGTGCCTGCCTCAGAAGATTTCATACATGAGATTCTAGTCACAGCTTCAGCTCTAGTGCTTTCTTTCAGAACAGTTGACTTTAAGTCACAGCTGTAAGATTTTGATACTCTTCACAACAGATTTCTTCTAGCTTCTGAAGCTGAGGACTTTACTAAGGCCATTGTGCCTATTGCCAGCTGTGAGCCCAGCCTAATTTCTGCATATATAAAGTCCCTTAAGGCTGTGGAAAATTTTCTTTCTGTTGATGATATGAATGATGTTGCTCCTACTGTTGATGTAGTTTGTTCTGATAGTGCTACTGACTTACTGATGATAGAAGCTTATGAGCCTGCTGTTCATATTGAAGAATCTGCTGTCTCTGATGTTGTTATTTATGTTTCTGTTTCTGTTACTGAAGTGTCTGTATCTGCTGCTCATGTTGCTCCATGGTCTCTACTGCTGTTATTATATCTTTCAGTGCTGCTTCTGTCACTATTGCTACTACTGCTGCTGCTGTTATCTCTGCTGAACAATCAAAACAACAACAAGAACACCTTAAAAGGATTGATGAATTATATGACAATCCTCAGAGTTCAGACAGTGACAAATTCCAAACTGATTCTGATGACTCCTCTGCAACTATTGAAGGAAGAGGAAAGCTAGAAGCAAGGCATTGAAGAGGGTACCTCTAGAAAAGGTGAAAGATGACAATGATATTCCTTATTATATTCTGCATGAATGCCCCATCTCAGAACCCTGGATGCAATATTCAAAGAACCAGCTCAAGGCTATGAAGAAAAAGAGGAAGATTGATAAGTATGCTAAAGGATCCTCTCATTTTAATCCTCCTCCTCCTCCAGATGCTGGTACTGGTGGAGGTTCTGCTTCTCAATTTGGATCTGCTGCAAAACAAAGCTCTTCTCAACCTTCAGACAAATCTCAACCAAGAGGATATTATCAAAGAGGTTATTAGTCAAGGAGAGGACAGCACAGAGGAAGCCAAAGGGATTATAGAGTATACTCCAAAGGTCAATCAAGACAGCATCGATATCAAAGGGAAGGACAAGGATCCATTGACTTAACTTCTGGTCCTTTCCCTTATAAGCTGAAAGATACTGTTGCTTCAAGAACTGCTCCTCCTGATGATACTATGAATAAATATGAACCTCCAGTCCCTTTTGAGGATCCAGAGAATAATCCACTAGCTTGGACTGCAAGAATGAAAGAACTAACAGCCTTGGATCAGATAAAGAAGGCAAGAGATCAAGGGAAAGACACTTCAAACATCACAACCTTATCTTAGCAAAGAAATAAGGAACTAGAAAGATATTCATCAAGAAAATTCTTTGATCATGAAAGCTATATGAAGCTGCACCCAGAGGCTGTGGTTCCCAGGCCCAAATCTCAAACCTCCTTAGGTGCTGCTAATGACATGAGATCCAAGAAAGAAGCTCTAAACCCTAACAGAGAAATCTTATTCAAGAAGGGCAATGAAAAGAAGTAAATGTGTAAGCTGACAATATTTATCTAATTCTGACTGTCTGATGTAATTCTATCTGTGCTTCTGTAATGCTACAAATTCTTTTCTCTGTATTATTGTTTTTGCTTTTTAATTCTGCCTGTATGCTTGTTATTCCTATTTGCCATGTAAATAGTAAACCTAAACCAAATAGGGGGAGATTGTTGGAACACTATATTACTAATTTGGGCAAGGATCACTATGTTCTTGGGAAACTATTTTGACCTTGTTGTACAGTCTTAAAGGTCAATTAGAATGTGTCTAAGGGTTAGAACTTAGGTTTGGAAGCTGCCCCCAAGACCTTCTAAGATCAGAATTCAAGTTCTGAAGACTAGGAAAACTTTCGTCGAGCTCAGGTCGACGATGCGTCGAACTCAGTTCGACTATCTCTGAGCTCAGTTCAACAAGTCATCGAACTCAGTTCGACGATCTTCGAGCTCAGATCGACGTTTTTGTCTCTAGCTATTATCTAATCTCTGAGCTCAGGTCGACGGTAGTTGAGCTCAGGTCGACGATTTCTGTCTCAAGTCTAGATCAAGTCTCTGAGCTCAGGTCGACGATAGTTGAGCTCAGATCGACGCTTTTCTGAAGAGATCGACGATTTCAGGAATTCAAATTCAGATAGTTATGGAATTCAATTTGTTTTATTATGACAATTTATTTCAAAGGATTCTGTAGTCATTTCAACTTATCTGTAGCAAGTTTCAAGAAAGACAAAAAGAAATGTCTCTTAGGACTTTCCTCTAGAGACAAATTTCATTTAAGGCAGTTATTTATGACTGATTAATGGCTATCTAACAGATAGATTTTCAGTATATCTCTAGAGAATTATTGAGGAAGATAGAACAAGAGATATCAATCAAGAATTCTGGGAATAGACTCAAGAGACACAAGTCTACAGGATTACTGAGTTAGAATTCATACAGAACACAAGGAATAATACTGTGAAGGAGATCATCAAACAAAAAAGATTTCTTCTATTCTACTCCTTCAAGATCTTCTTGATTCAAGTGTTCAAAGGCTTCTTCATCAAATACTCCAGACACATCACATTTCAGCAACTTCTGAAATCATCTCTTGCTCGAGATCTAAAGTCACTGAAGACCTATCACCTTATGCAAAGCTCTTCTTCCTGAATAATTGTTGATCTCAGGGGGAGCTTTGAAAACATCATCCACTAGTCTTCTCTTAGACTGTTGATAGAGAAGAACAACAAACTCTTTTCTTTTTTCCTTACTCTGCTATAAAAGGGTTTCTCAAAACTCCCTTCAAAAGTTTTGTGGTTGGTTTCTGAGACCTTGTCAAAACTCAGTGGTGGCAAGACACCTAATCAAAAAATCTGATTTGGTTTTTGAGCACCTTATCAAAAGCTCATTGGTGCCCAGGACACCTGATCAACTATTCATGTAGTGGATTCCTACCTAGGGTGCTAGAATAGTGGATGTACCCAGGTTGATTGGGGAACCACTATAGGTCCTTGTGTCTTCTGGATTGCTGTGTTTTTGCTTTGCTGTGTGCTGTGATTTTGTTTTTTGCTTATTATCTTTTATTTTCTGTAAGCACATTACACCTATACTTAAATCAAGTCTTCCACTACAAATAATTTTTTATCTGGAAAATTATTTTAATATACTCTATTCACCCCCCCCCCCTCTAGAGTAAAGGTAGATCTTACACTCACTTTCAACCTACTTCGTGACCCATTGCGAGGCATGCTAGTTAATGAAAGCAGAGTGCAGAAACCCCGCAAAATTATTGCATCCACTCATAGTACCGGAGTGGAAGTTCGATGATATCGCCATAAACTTTATACATGGGCTTCCCCGATCGCGGATGGGGAACGATTCGATCTGGGTGATTGTCGATCGGCTGACGAAGGTAGCCATATTTATTCCGATCAGGAAGGATGACTCGGTTGGTGTGTTAGTTCAGAAGTTCATGGAGCAGTTCGTCCGTTATCATGGCATACCCAGGTCGATTGTATCGGACCTGGATGGACGGTTTACATCTAGGGAGTGGAGATCAGTGCAGACTTACTTGGGCACTCGGCTAACATTCATTACAGCATTTCATCACCAGACTGATGGGCAGACGGAACGCACCAATCGGACTCTGGAAGATTTGTTGCGACTTTGCAAATTGGATAGCAGTGAGCCATGGGAGAAGCTGTTGCCACTGATCGAGTTCTCATATAATTATAGCTACCAATCCAGCATAAGGATGGCTCCTTATGAGGCCCTATACAGATGGAGGTGCAGGACTCCGCTTTCATGGATACAGGACGAGGATTCAAAGGTGTTGGGTTCGGAGTTTGTCGAGGACACTGAGGCTCAAGTAAGATTGATACGGGACAGGATGCTAGAGGCACAGAGCCGATAGGCTAAGTATTACGATGCTCAACACCGTCAGGTGGAGTTCTGGGTGGGAGACCAGGTGTTCTTTAAGATCCGACCAATGCATGGGGTTTCACGGGTACACGGTCGGAAGAAGAAGCTCAATCCAAGATATATGGGGCCTTATAGGATACGGGAGCGGATCGGTCCCTTCGCGTACAGGCTGGAGCTGCCACTGGATCTGGCAAGTCTGCATGACGTGTTCCATGTATCCTCTCTTAGGAGGGCTCTATTATGCCTGGAGTAGCAGATTACGGCCACAGATTGGCCGGTAGCATCTGATCGGTCAGTTCAACTGGAACCGGTCCGGATTGACGACAAGGGAATACGAGTCTTACGTCACAAGAAGGTTCCATTGGTCAAGGTCCTGTGGAGGAATCATTGGAGAGAGGAGCACACATGGGAGCCTTAGGACTTGATGTGACAGAGGTACCCAGAGCTTTTTGGTCAGGTATTACTCACAACCTCTCGGTATGTTATAATTAACTTTCAACATTTGAAACCCCGTGAGCCTAACTAGAATTTCGAGGACGAAATTTTTTGTTTATATATTGGGATTTGTAACATCCCTCAAACAACTAAACCACTAGGAGTAGTTTTGTCATGACTAAGTCTTGACAAAACCCTAAGAAACCCAAGAAGGCCAAGTGAACCAAGGAATGTAGGTGAGACCATTGTGGTCTGTAAACAGTAAATTTCTGAACCCTAGTTTAAGATGACCATGGGGCTTCACCAAGACTTCAAGACCCTCACCATGGTCTCATCAACCCATTATAAGGTCCAATAGAGCCTCAGGGGTCCATTGGATAGGTATAGGGTGGCCAAGTTAACCTAGAACCACTCTAGGCCTAAATTGGACAAGGTGCCCTAACTAAGGGCAGTGTGCCCTAGTAAAGCCCAAATAACTGTACCAAGGCCTTCCTAGACCAAAAGTGGGGTCAATGGGTCACTAAGGACCCATGGAGGGAAGTCAGAGTGGTTTAGTTGACCAAAGTCAACTCTAACCCTAAATGGGTAAACCTGACCTACATAGGGTCAACTGACCTTCCCTTAGCCAAGTGGACCCCACACATACCTTCCTAACCCTAGCAAGAGGCCAATGGGTCACCAAGGACCCATTGGGGTCAACCAAAAAGGCTGAGTTGATCAAAGTCAACTCTAGTACTAAGGTGGTCAAAGTGCCCTAGTTAAGGGTCAAGTGACCTCCAAGGGCCAACTCAACCCCACCTAGATCTTAGGGGAGGCAAATGGGTCACCAAGGACCAATTAGGGGAAACCTCAAAGATGGAGGAGTGGATGGACATTATGTACGAGATGTTGACCGGGATACGGTGCCCCTGGGAGGAGAGGGTGTCAATGGTGGTCTCTTGATTGGAGTCTCATGCCAAGAGATGGTGGAAGACGTCGCTGGATATGACTTTTGCGGATATGGAGGTTGCAGAAGTCATATTTGACACTTCATCTTATACGAATGAGTGCGAAGCACTCGCATCGAATAGCGTATAAGCGGGTTTGCCGCTGATGAAAACTATGCCTGAGGGGGAGTTAAATGTCTTAGAATTTAGTTATGGTTTTCTTTCCTAGATTATCAATTCTATATCCATAAATTTAAGTTTCAGGAGAGAAAACTTAAAACTTTTTGGCGTACCAATGATTACTTGCTCCGGGTTTCGGGGTTGAGCCAGATCCAGTGCATAAACTCGCTCTCTGTCCTGCCTGCGATCTGCACCCTGGTATCCACGTCCTAGGCCACGTCCTCGACCTCTAAACTGCTAGGCATAAGGGGCAGCCTGTGGTGCTGGTAGAGATGCTCCCCTCATGGGGCAGTTTCTCCAAATGTGCCCTGTCTGATGGAAGTTGTAGCGCTCCGGCAGGGGAAATGCCATACCCGCGGGTCTCGGTGCCTCCCGCATCTGAAGAGGCTGAGGTGATTATTTGCTAATGTAGTACCCATTGGATCTAACCCTAGTGTATTTGACACTTCCTTCCTACGAAAAACACTATCTTTCGTCGATGGTTTGGAGATAAATTATCTGTTGAGGTGATTATTTGCTAATGAACTACACATTGGATCAAACCCTAGTGTATTTGACACTTCCTCCCTACGGGAAAGACGATCTTTCGTCGATCCCGAGCACCACCTAACACTAGCCTATCCGACCCTCTGCTCATCCTACTTCCAATGATGAACTCATTTTTATTTATCCAAACCATCAAACCACTAATCCCAACTCATGTGTCCAAATTTATTCTCCAACATAATTTCTGCAATTTTGTACTATATGCAGACCACTTAAGCTATATGGCTTGTAAAATGGGAGGTACATCAAATAATCACCCAATACTCCTATGATAATTATTGGAGGGCTATTATGACCTTTGTGGCCTAAATCCAGAGATTCACAATTTTCCTATTTATCTGATAATTTATTTAATTATTCTAGTATCCAAAAATTCCAAGTTTGAACCTAAAGTACCAATTTAAGACAAGATAATATTCCACCAAATTTTTGTTAAATACAATATGAATATGTAGCTTAAAATCCAAAGTCTCCCAATTTTTCAGCAAGGTTTATGCCCCTAATTGTAATTTTAAATATATCCCATAATAAATTATTTTAAAAGATAAATACAACAATAATACTTCCAAAATTTCAGAGAAAATTCATTGATGATTGTAAGGAGATATAAATGCTCTAGGTCAAGTTTCATAATTTATTAGCAAGTAATGAGCTTTAACCAAATTATTTAACAATTTTCCAAGTTAATGAGCTTGTGAAGTAAGTACTACTAAAATCTGTTCAAAAATTCTAATAAAATTCATACATGACCAAGAAAGTCTAAAACTCCCGCTGCCAAATTTTTCATGACTTTCAAACGGGCAGTGGGATCATAATGAACAAATGACAAATTAGGGCAATCCAATGAGTTACAAAGGAAGTGCTAAGAATATTGATCCAAAATTCCCAATTAAATTACCAGAGATTCAATCTATCCCATGACCACACTACTCAATTTTCATCATTGTTCAAGTAGTTTTACTAACCTATTCTAGCACTATAATGTTTGTGCCCTAAACTAGGGTTAGGTTTATGAGGGGCCTACCCTTTCCCAAATCCCTTAATATTTTCACTAGAGGGCTTTAGTTACCCTAGCACCCTATCTACAAATTTTCAAGCTCATACAAAGTCTTTTGACCTCATGCCCTTCAAAAGGCACAAAAGCCCTTCCTTAGGGTTTGGTCTTAGATCTTAGGCCTAATCTATTCCAATCTACCCTATTTTCCATGGGGAGGTGTTAAAATCCATGTCAAGTCAGTGGCCCTAATTTCAACCTCTGTTGAGGTGATTTTGCGACACAAAGCCCAAGGTGCACTTTTAGACCAAAATACCATTTTTGTTCCAGGCTAGGGTTTGCATGTTTTCTATTCAAACCATCTCCAAATGAGACCTATTTGTTAAGGTTTTAACTGATAATTTATTAGCAAAAAATCGTAGGAAGTGTGCCCTAACTAAGGGCAGTGTGCCCTAGTAAAGCCCAAATAACCCGTTGAACTACGGGAAAAGTGTGCCCTAGTTCAACTGCAAGGCCAGTTGCACTACGGGAGCTCCCCGGACCATCCCGTTTGTCATAAACATCAACCGAGACCAAGCTCGTCGGGCCATCCTGCCCATCACAAACCATTATCGAGCCAAAGCTCGTCGGGCTAACCTGCCCCTCACCAAAACCACTATGCTTACTGCCTGAGTGACCCACCCAATCTCCCTGAGACATCGAGGTGTGAGAAGGTGAAACCCTAGATTTACTAGTTACTCTTGCATTTCAGTTTTGCCTACGATTAAGGTTTAGCCCAGGACTGCCCAAGGTATTCCCCGCGAGGGCTCTCGAGGGCACTAGGAGCTACGATGGGCTGAAGCCCAAAGCTCCCTTTTGCAAGGCACTTAATCTTATTTGTTAATACGAAACTCCTAGTCCCTTAATTATTGTATTGGATCTAACCCTAGTGTATTTGACACTTCCTCTCTACGGGAAAGACGATCTTTCGTCGATCCCGAGCACCATCTAACCTTAGCCATTCCAACCCTCTACTCATCCTACTTCCAATGATGAACTCATTTTTATTTATCCAAACCAGCAACCCACTAATCTCAACTCATGTGCCCAAATTTATACTCCAACATAATTTCTGCAGTTTTTATTATATGCAAACCACTAAGGCTAAATGGCCTGTAAAATGGGAGGTACAACAAATAGTCACCCAGTACTCTTATAATAATTATTGGAGGGCTATTATGACCTTTGTGGCCTAAATCCAAAGATTCAAAATTTTACTATTTATCTGATAATTTATTTAATTATTCCAGTGGCCAAAAATTTCAGGATTGAACATTAAGTACCAATTTTAGACAGGATAA
The DNA here is from genome assembly GCA_039513925.1 of Platanthera zijinensis. Classification (NCBI taxonomy): domain Eukaryota; kingdom Viridiplantae; phylum Streptophyta; class Magnoliopsida; order Asparagales; family Orchidaceae; genus Platanthera; species Platanthera zijinensis. The sequence goes on along the minus strand of CM077079.1, from coordinate 52,951,474 downwards.
TATTCCACCAAATTTATGTTATATAAAATATGAATATTTAACTTGAAATCCAAAGTCTCCCAATTTTTTAGCAAGGTTTAGGCCCATAATTTTAATTTTAAATATATCCCACAATAAATCATTTTAAGAGATAAGCACAACAATAATACTTTCAAAAATTCAGAGAAAATTCAAGGATTCTTGTAAGTACATATAAATGCTCTAGGTTAAGTTTCATAATTTATTAGCAAGTAATGAGCTTTAAGTAAATTATTGAACAATTTTCCAAGTTAATGAGCTTGTGAAGTAGGTACTACTAAAATGTACCAAAAAATTCTAATAAAATTCATACATGACCAAGAAGGTTTAAAACTCTCTCTGCCAAAATTCAATTACCTTCAAAATTGTAGTGGGATCATAATGACCAAATGACTAATTAGGGCAATCCCATGAGTTACAAAGGAAGTGCTAAGAATATTGATCCAAAATTCCCAATTGAATTACCAGAGGTTCAGCCTATCCTTGGGATCACACTACCCAATTTTCATTATTGTTCAAGGAGTTTTGCTAACCTATTCTAGCACTACAATTTTGGTGCCCTAAACTAGGGTTAGAGTTTTGTGGGGCCTACCTTTTCCCAAATCCCCTAATATTTTCACCAGAGGGCTTTAACTACCCTTGTACCCTCCCTACACATTTTCAAGCTCATACAAGATCTTTTGACCTCATGCCCTTCACAAGGCACAAAAGTCCTTCCTTAGGGTTTGGTCTTAGATCTTAGGCCAAATCTATTCCAATCTACCCCATCTTCCATGGGGAGGTGTTAAAAGCCATGCCAAGTCAGTGGCCCCAATTTCAACATCTGTTGAGGTGATTTGGCCACACCAAGCCCAAGGTGCACTTTTAGACCAAAATACCCTTATTATGCAAGGCTAGGGTTTCAATGTTTTCTATTCAAACCATCTCCAAATGAGATGAAATATTAACCAGAGCTTTATAATTACCCCAAGCACCACCCACCAAAATTTGGATGAGTTTGGAGGTCATTTGACCCCTAAATTAATATACCCTAGAGAAATTTAATTATTTCCAAAACTATAGAAAAATTGTTCCCAGAAATTTCCATTTTTTGGGCAATATCTAGATATTGACTAGGGTGACCCCCTTCCAAAATTTAGAGTCATTTGGACTAGAGATGAGGTGTGGGCAACCATTTTAATATTTGCCAAACCCTAGATATAGTTTGTTCCAAATTTGTTCAAACTAATTTTGAATTAAAGTAGATTAATTGGGCTACAATTTATGTGTTGACTATTTCCTTTGAATTAGCTTCTAAGTATTTTTCAAAATTATAAACATTAAATACATTATATTTGATATAAATGAAATAAAAATACATCAGCCTATAGTTTAAAATTTCTGGCTACACGAATCTTGGCGCAGCATTGGACGACATCTGGTCGTCTTCCACCTCCAGCCGATAGTCCCGATTCAACCCGCCTGTAGCTCCTTCCAGCCGCTGCCACCGGCCATCCGACCACCTCCCCGGCCGGTCACCGCCACCACCACCTCTATTGAGGTGGTGGCTGTCGCCAGGTGGCGGCACAGCCGCCGGAGGGCCTTATTCCAGCGAACCCGACAAGTAAATTTTTGCGAAAAAACCAGGAATTTCTCAATTTGGATCGGACCCAATTGAGCCCGAACCTTGGCCCTAATGATTGCTATGAACTACCCATGGAAGAAGGAGTGGAGGAGGACATGTGTGGGTGGTTGTAGCTTTGCCGATCGCCAGATCGTCATGGTGGTGGTGGTGGTGGTCGGGTTTCTGCAACAACACAGTGAAAACCCTTGGCTTCTTCAGGTAATGTGTGGGAATTAATCCTTAGAGTCCAGTGAAGCTTTTAAGAAGAAGAATTTGGGTGTTAGGTGGCTGTAGGGTGCATTGCCATTGGAGGCCCTCTTAGACAAAAAGAAATCCTAGAGAAATTAACTTTCCGGGTTCATCCCCCACCTACCATGGCCGAAATTTTTGACTAAGAGGGCCTCCAATGGCAATGCAGCCTACAGCCACCTAACACCTCAATTCTTCTTCTTAAAAGCTTTACTGGAATCCAAGGATTGATTCACATGCATTACCTGAAGGAGCCAAGGGTGTTCACTGTGTTGTTGCAGAAACCCAACCACCACCACCATCACCATGATGATCTGGCGATCGGCAAGGCTACAGCCACCCACACAGGTCCTCCTCCACTCCGTCTTCCATGGGTAGTTCATAGTAATCATTAGGGCCAAGGTTCGGGCTCAATTGAGCCCGATCATATTCGAGAAATTCCTGGTTTTTCCGCTAAAAATTGCTTGTCGCGTTCGCCGGAATAGGGCCCTCCGGCGGTTGTGCCACCGCCTGGCGACAACCACCACCTCAACGGAGGTGGTGGTGGCGGTGGCCGGCCGAGGAGGTGGCCGGATGGCCGGTGGCAATGGCTGGAAGAAGCTCTTGGCGGGTTGAATCGGGACCATCGGCTGGAGGTAGAAGACAACCCGATGCCGTCCAATGTTGCGCCAAGATTCGTGCTGAAATGAATTAAACTATAGGCTTGGTGTATTAATATTTCATTTCTATCACATATAATGTATTTTATGTTTTTTATTTTTAAAAATACCTAGAGGCTAATTCAGAGGAAATGGTCAACACATAAAATTTAGCCCTATGGGTTTAATTTAATGCAAAATTAGTTTGAACCAATTTGGGTGCCTAGTATGACCAGGGCACTCCTTTTGGTGGGGTTTATACCTATGGTTACGCAGAAATTAAAATGGGTGCCCACACCTCATCCCTGGTCCAAATGACTTGAAACTTTGGAAAGGGGTCACCCTAGTTCATATCTAGATCCTGCCAAAAAATGTAAATTTTTGGGGACAATTTTTCTATAGTTTTCGAAATAATTAAATTTCTCTAGGGCAAATTAATTTAGGGGTCAATTGACCTCCAAACTTATCCAAATTTTGGTGGGTGGTACATGGGGTCATTATAAAGCTCTGGTTAATATTTTATCTCATTTGGAGATGGTTTGAATAGAAAACATGCAAACCCTAACCTTGCATACTAAGGGTATTTTGGCTTAAAAGTGCACCTTGGGCTTTGTGTGGCCAAATCACCTCAGCAGAGATTGAAATTGGGGCCACTAACTTGGCATAGCTTTTAAAACCTCCCCCATTGGAGATGGGGTAGACTAGAATAGATTTGGCCTAAGATCTAAGACCAAACCCTAAGGAAGGGCTTTTGTGCCTTGTGAAGGGAATGAGGTCAAAAGACTTTTTATGAGCTTGAAAATTTGTAGATAGGGTGCTAGGGTAACTAAAGACCTCTGGTTAAAATATTAAGGGATTTGGGAATGGGTAGGCCCCTCATAAACCTAACCCTAGTTTAGGGCACAAACATTGTAGTGCTAGAATAGGCTAGTAAAACTACTTCAACAATGATGAAAATTGAGTAGTATGGTCATGAAGATAGATCGAATCTCTTGTAATTTAATTGGGAATTTTTGATCAATATTCTTAGCACTTCCTTTGTAACTCATGGGATTGCCCTAATTAGTCATTTGGTCATTATGGTCCCACTGCCACTTGGAAGGTAATGAAAAATTTGGAAGAGGGAGTTTTAGCCTTTCTTGGTCATGTATGAATTTTATTAGAATTTTTGAATACATTTTCGTAGTACCTACTTCACAAGCTCATTAACTTGGAAAATGGTTCAATAATTTTGTTAAAGATCATTATTTGCTAATAAATTATGAAATGACCTAGAGCATTTATATGTTCTTACAATCATCATTGAATTTTCTCTGAATTTGTGGAAGTATTATTGTTGTACTTATCTCTTAAAATGATTTATTATGGGATATATTTAAAATTAAAATTAGGGGACTAAACCTTACTGAAAAATTGGGAGACTTTGTATTTTAAGCTAAATATTTATTTTGTATTTAATATAAATTTGGTGTAATATTATCTTGTCTAAAATTGGTACCTCATGTTCAAACTTGGAATTTTTGGCTACTAGAATAATTAAATAAATTATCAGTTAAATAGGAAAATTATGAATCTCTGAATTTAGACCACAAAGTTCATAATAGCCCTTCAATAATTATCATAGGAGTACCGAGTGATTATTTGATGTACCTCCCATTTTACATGTCATATAGCTTAAGTGGTCTACATGTAGTAAAAATTGCAGAAATTATGTTGGAGTATAAATTTGAGCACATGAGTTTGGATTAGTGGTTTGCTGGTTTGGATAAATAAAAATGAGTTCATCATCTGAAGTAGGATGAGCAGAGGGTCAGATTGGCTTGTATTAGGTGGTGCTCGGGATTGATGAAAGATTGTCTTTCCCGTAGGGAGGAAGTGTCAAATACACTAGGGTTAGATCCAATACAACATTTAAGGGACTAGGAGTTGGGTATTAACCAATAAGAATAAGTGTCTTGCGAAAGGGAGCTTTGGGATTCAGCCCATCGTAGCTCCTAGTGCCCTCAAGAGCCCTTCGTAGGCAATACCTTGGGCAGTCCTGGGCTAAACCTAAATCGTAGGCAAAACTGAAATGCAAGAGTAACTAGTAAATCTAGGGTTTAACCTTCTCACACCTCGATGTCTCGGGGAGATAGGTTGGGTCACTCGAGCAGTAAGCCCAGTGATTTTTGTGATGGGCAGGTTAGCCCTACGAGCTTTGGCTCGGTAATGATTTGTGATGGGCAGGATGGCCCGGCGAGCTTTGTCTCGGTTGTTGTTTATGACGGACGGGATGGTCTGGGGTGCTTTGGCTCGGTAGCTGATACATAAGGTTGCATGTGCATAAAGTATAAGGTGGTCGGTCTTCAGTATTGGAGGGTCGATGCACCGACGCCAACATGTTGACTCGGCGAGTGTTGTTTAGCACTTGGCCAAATAAAGTCTGGTGCACCAGCCGACAAGAGTATGCAGGAGCTCCGCTTAGTACACCAGCATTGAGGCATACAATAGGTCTGACCGGTAGTGCAATTACCGGTTTAGAGGTGGGCGAGGCCCAACCCACCGCTTCTGTTTGCCACTATGGAGGTATCCTGGGATGTTCGGCTCCATAAAGGGGGAAATAAAGGTCTGTGTACACAGAGTCGTGTGGGTGAGTTGCACTTGCATATTCACATCATAGCATAATCATTGCATATAACCCGACACCTATTGTATAAGTGGTATGGGATGCTTTATACAATAGGTCCTGCAAAATGACCCCTTGGTTTATAAATTCGTGCGAGCGTGCTTATAAGTTAAGGTTTTTATTTAGTATTAAATATTTGTGCTTGCTAATAAAACTAACACCCTATCTTATAAATCGGTTTAGGACATTTTATACGATAAGAGCCCTGCAAAAGATCCCTTAGCTTATGTATTTTCATATAAGTTAAGGTTACTTTCTCATGCAGATTCATACCTTTATTATTGTCTTATATACGTTAGAACTGCTAGATTAGTTCCGCCGCCATCTGCTTATTTGTTATTCTCCACTATCATTTCCTCTCCTTTGCTTCTCCCCACTCGGTTCCTAGGAGCCATGGGGGAAGGGGCGGGGGATGATAGGACTTAGTCTTTTAGATTAACGATTTTCGAACCATATAATTTTAGGGGACCATGGAGCCCAGCATGGAGGAGAAGCCCCAGAGGTCGACACGTTTGGAGATCGGGCAGTCTAGTATCGGAGTGTAGACGGTAGGAACTGTGATTCCTAATTGCTAGTAGTTATATTAGTTTGCTTCCGCGATGAGAGATATGTAGTGAGGACTTGATGTACTGGGCATAAGCCCAAGATTTAGTATTTGATTATTATATTTGTGGACACTCCCTTCATGGAGATTATTTTCTATATGTGATTTCTGTGGACTTGCTTTATTATTTTGCTACAGTTGTGATCAATTTGTCTGGCAGGATCAGCGTTTTGTAGTGATCACCTTCCCGAGTGCGAAGGTATCACCGCAAAGCGGCGATTCTGGGCCTAAGACCCCGGTGTTATAAAAAAATGGGGTCTTATAGCCTGTGTTATAAAGGCTAAGGTAGGGTTCTTAAGGAACCTGAGGTAGGTCATTTTTGTGAGATCACTAAGGTGTAAGACTTATATGGTCTGAGGTAGGGTTCTTGAGGGACCTGAGGTAAAAGATTGGGTGGATCTTTTAGGTAGAACCAGTGGATATGAGTTGTAGGTTTCTTAATAGAAACTGAGCATGTAAGATCTTTTGATCTGTGTTGAAAAGGCGGAGATATAATCCTATCTAGCACATTGCTAGTGAGGAAGAAGGGGGAAATTGGATGTACCCTTGATAGGGGAACCACTATAAATTCTCTGTGTACTGTGAATTGCTTGTGCTGTGTTCTGTAGATTGCTTGTGTTGTGTTCTTATGAAAGTTTATTTTTAAAGTATCTGTAGAATATTTAATATAAGTGACTAAGAAATTTAAAAGACACTTATTAACCCCCCTCTAGGTGATTAACTACCCATAGATTTATCTTTCACCAATGATTTCTACCTCTTCCTCAGTAGCATTAGACCAAACTTGATGATATTTACTAGGAGATACATGTTCTCCCCCTTCAGGATGCTGCTCAAAATACTCTACTCCTTCATCATTGAACTCTCCACCTACATCAGGATGTTCAACCTCAATAGGTGGAGCTTGATCTGTAACTTTTCCTATCAATTCTTCATGTATCCACTTAATGTTCTGATATGTATAAGCATTGACACTGTGCATTTGCTTGTGCACCTCCCTATTAAGCTTTATTATCCTTCTCTATAATATTTCCTCTCCCTTTTTGACTTCTCAAATTAGGGTTTGGATGATCTTTGCTTTGTATATTCCCATTTGCCTATCAATATGATTCATGCTCGTATCATCCAAATGTATCATTGTAGCATGTGATTTAGACAGTTGAGTTGACTCATTGTAGACATGACCAATGCACTTAATTGAATGATTTATGTCTTTTCCACCATGTGTCAACCATTCAGTCAAGAAGATCTAGAACTTGTCCACGTTGTGTTTCATTTCTACTAATACATTACTCAAATCTCACAATGACTTGCTGTAGTGATAAATCAAAATGTTCTTTCTACATGGCTAGCATTTCTTTAATTGACATTAATAATGAACTTTCAGTAGGAGGGGCACTCTCACCCTCAGATCTCGAAACTTAAAAGATTACTTGATTAGTTTTAAAACTACTTGAAGTTGCTCCCCTAGAGAAGAATAAGACTTGAGAACCGGGTGTGGAACCATAGGCTCTTAGATAGAAGGTATCACCATATCTTTTCAACCTCTTCAGACAGCACTATTATCTCTTCTTCAATCACTTCTGCATAAACAACCACATTTCCATGAACTGCTTTAGAGAGTACATTCACATCCTCCCCTCCACTAAGAACTCTAACATCACTTAGTTCCTCTTGGAAAGAGTCAACTAATGGCTTCCCCTCAGCCTATGCAGTAGGTTCCTTCTCAGCATGAACTTCTTCTTGAATAACTAGTTCATTAAAAATCTAAACATCTTCAACCTAAACATTTTCTTGAACTACTGTCACTGCAACATCTGCACTAATTGGAACTTGATTAAAAAGGTCTAGCAGACTTTCAACATTCACTAAAGTGAGGTTCTCAACCTTAGTAGTTGCACCAAAGTTCTGTGGTGCTTCATTGGGATCTTGAGATGGAATTCTCTCATTATCAATGAACTCTTCCTCTTCTACAACTTATCGCATCCCACCCTGCTTGGGAATTCTTCTCTCCCATGTACTGAATATCGAGGAAACTATCTTCTTCAAATGATGTATGGGAATTCCAGAGGATATCAAACTCATTCCTATCAACTTGATTCAGATATAATGTAAGAATCCTTCCAAAGTTTGTTGCATTGAGACTTTCTTTGATCTTATCAAATAGAACCACTCCCCAATCCAGCCTTTTACTACAAATAATAGTTGCTAGAAGCTTGAACATGTCACTGGACACATAATCGTATGAACCAACTTTGCATAATAGAACTTTTCCAATTATGTCAGACAATACCTTTCCTTCGTCATTCATTGCTTTTCTTCAAATTGAAGTTGTCTTGATAGATAAACCACAGAAAGAAAGAGCTCTGTGAAAATCTCCTTCGTCAAGCAAATCTTCTTCCTCAACCACTGGCAGTCGTAAAAATTGATTAATTAAACTGGCCTTCAGTCGAATCACCATATTTCTAACCTTGCTTTTAATCATGGTACCTTCATGCCTTATCTTTGCATTCTTGAAGAATTCTAAGACTTCTCTATTGTGGACCATGCACGCATACTCGAGAAAGAATGACAGACCGGCCATTTCTAGCATTAGGATTACGTTCCAAAAGTCATCAAAAGCAGTTGCAAATCTTGTTTATACTAGTTCGCGACTGACCTGCAGATTTCAAGAGCCTCTGGGCGCTATTGACGGGAACGGAAGATGAATCGTCTAGAAAAGGTTCAGTTTGCTTACAGGAGATGAATCGGTGGGAGTTTCCGTGAAGTCTCAATGAAATATGTGAAATTCGAGAAGCCCGTAAGACTATTTATATAGTATTAAAGTCTCGAAGAAATAAATGCGCATAACTTTGGAATTTTTGACTCTTCGGATCCGATGAATAAAAGTTAGCAAAAATTCTAGAGTTATAGAAATTCATCAAAATGATACGGGAGAACTTGGCAGATTCATCAAAATGACACATGAAGAAGCTCTAATTTATAGAAATGTCATGAGATGTCTCGACGAATTCGTCGAAATTACACGAGTGCTTTCGACTAATTTCACGAATACTTCCTTGAGTTCTTGAGAAGTTGAATTTCTGTACTTGGGCAGATTTCTTAAACTTTTCATGATTCCTTGTTGAGCATACCAAGTTCCATTTTGAAGAAAGTGTACTTGGACTCATCTAGTGTCTTCGTGAAAATGTCTGTAATTTGTTTATCTGTCGGGACATAACTGAGATTAATGTGCATGTTCTCCACATGCTCCCAGATGAAATGATACTGTATCTCGATGTGCTTTGTTCGACTGTAAGAGACTAAATTGTTTGCAATAGCTATAGCACTGGATGAGTCATAGAACATTGGAATCTCCTTCATCTTCAGATTATAATCTTCAAGCTGATTTCTTATCATAAAAGTTATGTGGAACAACTACCGACTGAGATATACTCTTATTCAGCAGTTGATATTATTACATAATTCTGCTTCTTACTACTCCATGGGATAAGCCTCCTTCCAAGGAATTGGCAGGTCCCAGAAGTTCTTTTCCTATCATCCCCACTTACTGAAAAATCAACATCTAAAAATCCAATTAGCTCGCAGTCATTACTTCTTGGGTACTATACGCCAAGATTCAGTTTGCCTTTAAGGTATCTCAAAATCCTCTTTGTATCCAATTATGCTCTTGTACTTTGTTTTATTAAAAGGTTTCCCTTTTCCATCCTTATCTAGAGTCATAGTTGAACCCATTAGAGTCCTTATAGAGGTTGAATTCTCTATTTAGAATTTCTTAATCAACTCATTGGTGAACTTCATATGAGAGATGAAAACTCCATCTCAGATTGCTTCACCTAAATTCTTAAGAAATACTTCAGCTCACTCATACTACTCATTTCAAACTTCCATTGCATCTGGTTAGATAACTTTTTGCAAAGGTTATTGTCTGTAGATCCAAATATAATGTCATCGACATATATTTATACTAGCAGGATCTTGTCTTTTACTTCCCTAAGAAATAATGTCTTGTCTATCTTTATCCTTAAGAACTTGTTTTCAAGAAGAAAGCTAGACAATATCTCATACAAAGCTTGAGGAGCTTGTTTTAAACCATATAATGCTTTATTCAAAAATAGACATAATCAAGAAAGGATGGATCGACAAAACCTGGGGGTTGTTCTACGTATACTTCTTGCTTTAAATTACCATTAAGTAAGGCTAAGTTCACGTTCATTTGATAGACCTTGAAACCTTTATGAGTAGCATACACAAAGAACAACCTGATCACTTTGAGTCTGGCCACTAGAGCAGAGGTCTGATAAAATTTGATCCCTTCTTTTTGTCTGTAACCTTGGGCTACGAGTCTTGCCTTGTTATGTATGATGACTCCATTTTCATCCAGCTTATTTTTGAAGACCCATTTTGTCCCGATAACATTATGACCTTTGGTCCTTGGTACTAGCTCCAACACCTTGCATCTTTTGAATTGATTGAGCTCTTCTTCTATTATGATGATCCATTAAGCATCCTTATTTGCTTCTTCAAACTTCTTCTGCTCAATTTGGTAAAGAAAACTCAAATGCAATACTTCGTTAGTTATACCTCTTCTTGTTCGAACTCCTTTACAAGGATCTCAGATGATCAAATCAATGGCGTGATCTCTTAAATGTCTGATCACCGGATTACTTGCATTGCCACCAAGAAGTTCTACTTCTCCTGGTGCACGTTCTTCAACTTAAAGTTCTTCATCATCAATCAAGCTTGGAGTATTGACTATGAAGGAGCTTGAGACGTCTTCTTTAATTTCTTCTTCTAAACTTAGCTCTTTTAGCTACGAACCTGCATCTTCAACAAGAATACTAGCAGAGTTGTTGTGAAGCATACTCGTCCCATCAAATACCACATTAATGGATTATTCTACAACCAGGTTTTTCTTATTAAAAATCATATATGCCTTACAATGACTATTATATCCTACAAAAATACCTTCAAAATATTTTTCAGTAAACTAAGTTTTGTAATACTTCTCTTTATTAAGTATGAAGCATTTACTTCCAAAGATTTAGAAGTTGGACACAACCAGTTTCTTGCCTTTCAAAAGTTCATAGGTGTCTTAGGATGATTCTTGTTGATTAAGGCCCTATTCTGCATGTGATAAGCTGTGTTGATTGCTTCAACTCAGAAGTACTCTGGTAATGAAGAATCATTCAACATTGTTTTGTCTTCCTCAATGAGTGTCTGGTTCTTTCTCTCGATAACTCCATTTTGCTGTGAAGTACGAGTCGAGGAAAACTCATGAAAGATACCTTGGCTTGCACAGAACTCTGTCATGACCAGATTCAAATTCAATTCCATGGTCACTTTTGATTTTTACCACAGAGTAGTTCAACTTATTTTGTGTCTGTCTAACAAAGCTAGTGAAAGAGTTAAAGGTATCTGACTTGTGTTTCAAAAAGAATACCCATACAAAATGTGAGTAATCATCAATAATCACAAAAGTATAAGCTTTACCTCCTAAGCTATGAACTGGAAAAGGACCAAATAGGTCCATATGGAGTATATAGAGACATCTGAAAGAATCTTTAGAGACAATGCTTTTAATGGTAGCTCTTGTCTGTTTACCCATTTAGCATGCGTGACAAGGTCTCTCTTTAACGCACTTAATATTGGGTGTACCATGCACTAAGTTGTGAGAAAATAACATATTTATAATTTTGAAATTAATATGAGCTAGTCTCTTGTGTCATTGATCACAAAGAGATGCACTATCTTTTGCCAAAAAATACACTAGTGTAGAATATTTCAAACATAAAAAACTAAGATAAAAAATATTTCTACTACAAGTGTCTGTTAAAATAGTTTCTGATTTATCAGAAGTTTTTATCAGATACTTGTCCATGTAGAACTCAACCATATACCCTTTGTCACATAATTGACTTATGCTTATGATATTATGTTGTAATCCTTTAGCATAAGCCATGTTTGTGAAAGAGACTATATGTTGGTAATCATACCATATACTTTTGTGATTCCTCTGTCATAGCCCCAAAAGATAACCTTCAGATCATCTTTGACTAAGGAATATTCTTGTAGTAGGCTTCTTATTCTGGTCATATGCTTGGAACATCCATTATCCAAGTACCAGATAGGATTTATGTTAGCCTTTGGACATACCTAGATTCACAGATTAGTTTCCCTTAGGAACTTAAACAGATTTGGGCCCTTGGTTTCTAGTTATATTAACACCACTGGGAGTGTTAACATTATGAGGGATCATTCTAGAATTATTAACTCAGGGTCTCTTATATTCCATCAAATTATACCAGCAATCTTTGGCGAAGTGACCAATCTTGCCACAAAACCAACAGTCAAACATATTGTACCTTCTCTTCCTCTCCTACTTTACCATTTGAGCAGGTGGTCTAGAAGGAGGTGCTGATCTAGAAGTAGAAGCCCTATGAGAACAAAAAAATGGTAGGCTTCATTATCTCACATGGCTGTTGAGCAACTTGCTTGCCTTTTAGTGCTTTCTTCTCCTTTTGTTCCATGAACGAATGGAGCATAGTACTTCAGAATAATCTCTTCATTAGGTGCTTTGAGAGCACTAGTTCTAAGATTTCTAGGATGGCTCAACCCTAGATTATTTTTATTAGAGACATCATGCATTGGTCTAGCAAAATGACCATATGATGTTTCATGGTCATATTGATTGGTAGGAAGAATTACCTTCTTGAATATTGATTTATCTTGAGGATCCCTCCTTCTATTTCTAGGAGCCCTATATCCAACACCATCCATCTTAGAGGCTGTAAATCCATCGATGAGAGGAAGAACCATCTTTGGTTTCGAGAATCTTTCAACAAGCTTCCTTTCAATCAAAAACTTCTTTTCTAAATCATTTATGACCTTTACTTTCAGACCTACCAACTCAGTAGAGCACTCTAGTTCCTCTTTCAAGGATTTGATTTCTTTTTTGAGGGGATTCAATCTCTCAATTTCTTCCCTCAGTTCAGACTCTAGTGCCATGAGAGATACAATCTTTTTGTCCTCAGATTTGGCAACCTTGTGGCATTTGTTAAAACCCTTCAGTAGTGCTCGACACTGTATCATTAAATCTGACTCATCCTCTGAGAGGTGATCTTCATGACCATCAGAGTCCATATTAGAATCAAATAGAGGAGTGTGAGAATTTACCTTCCTATTATTTTGGGATTTACTATTATCCTCATCTGAGTGTGCCATAAGCCCGAAATAGGCTTCTTCATCTGAGCTCGACTCACTTGAGTCACAATCGCTGAGAGTATTTGGCTTCTTTGCAATGGAGCTCTTCTCTTCTCTCTTCTTTCATCTAAATGATTTATTATCTTATTTTCTTGATCCTTCCTTGTTTTTGTGCGGGCAGTCAGCGATCATGTGCCCTGGATTATTGCAGCAATAGCACACTACATCAGAAGAAATATGTTTATTCAGTTTAGATTTGTACCTATCATTGTCATTGAAGCTCTTCTTGTGATGATCACCAACAAGGCGTGATCTACTATAATCAGATGAGGAGGGCGGATTTCTTATCTGCCTCCTCTTGCTAAGCATCCTCTTAAATTTTTTTGAGAGGAGAGAATTCTACATCTGATATTTCTGAGTTTGAGGTGCTTGGCTTTGAATCATCATGTTCGCATGAAGCTTGAGTTCTTGCAGGAGTCACAGCTCTTGCTTTCCTCGACCCTTCGGTCTTCAGGGCTTCTTACTTCTCTCTAGTTGAAAACCAGCTTCCTCTTCTTTAGCTTTTCTTGTGTTAATTTAAAGCTCATAGGAAAGCAGCTTCCCAAAGAGATTCTTTGGATTTGTGTCGGCAAGTTTACCAAACTCCCTTATAGCGCAAACATTATTATCCTATTCATTTGTCATAAATCTCAAGAATTTATCGTTAAGTTTACCATGTGTAAACGCACGACCATAATTCCTTAGTCTGTTGGCAATCTTGAATAATTTCTCGTAGCAGTCTGCTATAGAGTCTCTTCTGTCTTGCGTGAAAGCTTCATAATCCTGATTGAGGAGGGATTTCATGTCATCCCTAACCTCCTCCATTCCTTCCATGAGAACAATCAGAGATGTCTATATCTCTTTGGAAAACTTACAGTGGATTAATTTTTGTAACATAGAGTTGTCCACTACAATAGCAATAATATTCTTTGCCTACCTGTCCAAAGCAACGAGTGTAATTCCATCTTTGTTCAAGTCCATTATTCATTTAGGAACACTCGGATTGGGATCAATGGTTTGACGGAGTCATGGGAACATGCGGGCATTCTTCAACAATGATGAAAATTCTGGGGATCAGAAGCTTCTATGATTAATTTTACCCTTTCTTTCCATATAGGGAAATTCTCCTTGGTGCACACTAGTAGTTTCATTGAGGACATATCCTTGCTTCTATCCATTCCAGACATGTTGTTCTCTGACAACTAGATAGAGATCATATTCAAGGTGTTAATCTTTTAACGAACAACCCCCTCTGATACTAATTGAAAGTTTCTAGTTATCGACCTAAGTCACTTAGAGGGGGTGAATAGGTGAATCTTGCTGCTTTTAGTGGAATTACAGTACTTCAAAAATAAGCACACAAAATCAGAGAATACACACAGTTCAAACACAAGGACTTATAGTGGTTCCCCAGAATGGTATGTCCAGTATCCCGTCTCGCCTATCTAGCACTTTGGGCTAGACTCAGCTACTTCACTAATCTCAGATTATAACAAATCTTACACCTTGGTGTCTTCAACTCCTACAATCTCGGAGACAATGTCTCCTACAAAAAACTCGGTGAACAAACTCTCCTAAGTTCGATCCTCTAAACTAGGATCTACAAGACTCGGAAGTGAAACTTCCTATAAGGGTTGTAAAAAATGGTTTTACAAAACAAAGTAGATTGCAATAACAATCTTCTTTAGATCTAAGAGACTCAATCTTCTTCCTTGCTGGAATGTAAATCTTGAAATAAATGTAGAAGGAGAAGACTTGAGTGAAGACTTGAAAGCTTGATCTGATCTAAGAATCAATTGGATCTTAGAAACATTCTTGGATAATTTGAGAGCAAAGATCTGGTCGAAACTTTCTTCAAGAGGAATCATGATTTCGAGATGTAGGTGATGAGAATTTTTGTATGTGAATTTGATTTAACCAACAGAAAAGAATTTGCAAATTTTCTGGTTCGTTCACGATTAGGGTTCTTTGAATTTAACCCTTAACTA
Source organism: Platanthera zijinensis (assembly GCA_039513925.1). NCBI lineage: Eukaryota > Viridiplantae > Streptophyta > Magnoliopsida > Asparagales > Orchidaceae > Platanthera > Platanthera zijinensis. The sequence goes on along the minus strand of CM077079.1, from coordinate 52,936,467 downwards.
TATATAGAGATTCCTCTCCAAACGATTAGATTGAAACTTTAAGATGGAGCTCCATGTGTACTATGCATGGCTGGTGCCCTAAAGGAAAGCCGTCACAGAATTCAATTTGAAAACCTGTTAAGTCCATTTTTCATGTCTTCATGTGACATCTCTAGAACACTCGACGAATTACTTAATCACGCAGTGAAATGCTCGAATCCATTTGACGAAAATTACTTAGCTAAAAATTGAATTAGAATAAAAATTTTGTTCAGTGTTCACGTGACCTCTCAAGAATACTCGACGAATTCATTGAGTATTCACGAAATATCAACTGATCACTCAACGAATTTTAGTTAGCCAACATAGAAAATAATTTCTGAGACTTTTAGAACTTCCCGAGTAAACTCGGTGAATTACACGAGTGCTCACATGAGGTCTCGACGAATGACACGAGTCTTCACGTGAGTGCTCGATGAATTTTACTTACGAAAATTCTGACTATCCTGAACTCAGCAAGCTGCCCTTCCTTGATTCTTTTATTACACTTGGAGATGAAGTACACCCCAATAGAGAGATTACACATGATTAAACACTATGTTCTACACAATGAGAAATTACATTGTATAGTCATGTGTTTTATGACCCATTGTAATCCAGCATTGGTTTGTACTTAGTAATTAAAGTCCTGGAAGTACATAACTAGAATATAGCATAAAATACAATCTCAATTCATCTTAGTTCAAGGGTAATTTCATCAATTCAAGGCTATTGTGATACAATACCCAACAGTATTCAAGCCTATCACCATGACCTCCAATGAGTCTCATAAGGAGATGAGCTCAATGAAGCAGCCCATATGTAGAAGTATGTTGATATGAATAAGGAAGTATGTTGATATGAATAAGGATGAGATTATACTAGCTGCTATGGATAGGAGAGCAAAAAACATCATAGCAAGTGCAATTGATGACTCAACATTTTAGAATTTAGTTCACTGTCAAACTGTTAAAGAAATGTAGGATACACTCGTAGTGTATATAGAAGGAACTGAAGAATCAAGGGATGATTGGAAATCCTTTCTCAACCAAGAATATAAAGCCTTTAGATAGAATAGCAAGGATAGCATAGCTGAATGCTATGAAAAGTTCTTCAAAATTGTGAATGAGTTGAGGACCTATGGAAGAGTCTACTCAAAATATTAGTTGAATGATAATTTTCTCAGGTCTCTAACTAGAGACTGGGACAACAAGATATGTGTCTTTAGGGAGATTGGGAACTTGGCCAATATTCTTCCCCACACACTATTTGTAAAGCTGCTCTCTTATAAAATGCAGCTAATTACAAGGAAAAAGGAGGAGGTTGCTGCCAGGTCTCATCAGAGGGAGAAATCTATGTCCCACAAGACTGAAGTGTCAAAGAAGAACAAGGAGAGAATCCCTTCTCCTTTCAGAAGAATGATTGACTATGAATCTTCTAAGCCTTGGACATTTGATGTTGAAATGTCAGATGGAGAGTTCGTTGCCTTCTCTAAGTAATTTAAGAAGATGATGAAGAGGAATTAGTGGAAGAGCAAACCTTTATCTTCCTCCAACTATAAGGACTATAACAAATCTGATAGAACCAGAAAGGACACCAAAGTGGGAAGGTATGATTCTAAACTTGGTAAACATATTTCTTCTAATGTTGTTTGTTATTATTGCAGCAAACAAGGGTATGTTATAGTTGGATGCCTTGTCAAAAGAAAAGAGAAAGCGGCTTATGGTGTTAAGAAGCACCACATGGGCAAGAAGTTTGAAAAGACTTTCCTTGCCAAGAAGAAGAAGAGTTGGAGTCAATGTAATTCAGACTCTTCTTAATCTGATGAAGAAGCCTACATTGGGATATTTATAGAAGAAGAAGAGGATGACCATCCTGCTGTAAGGATAGGGACCAGGGCTCCTTTATTACACTCTGATAGTGACAATGAGAAAGAAGAAGAAGAAAGTTGTGGCTAAATGACAATAATAGATGGAGATAATTAGGATAAATATGATCCTGATGAGGAAATAAATCTTAGCATGTCTTCTTAAGATTCAAATTATGAGACAGACCTAGAATCTGAAGCATCCTCTCCATCCGATGATTAGGATTGATCAGACTCTGTGATTGATGTCAATCAATTTATTGATAAGTATGGTGCCCTCCTTGTGGCCATGGGTAAAATAAAGAAGTTTGCTAAGAAGTAAGCTGAAGAGCTTAAGGTTCTTAGATCTCTTAAGGTTGAGCTAGAGGAAAAGATGGACATGTTCCATCAAATGGCTGCTAATTCATTATAGCTCAAACAAATCATTGACAAGCATACTAAAATATGAATTCAAAATGAAAGATTTATTAAGAAAATTGAGAATGATCTCCTCATGGAGAGGAAGTTAGTGTCCAAGTTCTCAAAGAAACGGTCTGTGTTGCCCATTATTGATTCCTTCACTTCCCAAAATAATAAGAGGGGAGTGGGCTTCAATACGAAGGTAGCAGCAGCAGCTAAGGCTAAGGGAAAGGAAGTTACTATTAAGACTCAAACTACCTTTCAAAAGTACTACTTCCATCTAATATCTATAATCATGACAATATGTATGGTTGCTAGAATAATGTAAATTCCTACAGTAAGGGCAATAACGCACCTAATTGTGGAGGGAGAAGGGTCATGAGGTTGAGTGCATTGAAAGCTCCCCATGATGAAATTCAAATGGGTAACTATAAACCATTTGTATTTGGTACTCCAGCCCATACACTCAAAAGTATGGTTATTGCTTCTTCCCATGTAACTTAAAGTAACAGGCGAGTTATTAGCAAAATAGTAACCCACCCTCATAAGGCCATATCAGATGCCATCAACTTAATGTCAACTACCAAGCTGACACATGTTGTTATCAAGCTGATATCATCTAGTTAGACAGGTTATCATCAAGCACACTTCCAAGTGCTGGATGAGAGAAACAGGAAGAATGTAGCAGCCTTCTCTACTGAACATGGACATTCATAAGCACCTTCAATTTCTAGGAATGTTCAGAAGAGAAGGTATAACATTTTTGAGTGTTAGTGTTCTGGTAAAGTGGGTCACTTTTCCATTGACTATTGGCACAATCCCTCTGTGCCTAATGGAAAGAAGAGATTTACTACAAGGATAGCTCCCAGTAAGAATATTGCTTATTCTTCTAATAAGAACATAGGACTCAAAGCTTATTGGGTCCCTAAGGTAAAATAAATTTCATCTTGCAAGATAGCTTAAGTACCAACCTGAAGAAAATTTGGTACTTGGACAGCGGGTGTTCCAAGCATATGACTGAGCCTAGAAGTCTTATAAAGGATTACATTCCTGTGAAGAATGGACTAAAGGTCAATTTTGGAGGCTTTAACAGAGAAGTCACTAAAGGATATGGTATGATCTCTAATAGCATTGGCTCAATTACAAGGGTAGCTTATGTGGTGGGGTTGCAACACAGCCTTGTAAGCATAAGCCAACTATGTGACTTAGGCTATTTCATTGAATTCCACAATGATAAGTGTTTGAGAAAAAATTATGTTGGCTTAGAGACTATTCTCTCAGGCACTTGGAGTGGGAATTTTTATTATTTAGATTTTATTTCCCATAATTTTTCAACTGCAGTTTGTCTAGTAGCTAATGAGAAAGAGTCTCTTTGTGTATAGTGGTACAAAAACCTTGCTCACATTAATTACAAGACAATTAGCAAACTCTTTTGTAAAAATTTAGTTAGAGATTGTCCAACTCTAAATTGTATTAAAGAGTGTCTCTGTCATGCATGTCAGATGGTCAAACAAATAAGGGCAACTTTAAGGGCCTTGGATCCAAAGACACTGTAAGATGTCGTTATTTGTTGCATATGGATCTTTTTGATCCTATGTCCATTCATAGTTTAGGAGGGAAGTTGCATTCCTTTGTGATTGTAGATGCTCACTGAAAATTTACTTGGGTATTCTTCTTTAGGAAGAAATCAGATACCATGGATACCTTTATGACTTCTGTCAAGGAAATTCAGAATAAGATGGTATGTTTTATGGTCAATGTTAGAAATGATCATGACACAAAATTTCAATATGGGGCCATGACAATGTTCTATCAAGAGCATGATATCACCAAAGAGTTCTCTTTTCCCAGAACTTCTCAACAAAATGGAGTGGCTGAGAGAAAGAATAGGACATTAATAGAGGCTGGTAGAAAATTTCTTAGTGATTCCTCTCTACCAGAATATTTCTGGGCTGAGGCAATCAATACAGTATATAATGTTCTGAATAGGGACTCTATCAACAAGTATCATGGGAAAACTCCCTATGAACTTTTGAAGGGCAAAAAACCAATCATTTCATATTTCAGATTTTTTGGCTGCAAATGCTATATTTTGAACAATTGAAAGTCTCCGCTAACTAAATTTGCTGAAAAATGTAGTGTGGGTACTCTTGATCTTTGATGAGACTAGCATGTTATACAAAGGTTGGTCCAGTGTTCCATATAGAGCAGGTATTGAGGTGAAATGCAAGATCCGTCCATACAAGATAAGCCAAGCTCAAGTATGTGTACATCTCCAATTGAAGTACTCAGTGAAGAAGTTTAGCCAAGTGATGGAGATTGGAATACTGTTGAAGACAAGGAGATAGCTTGAAACATTCCAGCAGGTCATACTACTGCTAATATAATTCCTGTAGCAACCAGGCACATGAGAGATCATCCCAACACTCTCATAATTGGAGATACTAGCCAAGAAGTCACCACCAAGAGTAGGATACATAATGAAGTTCTATTTCTGAGCTTCCTTTCCTAGGTGGAGCCAAAGAAATTTGAAGATGCTAACAAAGATTAATTCTAGATCAATGCTATGCAGGAAGAGTTGTAGCAATTCAAAAGATGTAAGGTTTGGAAGCTTATGCCAAGATCTCAAGGACATAATATCATTGGCACCAAATGGATATTCAGAAACAAAATGGATGAAAATAGAGTTATTATGAAGAACAAAGCTAGACTGGTAGCTAAGGGGTATAGGTAGGAAGATGGAATAGATTTTGACCAAACATTTACTCCAGTTGCAAGGCTAGAGGAAATAAGGATGTTCCTAGCCTATGTTGCATACAAGGGTTTCAAAGTCTTCCAGATGGATGTAAAATCAGCATTCCAGAATGCCAATCTCAAGGAGAAGGTATATATAGAGCAACCCTCAAGTTTTGTGCATCCAACTCTTTCTAGTCATGTTTACTTTCTTAAGAAAGCTTTGTATGGGTTAAAGCAAGCCTCAAGGGCTTGGTATAAAACCTTGTCTACCTTTCGTATTAGAACAAGATCTTAAGGGGAAGACAGATAATACTTAATTTCTAAGGAAAACAAAGGGCAAGAGTCTTCTTGTACAAATTTATGTTGATGACATAATATTTGGGTTTACTGATGACAACCTTTGTAAGAGGCTTTTTAATTTTATATAGGGGGAGTTTGAGATAAACAGTATAGGAGAACTAAAGAACTTCTTAGGTCTCCAAGTGAAATATTCTTATGATGGAATTTTCATCTCTCAAACTAAGTATACTAGAGAGCTAATTAGGAAATTTGGTATGGAGTCAGCTCCACTATGAAAACTCCTATGGGATCAAATATATTTTTGGACAAGGATGAGAAGGGGAAACTTTTTGATGAATCCATATATAGGTGTATCATTGGGTCCCTGCTTTTTTTTATTGTAAGTAGACCAAATATTATGTATGTTATATGTGTTCGTGCTAGGTAATAAGCATGCCCATAGGAATCTGATTACTTCGCTATAAAGAGGATTTTAAGATACCTTAAGGGAAACCAACATCTTGGCATGTGGTACCCTAGGAACAATGATATTGAACTAATTGGCTATTCAGATGCAAAATTTGTAGGTTGCACAGAAGATAGGAAAAGCACAAGCAAAACATGCAAGTTCCTAGGAAGGAGATTGGTATCATGGAGTAGAAAGAAGTATACTAGTGTGGCTATATCCGCAGTTGAGTAAGAATATATATCAACAAGGAGATGTTGTGCTGAGTTACTTTGGATGCAACATCAACTACAAGATTATAACCGCCATGTAAGTAAAATGCCTTTGTATTGTGACTCATCTAGTATTATCTCTATTGATAAGAACCCTGCATCACATAGCAGGACTAAGCATGTAGAGATTAGATATCATTTTATTAGATAACGTGTTGAAAAGGGTCATATCTTCCTTAAGTTTTTCCTCACAAACAAACAAGTGACTGATATCTTTACCAAACCACTAGATGAGGCAAAGTTTAACTCTTTTAAAACTGAGTTAGGAATGCTTAACTTAGAGTAATTATCTTTCTTACAACATTCCAGTTATTTCATTTCTATATTTCAATTGTTATCTGCTTACTTTTTTTGGGCAATAGTTTGTTACTACAACAAATCTCTGGTATCAAGTTAAATAGATAACTTTCTTGACAATTTTCATAAGTATGAGATAATTAACTCAATTTCATTTATTTTCTATCATTATTGATGGAAAGTTTGGTCGAGCAGAATATAGGAGGTAAGCTAAGTGATTCCCGTCTTTATCGTTGAGAGTGTCGAGAAAAAGCTCAACGCTCCTTCTCCATCTTGGCGATATCATTGAGACAGGCTGCTTTTGTTATTTTAAATAATTCTCAGTAATTTGATCCATTATGATTGATAAACCAAGTAGCATGGCACTTCATTTCCATTTTAAACCTAGTAGACATATAAATATCTATATATAAATCCAAAGGTTTAATAGAGAACATAAAACTTCTAAGTTGCCATCAAGTTCCAAACATAGGCAGAATCCTCTCCTGATATCTTATAAATGCTTACCCTAAGCATTTTAAGAAGCAAAGAGTTATAATCCATTATATGAAGAGGATGGATATAAAGTCTTTGTAGTGATACACCAGGGTACTGCCCATAAGTCAGGCTAAAAAGCAGAGCAAGAGCCATAAGAAGGGAAAGAAAGTAGTTGTGGAAGATGTCTCTAATTCAAGGAGCAAGGGAATTGATGATCATGAGGACAATGAACCCATCCACAACCCCTACCTATCACCCTCAACTGGAGAGGAATAAAATCTTCAAGACTCAAGCATTCAAGTGAATCTTGATGTAGCTAATGCAAGCTCATCTCAGAAAGTGGTTGTTGTTGTTGAGGGGGAGACAATTGTTCAAGAAAAGATTGGTGCCCAAACTGAGGGGAAGACTGCAATGGAGGAGAAAGATGATTCATTGGAACATTTTTTATTTGAATATGTTGTTGATCAGAGTGAGGGGAGCTTCAATCTGAGGTCCATGATCAAGTAAAAAGTGATCGCATATCCCTAGAGGTTAAGACATCTACTCATATTGAGTTAGCTGGTCAAGAGGATCTAGGGATAAGTTTGGTGCAAGGTGCTGATAAAATGCCACCTTCTGTTACAAAATCTCAACCATCCACTAGTACATCAAAAAGTAAAAGAAAATATTATTGAAGATCTGGACTTCTTGAAGGTTGGCATAGGTCACATCAATGCTCAAATCACCAAGTGGTTTGATAAAGCTGCCAGCATTGTCCACCAGAATGTGAAGATTCTCACTTCCATTGATGAAAACATAAGGATGATTACATAGGAAATTAGTAGTGTAAAGAATTATGTTAGTCAAACAGATGAGGTAATCAGACAAGCTGTAGATCACATTGAGGATTATGTTCATTTCACTCAAGTTCAAGCTAGGCAGCTGACTGAAGATACAATAGATGTTCTTTTGGAAGACAATGAGAACATATTTAAGACATTGTCAAGAAGGTTTGAGACAAACACCTCTCATCTGAATAATGAAATTGATGAAGAAGTTAGAAAGGGGGAGATTTAAATGCAGAACTGCCTACATTGGTAGTGCAAGGAGTCAAGACTGCTCTCCACTTACCTCTACTAGATGTATGCAGACCATCTGATTTTAATTTTAGAGCTCAAGAAGTGATAGCTCAGGATGCTCAACTTGTGAAGAGAAGGAAGAGAGAAGGAATAATGATGCATGAAAAGTTTATGGCCTTGAGAAGAGCTAAGTAGGCAAATGATCCTGACTATGAATATTGGAGTGATGAATCACAGACAATTATCATCAATTCCTAGGTAAGTCATGGACAACTTTTAAAGAATATTGACAGTATTTATCCTTCAGAAGAATGGATCAAACATCTGGAAAGAAAAACTCTAAGGGAAATGATCATCAAAAAAAGCTAGTGAGGAAGAACAATCTAAGGAGGATGCCATCCAAGTATATTCCAAAACCCTTCCTCTACTTCAAGAGACAAGAAATTAAAGCTAGGGATACTAAAAGAAGATTAATAGAAAAAAGTGAAGGTTCTCAAGCTCAAGCATACAAGAGGAGAAGTTTGGAGTATGATGATGTGACAATCCAACCAATTGGCAAGCACCATGTGTTATGATATTTCACGAAATATATATGTGAAAAATTGTAAATGGACTTATGTTCAATTTATTAAACCCTATAGCTAATTATATGTATATATATATAATTATTTATCTGTGTTGCTAAGCTAGTTATTTCACTTGTTCATAATTTATGATTCACCGCTAGTTATCTTTTGTTAATGCACCTTAGCATTGATAAGTGTTCTACCTTCTTAAAATAGGTGGAGATTTTTGGGAATATTGCCTGAAATATTCAAAGATTTGAAGAAACAACACTTACCATGTTTAGTGCATACTCCATTTGATGACATGTCTATTTCATGATCATATAGGTTATATTATGTTGTCTCTAAAACATGTTTAGAGCGGAGATGAGATCTGTATGTATGGTTCTCTACCATGTTGTTGAGATTAGTACTTGATCATCCACCATACCGTTATGACCTGTATATGGTTCTCCACAGTACCGTTGAGATTGTGTGTAGCACATCAAGTCGATATTATAAAGAAGATGCATAAAAGAAAAGTTCTCGGCAATAAGGTCGATACCATTGAGAATAAATATTTTGCTCAATGATATCATGGAGACATGAATAAATGATACCGTTGATCCTGTACAGATTGGAGGGATTAAAAATTAGTGCAGGCGAATAAATAATAGACAGAGTATTCTATTCTCTTCCATACATTTGACAAGATGCTTCCTGAGGCTGTTGATGAAGGTCAAGGGGTATAAAATGATAAGTTAGGGCAATGTAATAATGCTCTTCAACCAGTGCCTTCGTCGATCAAAAAAAGAAAGATTCTAGATCATAAACAATGTATTTAAGGATAGTTAGTTCTCCCTGAAGATTTTCTAAAGTATAAAGAGGAGTTCATCTACTGGACTCAAAGTCAGGTATTCTTCCAGCAATAGAAGAAGATCAAGAAGGAAAGCCCCAACTTTGATTCTACCTGAAGACATATTTTGTTCAGGGGCTCCTTCTAGTTACTTGCTTTCATAATAAGAGCAACAAAAGACTTGGAAGCTTAAATGTTAAATTTTTTGTAGTCTTCTGTTGTAAAAATCTACTTTAATTATTTTTTATAGGATCTCTAAGGAGATCTGATTTGTAGGGATGTACTCCTAACCAGAACTATAGGACTTCTGATGAGTCTGAGTATAAGACTTGGTGTAAGTCTAAGGAATGAAATAAGGAGGGTTTTTGAGCTGTAGGAGTTAGAGCACACTGAGTTGTAGGGCATTTGTGTCTGAGTGTAGGACTTCTTGACAAGTCTGAGTTGTAGGGCATGTGTGCCTAAGGTAAGGTATTGGAGGAGACCTGAGAGATCATGAGGAATCTGTGTTGTAAGCTCTAACGAGTCGATATTTGATGTACCCATACCCTAGGGAACCATTACAAATATCTGTGTGTTGATTTGTAGTTGCTTTTGTGCTTTATATTTTCTTATAACTGTTAAAATCCAAAGGGAAATCAATTTAGTACAAGACCACCTATTCATCCCCCTCTGGGTGATTTATACTACCAACAATAACATATTATTAGAGGGGATTCTCTCATTGTTCCTCCTGGATCCCATAGCCTAGAGGGCCACAAACTTCTCTTTCTGGTGATACCTGGCAGCAGTCTCCTTCACCTTTCTTGCATTCAGCTATATCTCATATGAAAGCAGCTTCCCAAATAGAGTGTGGGGCAGGAATGTTAGCTAGGTTGCCCATCTCCCCGACTACACAAATCTTATTGTCCCAGTCTCTAGTTAGGGAACTTATAAACTTGTCATTTAGCTCAAAATTAGTGAAGAACCTTCCATAGGTCTTCAACTCATTAACTTTCTTAAAGAACTTTTCATAGCATTCAACTATACTATCCTTATTGTCCTACCTGAAGGCTTCATACTCTTGGTTGAGCAGTGATTTCTTATCATTCTTACCTTTCTCAATCTCTTCCATATACACAATAAGTGTACTCCACATTTCCTTAGCTATCTGACAGTCAATTAAACCATATTGTAGATGTCAGCCGACCTGCCTGATATGTCGGCCGACATAAAGATTTTGGGCAGAAAACATCGTGACATCAGCATCCCCAATATATCGGTCTTAACATGATATATTGAGCGATATCTCGTGGACGATATATGATAAGTGCTAAAATATAAATTTTTCATTTATTTATTTTGTTTTGTGTCACATTACGTGCATCTCTTTGAGTCAAGATTTGGCTTATTTCTCGTCTCACTATCATTTGGTGCTCTTTATGTCATTTACTGTCATTGACAAGTTTTTGTAATTTCTAAGAATATATTATGTGTATATATGTTTATTGTATAATTTATTAACCTATATTATGTGTATATGTAGTTATTGTAAAATTTATAAACATACATTATGTGTATATATGTTTATTGTGTATGAAACTACACATAATTACAAAAAATGTTTATATATATGAATAAATTTATTTAAATATCAAAATCTGACATTGTAAAATATCTTAAATATATCCCCTGCAATCCGACATACGACATTTCAAACTCAAACCGACATGAACCTGACATCTGACATCTACAACCTTGGAATCAGATTTTGGAAGGTGGAATCATTAATTGTACTGACTATAATATTTTTTGATTTTTATCCATAGTAGCCATTACAATTTCATTCCTATTCATGTCAGTATACATTTAGGCCCCTCTTCAACTGTGATATAAATCCTAGGTTCTGAGGCTTCCATGAACATCTTTACTCTTTGCTTCCATATGCCAAAGTTCTCCTTTCTGAATATGGGGAGCTTCATTGAGCTTAACTCCTTATGGCTATCAGCTGAAGATATGGTGATATGATAAACTACCCTTGTAGGATCATAGTAAGACTGTTAAGTCTTATTTTGACCAACCTCCCTCTGATACCACTTGATAGTTTGTTGTGGTTGGTAGTCTAACTCACCTTGAGGGGGGGGGGGTGAATAAGTGGTCAAGCAATATGTTGGTACCCTAGATGTGATTTGGCTTATGTGATCCCCTTGCAGCCCCTCTTGATCCATATAAAGATATATATGATCATGGTTAGACTTTGTTTAGTCTCCCTAGGGCAGTTTATAAACTGACCTAGAGCTTAGGTTAGAAGTTCTAGATGTTTTTGTAGTTAAGGCTTTTCCGTTCGACCATCGTCGAACGAGGCCTCGCGATCGTCGATCAATGGTCGACGATAGCAGGGCTAGTGAATCTTTGAAGTCAAGACAATTATCGTCGACCGTTGGTCGATGATCTCAGAGCAAGCTTACTACGCTCTGAAGGATGGTCGACGATCTGTCATCTTCAGGTCGACGATCGTGTTCTTGCTTCACGATTTCTGTCTCGACAGATATTTGCCTTTGCTGGTCGACTATCTATTTGCTGGTCGACGATCTGTTTGCAGGTCGACGATCTTCGAACCCCTGTTCGACGTTTTCTGTCTGATTTTATCTATTTGTATTTATGCTATTCCTTGGTTCATTTCCAAGTGTGTTAGCTTGTGGTTAGAAAGATTCTCTGAAGTTATTTGTTGCTAAAATTATGGCTTAAATTCAAAATGAATTATTTACAAATTCTGTCAAACATAAATCACGGGATTCAGTATTCTTGATAAAGCATTTTTGTCTTATTATACAAAATATATTGCCAGGCTGTATTCTAGCCGTTGGCGGTGTATGCTATTTCCAAGAACGATAAATCTTTATGCTGAAATATTTCCCTATTCATTTATTTCCTTATTGGGACTGACAGAAAGTTAATAGGTCATTCTATTCCTATTGCTATATTCTATTTTTTGAGATAATCTGTTGCAGGGCTCGAGAATTCAAATCAATAGAACCGTTTCAAAGGAAAACGTGAAGACATATTTAAAAGAGATTCTGCTCTCAGAAAAGACATAGTAACAGACACAGAGAAAGATTATTCATTCGCTCAAGCATCATCAGAGCAGCTCTTCACAATATCTCAACAAGAAGAAGAAAAGTTTTCCTGAAGCAAAAAGCCCAGAGCAATCAGCTTTGTTTCTCAAGTCTCCTGAGCATTTGCTTAGAGTTTTCAAGACTTCAGAAAAGGCTCAAGATCTGCTTCAAGTGCTCCAGAATCTTAAGACCTGATAAAAATCAGTCTTCAGATTTCTGAGGATTTAGTTTCAGTTTATCTGAAACTCCTTCATCCTGAAGCAAAGGCTTTCCCTGGACTTCCACTGAGCCAGGGGGAGACTTTGATTCTTTAGAGAATCCACAAATCTTCTCTAATCTGTATTTAAAACAGAGAAGATAATCTAACCCTCTCAACCCCTTTGTAAAAAGAGTTTGTTCACACCTCTTCAAAAGTGAACGTTGGTGACAGGGCACCTTATCAACAACCTGTGGTTGAGCATCCTTATCAAAAGCTCAAAGGGTCTGTTTGATCTACCTGAATCAGATCATTGGTGGCAGGGCACCTTAGCAAAAACCTGTAGTGGATTCCTACCAGGGTGGTAGAAGAGTGGATGTACCTATTTAAAGGGAACCACTATATATCCTGTGTCTCTCTGGTTCTTGCTGATTTGTTTATTCTGTGGCTGTGGTAGATCTACCTAGGATTGCTAGTTGCTGTGATAGGTTTTTAGTTAAACTGAAATTTCAGCTAACTCTTCCACTTGTGCACCTCACTGTGTTAGGCTCTTAGGGTTCAAGTATCAGATTTTCTATTCCGCAAATATACTCCAAGGGAGCTGACTAAGTGTTCATAAAATTTTGAATACTCTATTCACCCCCCCTCTAGAGTAGTTTACAACTTATCCCCTCACTTTCAATTGGTATCAGAGGCAGGTTAGCTGTTCATACAGGCTAACACCTGAGTTAAAAGATCCTGTGATAAGTTGTTTCCTGATACCATTCACAAACACTTTCACACATGGCCCAGTCTAAAGATTATTCAAGCACCAGACCTCCTGTATGCAACTTGTCCAAGTTTGGCATATGGAAGGCCAGGATAAGACTATACATGAATTCTATTGATGAAGATATTTTTTCTTCTATTTTGACAGGACCACCTGCTAGGCCTGCTGCTGCTTCCACTTCTGCTGATCTCAGTGCTGTGCCACCACCTGACTACAATGAAACTTACAAGAAGGCAAAAGCAGCTGATGCTAAAGCAATGAATATCCTAGCTCAGACAATGTCTGATGAGATATTCCAGAAGCTGGCTGAATGTACCTCAGCCAAAGCTATGTGGGATTCCCTCAACCACATAGTTGCTGGCTCAGCTGATGAGAGGAAGGACAGGAGATCCAATCTCACCTCTCAGTATGAAAACTTTAAGAAGGATGATGCTGAAGACATTGACACCATGTACACAAGGCTCAGTTTAATAATAAGTGAACTGAGGTCTTTAGACAAGGAGATAACCTTGTCAGAAGTCAATGACAAGATCCTGGTGTGCCTTCCCATCTCATGGGACTCAAGGATATGGCCCATCAAGGATGGAAGAAATACTGTGGAACTCTCCACAGAAGCTCTGTTGGGAAAGCTCAGGTCATATGAGCAAACCTTAAAGAGTAGAGCTGCTGTAACTGAAGTGAAGACTCCAACACCAATAAAGAAAGAGCATTCTCTAGCTCTTAAGGCTGCTGAGACTTCTGAAGGAAGTCAATCAAATGAGGAGTTACTGGCACTCATTGCCAAGAGGTTCTTCAACATGGAAGAAGAGACCTCAGAAAGAAATTCTCCAAGCATGAGGACAAGCCAAGGTATGACAAGACTCCATCTAAAGAAATCATTTGTTATGTTTGCAGCAAGCCTGGACACATTGCTCCAGATTGTCCAGAGAAGAAGTACAAGGAGAAGAAACATGAGAAAGAATACAGGAAGCACCACTCCAAGTCCTCATCACACAAATACAAGAAGAAGGACAAGGGATTTGTGGCTGCTACCTGGAGTGAAACAGAAGAGGATACCTGCTCCTCTAGCTCAAGTGATTCTGAAGAAGAAGAAGAAAAGAAAGCCAAAGAGGTCTGCCTCATGGCCATTGATGCCTGCAGCTCTCTGTCAGCTGCAGAGAATTCTGAAGAAGAAGGAGACAATGAAGAAGACTCCTTTATGGAGGACCAGGTAATCGACTCATTTGACTTCTCATCTCCTGAGTTCAAACTAAAATTTAAAACTCTATGTTTAGATTTACTTTTATCTGAAAAGGAAATTAAGTCACTTAGACTAAAAATAATGGAACTAGACATGGAAGGTACTGAAATAATCAGATTAGAAAAGGAATTAGAAAGCTCAAAAGAAGAAATAACATTCCTAAAATTAGAACTAGCGAAATCTAAGAGGTTAGAAGAACAATTAAATGGCAGAAGCCTTAAATTGTCTGAAATAACCTGTATAGCAAACACTAGGGTTGGTAATGATAAACTAGGCTTAGGTGCTACACCTAGTGAACCCATCCTCCTCACAAAGGAGAGATTTAGCACTCCAGTAAAATTTGTTTCTGAATCAGGAATAAAGAATACTGAGGAAATTAAAAAATGCAAAAGAATTCAGAATAAGATTAAGAAAGAGAATAGGAAGAAAAAAATTTCTAGCTTTACAAAAGTCGTCGACCAGTGATCGACGATCGTGGAATCCAGAACATCGTTCTACCATAAATGATCGACGATATGGCTTGCGATCGTCGACCATTGATCGACGATCTGGACTTCAGCTGGAAAATAAAAATCAAACTTCCAGAACTTCAAACCCTAATCACCACCCCAGGTTGTTTAATCCTTCAACTGAATGGATTATCCCACCTAGGAGATCACACCCTTTAGGATATAAATCTAAGCCTGCAAAATCTTTTATATCTAGTTTTTCTTTTGTAAAGAATACTGGACCCAAGGTAACCTGGGTCCACAATGTATAATTGTTCTTTCTGCAGGTGAAGACCTATCCAGTCATACATGACAAATGGTATCTGGATAGTGGATGCTCAAAGCACATGACAGGAAAGAAGAAGAACCTGTCAGGTTTCAAAGCCAAGCTGGGACCAAAAGTTGTATTTGGGGATTCCAGCTGTGGACAGACTGAAGGGTATGGCAGCTTCACCATAGGAGCTGTAACCTTCAAGAAAGTAGCCTATGTCTCAGGACTAAAGCACAACCTAATCTCTGTAAGTCAAATGTGTGATGCTGGGTACAAGGTATGGTTCACTGACACTGCTTGCAATATTTCTTTAAATAATACTGTGGTGTTAGTAGGTATTAGAATTGGAAATGTTTATGTTGTAGATTTTAATTCCTCCAAATCTGAAATATGCTTATTTAATGAAGTAACCAGTAATAATACCCTTTGGCATAAGAGACTTAGTCACGTAAACTTGAAAAACATTTCTAGGTTGGCTAAATACAATCTTGTACGAGGTTTACCTTCTTGCCCCTACAAGAAGGAAGGCCTTTGCAAAGCTTGTCAACTAGGAAAGCAAACAAGAAATAGCTTTAAATCAGTTAATAAAAGTGATTCTCCCAGGATTCTGTACTTGTTACATTTGGACTTATTTGGTCCTATTGCTGTGCAGAGTCTTGGAGGGAAGTCTTACACTCTAGTAATTGTAGATGACTTCTCCAGGTTCACTTGGGTATTCTTCTTGAGAACTAAGGCTGATAACTTCAAGGTTCTTACAGATTTTCTAAAGTGTATACAGAGTGAGTATTCTACTCAGATTGCCTTGATCAGAAGTGATCATGGTACTGAGTTTGAATCTCTTCTTATGCAAGAATTCTGTGAGAAGGAAGGTATCAAACATAGCTTCTCTGCTCCTAGAACTCCTCAACAAAATGGGGTAGTTGAAAGGAAAAACAGAACCCTAATTGAAGCTGCAAGTACATTGTTGGCAGATGCTAACATGCCTCTGTCCTTTTGGGCTGAAGCAGTTAGCACAGCTAACTATGTATTGAACAGAAGTCTGATACATAAACTTAAGGGTAAGACTCCCTATGAATTACTTAAGCAAGTAAAACCTAAAATAGACTATTTTAGAGTGTTTGGCTGTGTTGCTTTTGTTCATAACAATAACAAAGAATACCTTAGAAAATTTGAGGCAAAAGCATCAATGGAAGTTTTTCTAGGATACTCTCAAGTAAGCAAAGCCTATAGGGTCCTTAATAAATCCTCTCTTAAGATAGAAGAGTCTGCACATGTCTCTTTTGATGAGACAGTCATGTATTATAAGGAGAAGGACTCTTCCTCTAATAGTACAGTGCAAGTCCTAGGAGTAAGTAAGGATTTGGAAGGTTTGAGACTCTCACAGGAGAATCATCCCCAACAAACTCCTCAGGCTGCTTCTTCAGATTCTGAATCTGATGTAGAACTTTTTCAAGTTAAAGCACCTGTTCCAACAGTTGATCAAATTCCACATGAGGAATTAAATATTGAAACTGTTGAAGATCAGATCATTGTTGAACCTACTGATCTTGTCACACTTAGAGATCACCCTGTATCTCAAGTGATTGGAGACATTTCAGCAGGAGTCCAGACAAGACATCAACTCAACAAAGATGTGATGTTTGCTTGTTTCCTTTCTCAGGTTGAGCCCCTAACCATTAAAGATGCTGAGCTTGATCCCCACTGTATTATAGCAATGCAAGAGGAGCTTAACCAGTTTGAAAGATGTAAAGTTTGGACCTTGGTTCCAAGACCAAGAGGCCAACGGATCATAGGCACCAAGTGGGTGTTTAGAAACAAGCTTGATGCCCAAGGCATAGTAGTTAGAAATAAGGCTAGGCTAGTAGCTCAAGGCTATAGACAGGAGGAAGGCATAGACTATGATCAGACTTTTGCCCCTGTAGCCAGACTAGAAGCCATTAGGATTTTCCTAGCCTATGCTGCCTATAAAAGATTTAAGGTCTTCCAAATGGATGTGAAGAGTGCCTTCCTCAATGGAGATTTAAAGGAAGAAGTGTTTGTTGAACAACCACCAGGGTTTGTTTCATCAACCTTACCCACTCATGTGTTCAAACTCCAAAAGGCTCTATATGGACTTAAGCAAGCTCCTAGAGCTTGGTATGAGACCTTAGCAAATTTTCTTCTAGAACACAAGTTTGTGAGAGGTGTAGTAGATAGAACCCTGTTCATTAGACATCATAAGGACTCACAACTGTTAGTTCAAATCTATGTAGATGACATTATATTTGGCTCTACTGATCCCAAACTATGCAAGAGGTTCTCTGAACTAATGCACTCTAAGTTTGAGATGAGCAGCATGGGTGAGTTATCCTATTTCCTTGGTCTCCAAGTGAAACAGAGTGTTGATGGCATTTTCATTTCACAATCAAAATATGCCAGAGAGCTGGTTAAAAGATTTGGAATGTCTGATGCTTCATCAATGAGCACACCTATGGCCTCAAATGCAGTTATTGATTCTGATGTCAATGGCAAGTCTGTTGATCAAAAGAATTATAGAGCCATTGTTGGTTCCCTGCTGTATTTGACTGCAAGTAGGCCTGACATAATGTTTGCTACATGCCTATGTGCTAGGTTTCAGGTCAACCCAAAGGAATCTCACTTAACTCTCCTCAAGAGGATCTTGAGATACCTTAAGGGATGTCCTAACTTAGGACTGTGGTACCCAGCTGAGTCAGGATTTGAATTAATTGGATATTCAGATGCTGATTATGCTGGTTGTAGAGTTGACAGGAAAAGCACCTCAGGGACTTGTCAGTTCCTGGGAGAGAGACTCGTCTCTTGGTTTTGCAAGAAACAGGCATCTGTGTCTACTTCAACTGCTGAGGCTGAATATATAGCAGCAGCTAGTTGCTGTTCACAGATCCTGTGGATTCAAAATCAGCTGGTGGATTATGGGTACACACACTCAAACACAAAAATTCTGTGTGACAGTACCAGTGCAATATCAATTGCTCAAAATCCTGTGCACCACTCCAGAACCAAGCACATTGAGATTAGACATCATTTTCTGAGAGATAATGTGGAAAAGAACAAGATAGTAATGGAATTTATATCCACAGACCTGCAAAGAGGAGATATTTTCACTAAGCCCCTTGATGAACAAAAGCATTTGTTCTTTCTGAACCAGCTTGGCATGATTAATGGTTCAGAATAGTGAAAATTTGGTTAGTTTTGTTTTCTGTCTAAAATCGTCGAACGACTGATCGACGATCTTCGACCAGGTCAGAACTATCGTCGACCAACCATCGACGACAGCTCGTTCTGTAGTAAGGCAGAAATCGTCGACCAGCTGGTCAACGATCTCTCCTTAGGTATCTATCGTCGACCAATGGTCGACGACAGATTTTCTGTGCTGGATGGAGAATCGTCGACCATCATTTATTGATCGACGATCGTGATATTTGCTTGTAGGCGGTCGATGTTTACTGTTTAGTCAAACATTGACTATCGTCGGTCTGTGTTCGACGACCGATTTTATTCCGGGATCGACGATCGCAGATTTGTTTCTAATAGTCGATTTAGGTCTGGAGATCGTCGTCCTTCCGCTCCGTCTTTTCATATTCCTTCTCCTGGCTTAGAATTCGCTCTCGAACTCTAATCCCGCGCGATTCTCTTCTCCCCTGTTTTGCTTCTCGATTCGCCATCTTCTCTCAAATTCTATGGCGATTCCTTCTGCTGTTCTGTTCGGAATGAAGTTCGACACTGGCTTCTGTGTCGACTTCGATTCTTTCAGCCGATGCGATCAACCAATCCAAGATATTCTGAAGCTATGCGAAGACCAAGGCCTCAAGAAACTTATGTCGTTCTCTCCTAAGATTCATATACCAGAAATTCGTGAATGGGTATACACCTCGTCCTCCAGCGACGAAGCGATGTCAGGAAAGATAAATGGCGAGGAGGTCACTCTGACTCCGGAAGTTTGTCTGAGCTGTTTGGACTGCCAACAGGCTCTGAGGAATATGAGCAAAGCACAGAGGAATATGGCCGCATGCTCTCTGTGATGGGCCATGCCGAAGGGATTCCGGCTAAGCTGCTGAAGATAAACTTGTCTCCAGAATACAAGTTTCTGGCCGACCTGGTGGGCAAGGTCATCTTGGGAAAACATTCTGCTCATGACAACATCAACCGGCAACAATTTGCCCTGATGTCAGCCTTGGTGAATAAGGCACAGATTGCCTGGGAAAAGTTCTATTTGAACTAATAAGGAGAAAGAACAATCAGAAAGAGGTAAACCTTGCAAGGGTACTGGGTGTGTTTCTATATGTGAAAGCACCCCTGCTGCTCGTTTCTGCACCGTCTGCAGTAAATGCCAGCAAGAGGTTGGACCCCTCGCTATTCAAGAAATCTCAGAGGATTATCAAGAAGTCAGCCAGGGTTGATCCTAACCCTTCTTCAGACTCAAGGGCTGATTCGGCGCTCTCCCGCTTACTGGGGAAGGCTCAGCAATCCCTTCATCCTCCCTCCTTACTCCTGCATCTACATCTCCTGCATTACCCTCCACTCAATCTGAAGTGCCATCACAACATGCATCCTTCATTCCACCTGCATCTCCACACCAGTCACCAACACCACAACACCTGGCAGCTTCAGCCAGTGTTGACATGGTGACTGCTACCATCCTCTCGCATCTCTCTCAACATGACTCCCACACTCATGTTGATGTTCACCCATCTCCACATGACTCATTTGATCATGTGGCAGATCATCCTGCCTCCATTCCATCCACCTCTACATCATCAGCATTTCAGATATCCCCTGAAATGCTTGCACACCTTGTACAGCTCATCACTCCCTCCATCCAAAGCATGATTGAGGCTGCCAATGCCCCTCTCATTGCCTCCATCAATTCTCTCACTGACGCCATCAAATCCATCTCATCTTCTGCTGAGCCCCCTTCTGTAAAATGCATGACTCCAGTCCCCACTGAAGTCATGCAGGGGGAGATGTCTGTTGAAGTGGTCTCAGGTGATGCCCTGACCCTTCAGGATAATTCCTCTCTTCCCCTTCAAGGATCTGCAGAAGAACCTCAAGAGAGTCAAGAGAAAGAACCAGAAGGTAAACCTTAAAATTCTTCCTCCAAAGGTTATAATCAGGACTTCAATTTGATATTTGTATCTAACAAAGACATTCACTCCCTAGTGAATCTAGCTTCTGAGGAAGAAGTTCCGGAAAAAGAAAATGAGGAAGTCCCCATGGACGTTTGTGAGAATGTTGCTGCTCAACCTGATGGTATAGCTTTATTTAAGATTCTAATTAATTCTAACTCCAACCTAGAGTTAATTTCTTATCCTTTTCTTTCCATCACAGCTGCTGATGATCTCACATCAGTATTGCAAGTTGTCGCTGCTAAATCTATTGATTCTGATAAAGATTTAGAATCCTATCTTAACCTAGACTGTGAGTCCTCACTCACATCTACTCCTCCTGTTCTCTCTTTTCAAGAGAAAATGGTCCCTTATAGACCTGAGTACCTTGATGACCCCTTGGTCAAGGATACTCTTTTCTTTTCCTGTATGGCACTCCTCTTGTGCCTTGCAGAGGTGTCTATCCCTGATGTCACTGAACATCTAGAAGGAATTATAACCTCCTTCCTAGATGCAAAGTGGTATCCTGTGTAGATCTTCAGGTAATCCTATCTATTACCTGTTGTTTGTTCACCTTGGGGGGAATATTTTATTCCCACTTGGTTGTTAACCTATCTCTCTTTGCATGCAGGCACAACCATAAATGCTGATGCTGCTGCTGAAGAAATTGAAAAAGTGCAAGATAGGGCAGACAGTGCTCCCAAGATGACTGAAATGGACTCAAGCTCAGAACTGGTCCCCAAGACAGTTCCTGAGTTGTATCCAGAATCAGAGCTATGGAAAAGTGCTCCAAATGTTGATCTGGATGCCCTTCTTAGGCAAGATGCCATTGAAGAAGCTAAAGAGAAAGAAGAAAGAGAGAAGAAAGTTAAAGCTGAACTTGCTGCCAAAGATCCATCTGAACAAAACTATGATGATTATGCTGGAAAGACTCATCTCATTCTGATGATGATGATGATGACTCTGATGATTCTGACTCCTCTAAGAAAAGAAAAAGAGCTGCTTCCAAGAAAAGAAAAGCCCTGCTCCTTCTACTGCAAATCCTAACAAGGATGTTCCCTATTACATTCTGAAGGGAATAGATCCTAAGAGCAAGGAATTCCAACCCTGGATGAGATTGTCAAAGAATCAGACTAAAGAGAAGAAGAGGACAAAGAGATATGACTCTCCAGTTCAGAAATTCCCCCCCAGAGGCCCTCCTCCACCTCCTGGTGCTGGAGCCTCTGGAAGTATCTCTTCTACTCCAATTGGTAGATCAGCCAGTTCCAACCCCTCTCAATCTTATCAGAGAAGAAGTAGACAAGGCCAGGGAAGCCAAAGTGGTTCAGGACAAGGAAATAAAAGAAATAACAATGCTCTCGTAGAACAAATAAAGGAGATGACTTATCAACAACCTACATTCTCTCCTCCTCCTTCTCCTAAGAAGTTAGTCCCAGAAAGGAAACCTTCTCCTCCCAGGAGAGGTCCATCCTCCTCTTTAAAGAAACCTGCTGCAGCTGATTCTAAAGGAAAAAGAGTAGTCTTTTCAGAAAATTCCCACAAAAAGTTCATTGAGCTTGCACCTCCTAGATCTCTCTATGCTCAAACTGATCCTAAGAAGACTGTGCAAATTCCTCTCGATTCAAGCAAACTTGCTACAGCTCTTCAAAGGAATATGGAGATTGCAGCTCATACAGATACTGATAGACCTCCCTCTCCATCAGACAAAACTGAAGCTGAAAGGATTGCCTCTATGGCAAGATTCAAAGAGTCTATTGCTCTTAGCATGATGGAGAGAGCCAAATCTCAAGGACTGGATCCTACAGCTTACTCAACAATGTCAGAATTCAGAGAAAAGGAACTAAGCAGAATTCAAGTCAATCCAGAAGCCTTTGACACTGAAGAATACATGAGACTACATCCTGCTGCAGTTCTACCTAGTTATGCTGAAAAGAAAATCATAGGTGAACATGATCTAATGCTATCCAAGAGACAAGCAGCAAACCCTAACAGAGAAATTATTTTCAAACCAGCTGCAATACCTAAAAACTCATCTGATGCTAAGCTTGCTGATAAATCTGCTTGATACATTCCATTTCTGCTGATTTATGCTTGATATTTTTTTTTGTGTATTGCCTGTGTTTTATCATTCTGATTAATCTTTAGATTTGTTGTTGTCTGCTTTAGCCTTTGAAACTGGATTGGATAACATAACCCAAATAGGGGGAGATTGTTGGTACCCTAGATGTGATTTGGCTTATGTGATCCCCTTGCAGCCCCTCTTGATCCATATAAAGATATATATGATCATGGTTAGACTTTGTTTAGTCTCCCTAGGGCAGTTTATAAACTGACCTAGAGCTTAGGTTAGAAGTTCTAGATGTTTTTGTAGTTAAGGCTTTTCCGTTCGACCATCGTCGAACGAGGCCTCGCGATCGTCGATCAATGGTCGACGATAGCAGGGCTAGTGAATCTTTGAAGTCAAGACAATTATCGTTGACCGTTGGTCGACGATCTCAGAGCAAGCTTACTACGCTCTGAAGGATGGTCGACGATCTGTCATCTTCAGGTCGACGATCGTGTTCTTGCTTCACGATTTCTGTCTCGACAGATATTTGCCTTTGCTGGTCGACTATCTATTTGCTGGTCGACGATCTGTTTGCAGGTCGACGATCTTCGAACCCCTGTTCGACGTTTTCTGTCTGATTTTATCTATTTGTATTTATGCTATTCCTTGGTTCATTTCCAAGTGTGTTAGCTTGTGGTTAGAAAGATTCTCTGAAGTTATTTGTTGCTAAAATTATGGCTTAAATTCAAAATGAATTATTTACAAATTCTGTCAAACATAAATCACGGGATTCAGTATTCTTGATAAAGCATTTTTGTCTTATTATACAAAATATATTGCCAGGCTGTATTCTAGCCGTTGGCG
Source organism: Platanthera zijinensis (assembly GCA_039513925.1). Lineage (NCBI taxonomy): Eukaryota > Viridiplantae > Streptophyta > Magnoliopsida > Asparagales > Orchidaceae > Platanthera > Platanthera zijinensis. The sequence continues at coordinate 52,913,107 of CM077079.1, read as the reverse complement.
GTGTATGCTATTTCCAAGAACGATAAATCTTTATGCTGAAATATTTCCCTATTCATTTATTTCCTTATTGGGACTGACAGAAAGTTAATAGGTCATTCTATTCCTATTGCTATATTCTATTTTTTGAGATAATCTGTTGCAGGGCTCGAGAATTCAAATCAATAGAACCGTTTCAAAGGAAAACGTGAAGACATATTTAAAAGAGATTCTGCTCTCAGAAAAGACATAGTAACAGACACAGAGAAAGATTATTCATTCGCTCAAGCATCATCAGAGCAGCTCTTCACAATATCTCAACAAGAAGAAGAAAAGTTTTCCTGAAGCAAAAAGCCCAGAGCAATCAGCTTTGTTTCTCAAGTCTCCTGAGCATTTGCTTAGAGTTTTCAAGACTTCAGAAAAGGCTCAAGATCTGCTTCAAGTGCTCCAGAATCTTAAGACCTGATAAAAATCAGTCTTCAGATTTCTGAGGATTTAGTTTCAGTTTATCTGAAACTCCTTCATCCTGAAGCAAAGGCTTTCCCTGGACTTCCACTGAGCCAGGGGGAGACTTTGATTCTTTAGAGAATCCACAAATCTTCTCTAATCTGTATTTAAAACAGAGAAGATAATCTAACCCTCTCAACCCCTTTGTAAAAAGAGTTTGTTCACACCTCTTCAAAAGTGAACGTTGGTGACAGGGCACCTTATCAACAACCTGTGGTTGAGCATCCTTATCAAAAGCTCAAAGGGTCTGTTTGATCTACCTGAATCAGATCATTGGTGGCAGGGCACCTTAGCAAAAACCTGTAGTGGATTCCTACCAGGGTGGTAGAAGAGTGGATGTACCTATTTAAAGGGAACCACTATATATCCTGTGTCTCTCTGGTTCTTGCTGATTTGTTTATTCTGTGGCTGTGGTAGAACTACCTAGGATTGCTAGTTGCTGTGATAGGTTTTTAGTTAAACTGAAATTTCAGCTAACTCTTCCACTTGTGCACCTCACTGTGTTAGGCTCTTAGGGTTCAAGTATCAGATTTTCTATTCCGCAAATATACTCCAAGGGAGCTGACTAAGTGTTCATAAAATTTTGAATACTCTATTCACCCCCCCTCTAGAGTAGTTTACAACTTATCCCCTCACTTTCACAATATTGATGGTTTTTTTTCCAGTTTCAACAAATATAAAGAAATAAGAAACATAACCGAACAAGCATAATACACACTATATTATAGTGGTTCCCAAGAGTATGGGTACATCCACTGTCCCTCGACGCCTATATACTAGTGTGCTAGATTCAACAATCTTCTCCAAATCTTAGATCTAAGAGCATACAACTCAGATTCCTCAGAATCTCTCAAGTTTAATCCAACACCCTACCTCAGGATCAACAGCCCTACCTTGGGCTCACCATCCTTATCTCAGGTAACAAGCTTACAACTCATAGTACTTTAACTCCTATAGCTCAAAGACCTACTTGGTCTCCTACCTCAGATCCACACAATGATCCTACCTTGGGCACAATAGCCCTACCTCAAGGTCAAAACCCATACAACTCAGGAAACAGCCCTACCACTCAGATTTATCATTAGATCCTACAATATTTGTTGTATATGAAAGATTACAATAACTTGAACTTTTGAGTCTTCAATTGCTTCTGTCGTGGAAGCAAACTTCTTGAAGCAGCCGCTGAATGATGAGATGCTTTCAGTCAGAATAGATCCAGGGCTCTTCTACTTGTTCTTCTTCTATAGTAGCAAGAAGATCTATTTGGAGTTGTGAAGCTTAAACTCATCCTTGCTCTTTCAAAACTTCTTCACAAAGAGCTTACTCAGTGAAATTATGTCGCTGCTTATTTTTCACGATTCAGTAGGATTGAGCAAAGGTCAAAAGTTTTTGTTCCGTTTCCCTAACTTTGCATTATATATCTTTAACATTTCTAATAGTCCTTTGATTAGAAAATGACATGTTAAAGTATGGACATGAATAGAAAGAACTGACAGGTCTTTGTGTGCCACCACCAATTTTGAAATCCCATCACTACACGTGCTTAGCGGTAATAAAAACCCTATCAGCATGCTATTGTTAAGAAAATTCTTCCTTCTCAACAGTATCTCCCTTGGCACTGAAATCTTCCTATTTCTACGTCTTTTGCACGATATTGTCTCGAAGCTTTCCACGATCATGCCGATTGAAAGTCTCTAAGTTCAAGGAAGCTTATAACCTAAAGGGGGTGAATAGGTTGTCTCATTTTTATTATTATCTTTTCTTTAATTTCCTTTATTACTTAATGTGTTGGCAGTAATTAGCTTTCAAGTACCTGCACAAAGAAAACAATATAGAAAAGCACACACAGATTTCTAGTGGTTCCCTAACTTGTGGGCACGTCCACTCTCCTCCCACCTTGCCAACTTCCTATTAGCCACGGCACTTCTCCAAACCACTACTCCAAAGAGCTTGCACCTCAAATCCCTCAGGACCTCTCAGTCTCCTCCAAGACTTACAACTCAGCCATAAGGGCCTAAACCTCAGAGATTAGCAGATCACCTACCTCAGGACAAAGGCCCTATACTCAGGCTAGGAGGACAGCCCTACCTCAGATCCACTAGGGATCTTACCTCAAAGAGAATGACTCTCCTATAGCTCAGGTTGTTAAGACCTACCTCAGATCTATTAGGGATCCTACAGCTCAGGCACAAGTGCCCTACAACTCAGTGAGAATGACATACCTACCTCTGACTTGATCTTGAGTTCTTCAATCAGCCTACTGAGCCCAATGGAGAGTGATGGCTCTACCGTCTTTCTCTATCAGAAATCTTTCTAATTATGCTGTAGCAGATGAAGATGCAACCGCTCACTGAACTTTTGGTTCTTACAGGAAGACTTCAAGCTTTTTTTCGGCAGCAATGGAAAGGAAGATAAAGTCCAGCCGCAAGTTTATAAATCAATAAAGCCCTAAAAGTTCTTTTTGCCTTGGCCAATCTCTTTCATTTTTAGTTCGCCGATCAATGACTCTAGGAATCAGTGGGGCCTACTTGCAGCTTCCAATTGCATCTTGCTTTAAAAAAAGAAGACGTACAGTAGCTCCTCGACTGAGTTTGTCGTGTTTTGTCGCTTCTTCGTACTTGATTTAAAATTAGTTGACTCTGTCGATTTTGTCGACTTTGCTGACGTCAGCACCTGTGGACTTAGCAAAAATCAAGCATCAGTAGAATAAGCATTAAGTGAATGAGCTTCACTCAATGCCAAAACACTTAGACATAATTTTATCTATCTAGGCATTGACAACATTGAGTGAGCAAGCCTCACTCAACGCTTTTTACCTTATCTTATTCTTTAATCATTTCTACATGTTTGGCAATGAGAGCATTGAGTGAGCATGCCTAACTCAATGCATTGATCCTTAGCCATACTTTATATATTTTAGGCGTTGAGAGCGTTGAGTGAGCATGCTTCACTCAATGCTTTTTGCCTTAGCCATACTTTCTGCTACTTGGCGTTGAGTGTGTAAGCTCCACTCAATGCCAAACAACTTAACAAATTTTTTTCTATTATCTGGCATTGAGTGAGTAAGCTATACTCAATGCATTTGGACTTATCCAAATTTTTGTGTCTGAAAACACAGGTTCTGACTGAATGATAGTTAGTCAACGCTTTAAAATATGGCGTTGAGTGAGCTTGTCTCACTCAATGCCTGTGGACTTAGTCAAATATCAGCACAGATTTTTTATGGCCTTGACTTACAAGGCAATACTCAATGAATATAGAGTATGCCAATGAGTGAGTGATACTCACACAATGCCTATGGACTTAGCCACTTTTCTTTCCATTTCTTGTTAGGCTTTTACTGCATTAGCTTGTCTCACACCCTTTTGTTGTATGGTGTTGAGTGAGTTGACTTCACTCAATGCCTGTGGAGTTAGCAACTTTCTCATCTTGCCACTAATTTGTCTTTGACGGTATAGGCTCCACTCAGCACTATAAGTCATCTGGCATTGAGTGAGTTGTTCTCACTCGATGCCTATGGACTTAGATAGATTTTTGTCTATCCACATCTTAGGTTAGTGCTTACCTGTCCTATCCACTTAGGCTACCTGTCCTATCATTGTTGCTAGGACACCCATACATGCATTAACTCAGGCACTCATCAAATATAACTTTATGTATATCATTGATAAGATTGACGTCCTCAAATCTAGGACAATGTGGGCAATGGACCCAACAATTTCCCCTTATTTGAGGAAGTCAAAACCTTTAAGCAAATGAGTCATTAATGAGTCAAAGACATACACTTCAATATGCAGCAATAAGAATTTAAAAAGCATATTATTAGAGAATAATCTATCTCAATAACACTAATAAGAATTTAAAAAGCATTTAACTGGAGAAAGATCTATAGTTACCATAACTCCTTTCCTGCAGGGTGAATATTACCACACCTGCTCCCCCTGAATTACTGCTACCTTTCTTGATCATACACCTGATCATCTTTTCCTCCCCTTTTGACTTCAACAAATAGCCAGCAAGGTTCTGATCATCTGCTCCCCCTTTTTATTACAAATAGATAACAGTTGATCCTCATGAGAGTGCTGGAGCAGTGGTGGACTTACTCCCCTCAACTGATACGTCATCTATCATATTTCTTTGTTGACAATCAAGTCTATACCAGTCTGGACAGTAGTTGACTGATGCTGATTTTCTAGAAGTTAAATTACGTCCAAACTAGAATCTCGATTAGGCAAGCGTACCTATCGAAATGCAGTATAGGAAGTGTCGTATTGCGATTCGGGGCCTGTTGAGTACTTGTACTCACAAGGAAGAGCTATTATTTTATCAAACAGAAAAGTTGGTTTGATTATACTAGATAATAAAACTAAGACTGAAGCTAAAGAGAAATTCAAATATGAGGAAGCTAGCACTTGATCTAGAATTCCCCTAGACTAAAATAAATCTTCTTGGAAAATAATAAAATGCGAGTTCTTAATTATACTCACTCGACCGTGGAGGTTCCTAAAATATAGAAGCGTCTCTCTCGAGCTCATGCTTCTAACTAACCTTAGGTTGATCGATTAAGACCTCTCGGCCAGTCGAAACCCCTAAGCTTGCTTTATGCGGTGAACCCCACTATTGGATTTGACTCCAATCCGGAAGATTTACGTCGTCCTCTCTCGAGGAGTGCGTTCAACTCCTTTTATCTTTGAGTGATCTCCTCGTATCCGCAACCTCTCGGTCATTTAGGATACGGATCTTAGATCGAAGATCATATCCGCGTAATATGAATTCGACGAAATGAAAATCAAAGATAAATCGTAGCGAGAATAATTAAGAACAAGACATTTAATAAGAAGGAGAAAGATTTACTTTATTCTAAGGTTCATCATGATCAAGTGCTAAAAGAAGATTAGCTACTCATCATGATTGGGGAAATACAAAATGAAGTAGGGAAAGACATGATGGAAATAGAAATAACTAAAATTAAAGTTACAACAAAGGTAAATCTAACTTAGAAATGAGAAAATACAGCAAAATAAACAGAACATTACAAGACTCCAACTCCCAAAATTCTTCTCCTCAGCATCTGAAGCTGTCTGGAATTTATAGAAAAATTTCTGTTTGGTCACGCCCCTAGGTCACGCCCGTGACCTAGGGCGTGTCAGGCTCGGAACCGTCGTCTTGAAAGCCCGGGAACGTTGGAGGAGAAACCGCCAAAATTGGTTAACTGACGGGTCACGCCCCTAGGTCACGCCCGTGACCTAGGGCGTGTCACGGCTGTTTCTGGAAACGGCGGGAAGCTGAAAACGGCGGGAGTAAACTGGTCTTCAAGGAGTTGTCACGCCCCCTAGTCACGCCCGTGACTAGGGGCGTGTCTTGCTGGAACAGAAATCTTGCGGCAACGGCTGGAACGGCGCGTTAATGCTTGGAAACTTCCTCGACACGCCCTGGGTCACGCCCGTGACCCAGGCGTGTCATTTTAATCCGACGTGGCACGGGCAGCTGTTATGTCGCAGACCGTCACGCCCCGTGTAAAGGGTACACGGGCGTGTCACATTTCGACACGGGCGTGTCTGGGCCGGTCGACGATCTTTTGGCGCGGTTGACGGGTTCTGGCTGCAGTTATCACGTGTCACACCCCTGCGTCACGCCCAGGTAGGGCGTGTCACAGGGCGTGTCTAGGCTGAAAATGAGAAAATCCAGTTTTGTTCCAAAAAAATATATATATCAGCCCTGCAAGATTAAAAATCAATTTATTAGAATATATAAATATAAAATGTAGAAACTTGTTAGTTATAAACTTAATATTATAAAATTGATATAAAATATTTATTATTAATATAAAATAGTGAATAAAAATATAGAAATAATTAGAGTTATCAAATACCCCCATACTTATCCGTTTGCTAGTCCCGAGCAAACAACTTCTTATAGGGAGTAGAAAAATTTTAAATGCTAGAAAAGAAAATTGAACCTAAGGAGTAAAATGCGAAGTCTTATGCCTATGTTTGTAGATATTTTTGTAGAAAGACTTACTCAGCATACAAATTAGGTTTTTATTTTTCTTCAAATGCGTTTTCACTATTATTTTTACTTTTAAGATGAAAATCCGGTAAATCTTAAAATTATCTTTAGGGAGAGTGTAGCGTGCGTACTAAGATAACATTGCACAAACAAAGATTAAGATACCCTCCAAAGAAATCCATCAATGTCGATGGTCATAGGCTTGCCCTTTCACACTCTCGCCACGGCACTAGTCTAACTTATAAACATAAATCAATAGGGCTTAATTAGGTTGAAATGTAGGCTTAGGTTTTTGGTGAGGGTGATCAAAGATAAACACGATGGCTAGTCACACCAAAACCTGGAGAAGCTTGTACATAAAGATTTGCTATGACTCTTAAGAACGTAGCCAATTCCTAAATTCCTTTGTTTCTTTTCTTATTTTTTTTAACTTTCTCATCATATTGATTTTTTTTTCTACCTCTTCATTTTTTTAATGATAATTTTTTTCTTTATTTTGAAGAGGAGAAAAATAAATCAACTTTTTTTTATATAAGAAAAGAGCCACCAAAAAAATGAAAAGGCTCCTAATCACTCACAAAATATTTGTTCTTTCAAGCTCGGGTTTAGGTGTGTAATTAGGATGTTTTTTAGGATTTGGTAAATCATTTGGTGGAGCTAAAACAAAAGGAAAAGGTAATAGGCTCAAATTGGCTAGGCAAAGTTAAAATTTTAGGTGCGGGTACAAAAGCTCAAACTTGCCAAAAGAAGTGCCTAAATCATATTTATGCTAATGAGTTTAACTTATGCAAAGTCTTGAGAATAGTTAGAGGGCAAGTTCTAGACATCGAAAAAGAATAACTCTCTCTTGGTCCGCGAAATATCTCTCTAGCAAACTTCTACTTACTCACCTAAATTATTTTAAAGTTTTACCGGTTTTCAAAATTGAAGTAAAATAAATTGTTTCTACGCATTTAGAAAAATGAAAATCTAATTATATGCTGAATATTTAGATCTACTAAAAATTCTACTTACACGTGCACTTAACTAGAAACACAGCATGACCAACAGTTCTACTCCAAAATTCAATATTCAATTAAAACATCAAAATTCTCTAAACACTATAAAAAAGTTGAATTACTAGGAATTTTGCATGTGAATAAATATAGAAATAATGACTTCTCTAATTTAATTTTTTTTTATTTTCTATTTTTTTCTTTTTTTGTTATGTTTTTGAAAAACAAAGTACATAAAATTTTTTTTTTTTTTTTTGAATTTTTGGATATAAAAATTTTTTGGATATATATTTTTAAAGTTTGAAAAAGATTTTTTTATATATTTTGCTTGAGAAATATCCCTCCCCCATACTTAAACTTTACATTGTCCCCAATGTAAAAATTAAGAAAATACAAGAAGAGGAAACTTCCCTGAGAAGCGCAAACCAGCATCAAAAGATACCTGTAAGAGAGTAGCAAAGCAAAACATAATATTTTATAGATATTTTTTTCATAATAAAAACAAATACATGAAAGTAAAATAAAGATACAGATACAAAGAGGCGACCGCCTACAAGTCCAAAGAAATAAAAAAAAACAGCTACTCCTGGTCAGAAACGTCCTCGTGCTCCTGATAGAAAGTCCGCATGTTCGCGAACTCGCGAGTAATATGCGCTATGGAGGAAGTATGGTTTCGCTCGAGCACGGTGAAGCGCGCATCAAAAGAAGCGAAGCGACCGTCAAAATGGGTTTGCATCTGGTCTATGCGAGTATGGAGCAACCCAAATTGTCGGTCCCAATAATTTGCAGGATCGGGCGCTGGAGCAGAGTGCAGCGGTGGTGGCGGAATCTGCGGGGAATGATGAGTACCGCTGGGGCCGGCACCATGATCAAGATCAAGATCACCGCCACCAACGAACGGGGGAACAGCCTCAAACTCGCCGTCGCGTCGGCGAGCTAAAACAAGCGCCTGAAGGGTCGGGAACTGAAGAGGCTGCGGCGTTTGCATGCAAGTGAGCCGCGGAAGAGCAGCCCACACGCCGAGCTGCTTGGCGAGGAAAGTGATGAAATTCCCGCCGTGCACCGCTCCCAATCTCACATTTTCGGCCTGGTGCCGAAAGAAAATGGCGAGCATGTAACCAAGGTTGAGTGGGACCCGGTAAAACATACTATACAAGTATAGTAAGTCCGCCCGAGTCACCACGCCGTGGCTATCGCCGCGCCCGGAAATGGTAAAAGAGAGAAGGTTGTGCAGAATACGTAAAGCGGGGGAGATGAGGTGGCTACCCTTAGATTTCTTCGGAGTGTAGGGGGCGACGTCATTACTAATTTCCGACCAAAAAGTAGGGAGACTGAAGTCGGGAGAGAAATCAGTTTTTAGGTCGGGGTAGGCGGGGGAAGTGGAAAAGGCCTCCGAGCAAAAGCCCATGGCAACATTGAGTTGGCGGATGGTGAGCTGGTGCATCATCCCGCCCAGGCGAAAGACGATGAAATCATCTTGCGCCGCCCAACGGAACTCAAATGAGGCCAAGAACTCAATGGTGAGCTCGAGGAAAGCAGGCTCAGAAATGGAGAAGAGGGGATCCCACCCTTGGGTAGAGATGAGCTCCCGAACTAGCTCCGCTGCTCCGAATTTGGCGAGGATGGCCCAATCCAAGATCCGGAACACGCCAAAGGGTGGCGCGCAGTCTCTCGCTTCGATCTTGTTGGGTTGCATTCTCGAAAAGAAGCATGGCCTCCGCCGAGGCTGGATCAGCGGGGTGCTCGGAGGAGGAAGCGGTGGATCGAGCGTGGTGGCGAGGCATGGTGAGAAATGTGGAGGAAATTTTGGCCAAGGGGAGGAGAGAAGAGAAGGGTTGAAGAGTGGAGGTGTGAAGAAAAGCGGGGAGAAAAAAATCCTATTTATAGAGTTTTTTTTTCGGGTTGGACACGCCCCCCTGTCACGCCCGTGACAGGGGGCGTGACAAGCCCCGGGTCAAAGCAGGAAAGAATCCGAGGCGGACCGCCTCAGATTCGGGGTCACGCCTCAGAGTCACGCCCGTGACTCTGAGAGACACGCCCGTGACGTCAGGCGTGTAGGGGGAATCCGAAGAGCATCCGATGCTACGGCATCGGATTCTTCAGTCACGCCCCAGAGTCACGCCCGTGACTCTGGGCATGTCAGTCAAATTTGACTTGAAAAGAAGAATCCGAGGCGTGACTGGTCAACGCCTCGGATACCCGCGACACGGGCTCGACACGCCCGTGACAAATACATGTCACGCCCGTGTCATATCCGAATGACGGGCGGGAAAACGGAGGGAGGAGGAACCTCCCGCAGTTTTGGCAAATCACGCCCGGAACACGCCCGTGCCAAATGGGTCACGGGCGTGTCAAACACGTGTACGATAAATTTTTTTTTTTTTTTTTTTTTTTTGTAAAATTTTTTTGTTTTGGTTTTTTTTTTATATAAATATACTATTTTTTTATTATTATTTTTCTGTTTTTTTATAACATCATTATGTTAAAGAGCCTAATAAAAATAAATTAAAATTTACCGACTTGTAGAAATACGAAAATTCGACGTTCGTCTCGACCCGATCGTCATGCAGCGATGTCCTTCAAGCCTGTAAAAATAAACTTAAAAAGAAAATTAGAAAATAATAAAAAAGAAAAGATAACCGTGGGGTGCCTCCCACGAGCGCTTTGTTTATGGTCGGTGAGCTCGACCATAGTGACGCGCTCGCTACGTTATTGGATTTTCAGATGGATAAGCCGGCGCATTAACAGGACGTTTGAAACCATTCGTTAGAGTTGAATTTTGGAAATGATTGGACATACGTTCACGTTCTAAAAATGAAGGTTTGTCAAACGAAGTTCTTAAGGGGTCACCACCTAATTCAAGAGGTTCTAAAATAGATGTGTGTGTGACCAAATGAGTATCACTAAATTCATGAGAAATTAAATTTAAAGTTCCAAAATTGTCATCATGAAAAACAGGTGAATAACAATTTTTAGAAAATAAAATGGAGTCTTCTTTAGGAGAAGCCTCCAAATAGTAACATGAGTCGTCATTCGAGAGCGAATTTTTCATGGACGAGTCAATAGTAAAGGTAACTTCTTCATCTCCGACTCTAAGGAGAAGTTTACCGTTACTAACGTCTATAATGGCGCGCGCTGTGACAAGAAAAGGGCGACCGAGAATAAGTGGTACCTCGGTGTCCGCTTCGATGTCAAAGATGACGAAATCTACCGGAAAGATAAATTTGTCAACTTTGACAAGCACATCCTCTATGATCCCCATAGCGAGCTTGACAGACCGATCCGCCAATTGAATGCTTATTCTTGTGGGTTTGGGCTCTCCTAAACCCAATTTCTTAACTAAAGAATAAGGCATTAAATTTATCGAGGCGCCTAGATCGGCTAACGCACGTGTTACTAATAAATCGCCAAATAGACAAGGAATGGAGAAACTACCCGGATCAGGTAATTTCCTAGGCAATTTATTAAGTAATACTGCCGAACACTCCGCGTTCAATTGAACCGTGGAGAAATCCTCGAGTTTCTTTTTATTGAATAAAAGATCCTTGAGGTACTTGGCATACTTTGGCATTTGTGCGATAACTTCGCAAAATGGTAAATTTATTTGGATTTGTTTAAACATATCTAAAAATTTACCATGATGCTCATCCACCCGGTCTTTGTGCATTCTAGACGGATAGGGAAGTGGTGGTTGATAAGGTTTTGGTTTAATATAACTAGAAGGCTTAAGAGGAGGGAAGGTGCAGAAATTGTTACCTCCGTATCAACCGGATTTGGAGAAGGTGTTACCTCCTTCCCGCTCCGTAGAGTGATGGCATTGGCGTGCTCCCTTGGGTTGGGCTCCGTATTGCCCGTAGCGCTCCTTGTTGGCGATCGGAGAGCATCTTAGCGATTTGCCCAATTTGAGTCTCCAAACTACGAAGAGATCCGGTGAGATTCCGGATATTGGCATCATTTGTACTCGTATATTTGGCGAACATCTCCTCTATATTGGGAGCTTTTGGAGCTTGTGGTGGAATGTATCCTGGTGGGATTGTGTTTGGTGGGCGAGCCGTGTTCCCCGGATTACTCCAAGAGAAGTTTGGGTGGTTCCTTATACCCGGGTGATAGGTATTACCATAATTAGTATTACCCGGATTAAAGGGTGGCCGATTCGGATTTCCCATATAATCCACATGCTCGGTAATATTGGAAGCGTCCCAATATTGGGGTTCACAGGTAGGTCTAGACGAGGAAGCAGACATCTCGTTCATCTGTTTTTGTAGTTTCTCAACCTGTAGAGACAAACTAGAAACCGTATCGATTTCGTACATCCCGGCTGGTTTAGGTGATTTAGCCCGAGGTGTACTCCATTGATAGGTATTCAAAGCCATACCTTCTATAAGCTCTTGGGCGGCCGCTGGTGTTTTGTTATTAAGCGTTCCACCGGCGGCGGCATCGATATGTTGCCTAGTTTGAGAATTTAGGCCGTTATAGAAGGTTTGGATTTGTAACCAATCCGGAATTGCATGATGAGGACATCGACGAAGCAATTCCTTGAAGCGCTCCCAAGTATCATATAACGTTTCCGAATCAAGTTGGGAGAAATAAGTAATATCATTGCGCAATTTAGCCGTTTTGGCCGGCGGAAAGTATTTCGTAAGAAATCTTTCCGTCATTTCAGCCCATGTTGTGATTGATCCTCTTGGTAGAGAACTCAACCATTGCTTGGCTTTAGTGCGCAATGTAAATGGAAATAACCTTAGCCGGATGGCATCATCGGATACACCATTAATTTTAAAAGTATCGCATATTTCTAAGAAATTAGAAATATGCGCGTTTGGATCTTCATCTTGAAGCCCATCAAATTGTACATATTGTTGTACCATTTGGATGATGCTTGGCTTCAACTCAAAATTATTGGGGCAATAGCGGGGCGAACAATACTAGATTGAGCCTCGTCCAAGTTTGGACGGGCATAATAGGACATAGTTCGTTGTTCGACCGCATTTGGCTCACCCATATTGGAAGAAGAAGAAGAAAGGGATCTAGGAGAATGAGAAGAAGAACTAAATGAAGAAGGAGGAGAAGAAGAGGGTGACGGAGATAGAATTAAAGAAGGATTAGGAGTGTCTCCTAAGGATTCCGTATCTTGAAAATTCGGAACTCAAAATCGTAAGCGGTGCCGAAGGGTTCGCTCGATTTCAGGATCCAAATCAAAAAGAGGTGACGGATTCCCTCGGGTCATACACAAGAACAAAACAAAAGGGAAAAGTTTTAAGATTTAAAAATTTATAATATAGAATTTCCCGGACTTCCCAAGGGCTACCCAGTGACGGGTTCGCAAGGTACTAGGCGGTATTGCGGGATGAAAACCCGACACGGCCCTTTCGCAAGAAATTTTAAATATAAAAATTTAAAGATAAAACTTTTTGAAAGAAAAAGTTTGTGTTTTTTTTTTTTGAAATAAAAGAAAGAAAAAAAAAAGATAAAATTAATAGATCCTTGCTTTCAAAATATCAACAAATAAAGCTCCCCGGCAACGGCGCCAAAAACTTGATGCTGATTTTCTAGAAGTTAAATTACGTCCAAACTAGAATCTCGATTAGGCAAGCGTACCTATCGAAATGCAGTATAGGAAGTGTCGTATTGCGATTCGAGGCCTGTTGAGTACTTGTACTCACAAGGAAGAGCTATTATTTTATCAAACGGAAAAGTTGGTTTGATTATACTAGATAATAAAACTAAGACTGAAGCTAAAGAGAAATTCAAATATGAGGAAGCTAGCACTTGATCTAGAATTCCCTTAGACTAAAATAAATCTTCTTGGAAAATAATAAAATGCGAGTTCTTAATTATACTCACTCGACCGTGGAGGTTCCTAAAATATAGAAGCATCTCTCTCAAGCTCATGCTTCTAACTAACCTTAGGTTGATCGATTAAGACCTCTCGGCCAGTCGAAACCCCTAAGCTTGCTTTATGCGGTGAACCCCACTATTGGATTTGACTCCAATCCGGAAGATTTACGTCGTCCTCTCTCGAGTAGTGCGTTCAACTCCTTTTATCTTTGAGTGATCTCCTCGTATCCGCAACCTCTCGGTCATTTAGGATACGGATCTTAGATCGAAGATCATATCCGCGTAATATGAATTCGACGAAATGAAAATCAAAGATAAATCGTAGCGAGAATAATTAAGAACAAGACATTTAATAAGAAGGAGAAAGATTTATTTTATTCTAAGGTTCATCATGATCAAGTGCTAAAAGAAGATTATCTACCCATCATGATTGGGGAAATACAAAATGAAGTAGGGAAAGACATGATGGAAATAGAAATAACTAAAATTAAAGTTACAACAAAGGTAAATCTAACTTAGAAATGAGAAAATACAGCAAAATAAACAGAACATTACAAGACTCCAACTCCCAAAATTCTTCTCCTCAGCATCTGAAGCTGTCTGGAATTTATAGAAAAATTTCTGTTTGGTCACGCCCCTAGGTCACGCCCGTGACCTAGGGCGTGTCAGGCTCGGAACCGTCGTCTTGAAAGCCCGGGAACGTTGGAGGAGAAACCGCCAAAATTGGTTAACTGACGGGTCACGCCCCTAGGTCACGCCCGTGACCTAGGGCGTGTCACGGCTGTTTCTGGAAATGGCGGGAAGCTGAAAACAGCGGGAGTAAACTGGTCTTCAAGGAGTTGTCACGCCCCCTAGTCACGCCCGTAACTAGGGGCGTGTCTTGCTGGAACGGAAATCTGGCGGCAACGGCTGGAACGGCGCGTTAATGCTTGGAAACTTCCTCGACACGCCCTGGGTCACGCCCGAGACCCAGGCGTGTCATTTTAATCCGACGTGGCACGGGCAGCTGTTATGTCGCAGACCGTCACGCCCCGTGTAAAGGGTACACGGGCGTGTCACATTTCGACACGGGCGTGTCTGGGCCGGTCGACGATCTTTTGGCACGGTTGACGGGCTCTGGCTGCAGTTATCATGTGTCACGCCCCTGCGTCACGCCCAGGTAGGGCGTGTCACAGGGCGTGTCTAGGCTGAAAATGAGAAAATCCAGTTTTGTTCCAAAAAAATATATATATCAGCCCTGCAAGATTAAAAATCAATTTATTAGAACATATAAATATAAAATGTAGAAACTTGTTAGTTATAAACTTAATATTATAAAATTGATATAAAATATTTATTATTAATATAAAATAGTGAATAAAAATATAGAAATAATTAGAGTTATCATTGACCATGATGCCACTGAAGGCATATTTCTTGAAGAATCTTCATTTTACTGAAGAACAATTCTATATGCAAGATACAAAATAACCTGCAACAAAATGAGGAGCAACTGAAGCTATACCAGGTTTAACATACCCAACTCAAACTTGAAGGTGTTAAACTTTTCTTCATCTAGTGGTTTAGTGAAGATGTCAACCACTTGCTTGTCAGTTGGGACAAACTCAAGGTTGTTATCTTCATATTCCACATGCTCCCTAATGAAATGATATCTGATCTCAATGTGCTTAGTTCTGCTATGGCAGACAGGATTCCTAGCAATTGAAATAGCACTAGTAGAATCACAAAATAGATGATTTCTACTTATCTGAAGGTGGTAGTCCTAGAGCTGATGTTGGATCCACAATAATTGAGCACAGCAGCTAACTGATGAGATGTACTCTGACTCTACAGTTGAAATTGCAACACTAGTTTGCTTCTTGCTGCTTCATGAAACTAGTATTTCACCCAGGAATTGATAGGTGCCAAAAGTACTCTTCCTGTCTTCTTTGCAACCTGTAAAGTCTGCATCTGAATAGCCAGTTAGTTCAAACTCCCCATTTCTAGGGTACTATAAGCCAAGATCTAGTGCGGCCTTAAGATACCTCAGAATTCTCTTTGCAGTAGAGTACTGAGATTCTTTGGGGCAAGCCCGATACCTAGCATAAACACATATAGCATACATGATGTCTGGCCTACTTGCAGTTAGAAAGAGAAGGAAAGCAATTATCCCCCTATATAAAGTTTCATCAATAGGTTTGCCTGTCTCATCTTTGCATATGGGCATACTTGACCCCATGGGAGTTCTCATGGTGGAGGAATTCTCCATTCCAAATTTCTGTATTAACTCTCTAACGAATTTAGACTGGGATACGTACAAGCCATCATTAGTCTGTCTTATTTGGAGATCCAAGAAGAACTTAAGTTCACCCATATTGCTCATCTCGAACTTTCCTTGCATAAGATTGGCAAACTTACTACAGAGGTTGTCATCAGTAGATCCAAAGATGATGTCATCTACATAGATCTGAACTAGGATGATCATACCCTTATATTCCCTTAGGAATATGGTCTTGTCTATCTTCCCCCTTGAGAATTTGTTCTCAATGAGGAAGCTAGGAAAAGTCTTATGCAATGCTCTAGGGGCTTGCTTTTGCCCATATAGAGCTTTCCTAAGTATATAAATAGAATCAGGTGAGTTAGAAACTACAAAACCTGGAGGCTTCTCAACATTGACTTCCTCTTTTAAGTCATCATTTAGGAAGGCTGACTTCACATCCATCTAGTAGACGTTTAATCCTTTGTGTGCAGCATATGCAAGGAAAAATCTTATAGCCTCCAACCTTGCTACAAAGGGCAAAGGTTTGATCAAAATCAATGCCTTCTTCCTATCTATATCCCTTAGCTACTAATCTTGCTTTGTTCTTTATAATAATATCATTTTAATCAAGTTTGTTTCTATAAATCCACTTGACTCTAATTACATTAAGCCCATGAGGTCTGGGAACAAGCTTCCAGACTTTGCATCTTTTGAACTGGTTTAGTTCCTCTTGCATAACTACTATCCAGAATTGATCTATGTTGGTCTCTTCAAACTTCTTTGGCTCCACTTATGACAGGAAGCTTGTATACATATCTGTATTTAGATTTCTGCTTCTTGTCACTACTCCATGGCTTGGTTCACCAATGATTTGGGGAATAGGATGGTCTCTTAAATGCTTAATTGATGGAGGTAATCTTCTTTGAGCACCAGCTTCAGGAATAGCCTCTTGCTGATCATCCTCTGCTCAGAGTGTGTCTGGTATACCTTCTAGAGTATCCACTTCATCTTGGATAATTGGTGTATCTTCCTTGATGGTCAGATTGTCCATCATCTATTCAGTACCTGCAGTACATGAAGAGGAGCTTGGCAGTTCCCTATTAATCATGCTAGGCTCATCAAAGAATACATGCACATACTCTTCTATAACTTGGCTTTTCAAGTTGTATACCAAATAGGCTTTACTATGATTATTGTACCCAACAAAAATCTCATCAAAGTACTTTGCAGCAAACTTAGTCACGTAGGACTTTTCAATATGGAGTACATAGCACTTACTATCAAAGATTCTGAGATAGCCTAGATTTGGTTCTTTGCCCTTCAAGATCTCATAGGGAGTCATCTTGTGGCTTTTCGTGATAGATGCCCTATTGAGGACATGACGTGTAGTATTTACTGCCTCAACCCAGAAATATTCTGGGAGAGATGTGTCACACAACAAGGTTCTTCCAGCCTCTATGAGAGTTCTGTTTTTCCTCTCAACAATCCCATTTTGCTGGGGAGTTTTAGGAGAAGAAAATTTTTGATGAATCCCTTGCTCTTCACAGAACTCTGTCATGCCTTCAGACTAGAATTTTTTTCCATGGTCACTTCTGATTTTGAACATAGAACTGTTAAACTCATTCTGAACTTGCTTCACAAACTTGATGAAGATATCATGGGTCTCATTCTTCTTCTTGAGAAAGAACACCCAAGTAAACTTGGAATAGTCATTAACCACCACAAGGGTATAGAATTTCCTACCAAGACTATAAATAGGCATAGGACCAAATAGGTCCATATGCAAGAGGTATATGCACCTCATAGAGTCTTTGGAACTAATGCCCTTGAAGGAAGCTTTGGTCAGCTTACCCTTTGGGCAAGCTGAGCAAATGTTGTCCTTTGTGCATTTCTCATTTGGACCATTCCTAACTAGCTCTTAACTAAAGAGCTTGCCAATAGTCTTGTAATTCAGGTGGGCTATTCTCTTATGCCACTGGACACAATATGAGACTTTTTCATTTGCTACAAGACAAATTGGAATATCTAAGTCCAGACATAGAAAGTTTAAACAGTAAACATTTCCACTCCTAGTGCCTGTCAATATGACATCTTGGTCACTTGATCTCCTAATCAGGCACTCATCCTTGTGGAAGACAATAATATAGCCAAGATCAGAGAGTTGGCTTATGCTTATAAGGTTGTGTTGCAAACCTTCAACATAAGCCACTTTTGGGATAGTGACTATGCCATTGGTAATCTTACCATATCCTCTAGTTACCCCTATATCAGAACCACTAAAGATAACCATGGGTTCATTTTTAACTAGGGTGAACTCCTTCAAGTTGCTCCTTGTCCCAGTCATGTGCCTGGATGATTGAGACGACGGCCCTCAACCTATTGAAGACGGTGATGGAATGCTTACGGATGACCACACGGAGCATCGCCATAATATCCGTCATGGACGCAAACCAATTTATTAATAATTATTAATAATTTTTTAATAATTATTAAGTCACCTTTTATGTTTTCTTTTTATTTCTGCAACGTTATTTAATATTTAATTTTCATGTCATGTTTAATATCATGGTGACGTTAGAACCATGGTGTATGTTTATTTTTATATTTGGGCTGCATGTAGCCAAGTCATGGTTGTAAGCCAATATATAGGCATGTAATGTTTCATATTTAATTAATTGAAGAAGAAATGATTGAACCCTAATTTAGATAATCCTCCTTCTCCTCTCTTCCTTGGCCGACCCCCTCCCCCCCCCCCCTCCTCTCTTCTCCCTCCAATGCAATTTTCAACCACCCACTATCTCCTCCTCTCCCTCTCTTCTCCTCATTCCTCTCCTCTTATCCCTAAGGAAAAAACTTGACCCGTTCCTTTGCCTTTCAAGTTCGGCCACCCTTCAACCCATAGCCGCCAACCACCACCTCCTCCTCATCATAGCCGACCACCTCCAAAGAAACCGACCACCATCGATTTTCTCTCTGCCAACCCCCTCTTCCACAACCCGACCACCAATAGCCACCACATTTTTTCTCTCCACCATTCTCTATATACTCGGTGACTTTTTCTCTTTCCAAAAACCGACCCCTAGCCAACCTATCAAGGCCGGCCATCCTTCAAACTTGGGGTGAACATCGGCCAAAGCGTGAAGCGACGAAGGCGAACAAGTTTTACATCTTCAACCGGCGTGCCTCTGGCGGAGCTGTTGAAGAATGATCCAAGTAGAGAAATTAAAATCATCCATTCTTATAGGGTAACGAATCCTTTCTACCTATTTTGTGTTTCTCTTCCTAGATTAATTCATGTGGTGGTAGATTCTTAGCGTTGAATTTTTTATAGCAATAAAAATTATATCGTTGTGATCTTTAAATTGCTTTTGTTGTCCCTCTTAATTTCCTTTAATTTATAGAAAGGTTTGGAGAACCTTCGTTTTCTTTTGTTGGGAGAGATCTACCTTTTCCAAATAATATTTTATTTTTGTTAGATCTCTTTTGGTGCAACACTGCTCGTTCGGATCGGGTTGGTCCTCTTAGCCGGAAAGAATAATTTCCTATCACCTCTATTCTATCCTAATCGGTTTGGCAACCCGTATGCTAGCATATAATTGATAGAATTAATTAGCATGGTGTAATGTAGAACGATTGTGCGAGTATAGGATTGGATCGTAGAGAGGTATACATGCTAGTCCGTAGATTTATTCGTTGTTAACGTGTAGTCTGCATCAATTTGGTATCAGAGGGAGGTTCACGTCAATTTCTTAATTGGCACCCTCCCCCTTTTATTTATTTGTTTTTTCTTTTTTTCTGACACGCACATGCACATTTCATTGCACAACATATAAATCAATTTTTAAATTTTTGGTCTGCAAATAGTCGCCTAAAATTTTCAATTTTTCTCAAAATTCAAAAAAAATAGAATTCTGGAAATTCTCCATCATTTTCTTAGTAAGAAATCCAAAAAAAATTGTTTTTCATTAAGTCATTATTTTATTAAATCGTTATAAAATTTTAATTTTGGTCTGCAAATAGCGGCCTATATTTTTATTTTTCAGCAAAAAAAAAATTACTTAATAATACTCATAATTCTTCCAGCAAGAAAATAAAAAAAAATATGCATTTGTTATTTTAAGTAATTAACGGGAACAATTACATCTTTGAAAATTAAATAGGGTCGGGTTATTTAGTTATTGCATGTGCACCAGTTCTGGGTTAGTTTTTCTCTCCGGTTCTCACTAAAATGGCATAAGACGTATATTTTGTCCTGTTAGACTATTCGTATGCTAAGGTTATGACAAATCACACACCAGCCTTGCCTTCCAACCATCCCCACACATATTCTCACAATGAGAGTGGAATACCCGCGTATGATGGTTATGGGAATTCGCAAAAATTTAGGGATTGGCTTAAGTGGGTAGATATTTACTTTGATTGTCACGAATTGGATGACCACCAACAGGTTAACATTTCCCGAGTGTGATTAGTAGGTCAAGCCCGCGTGTTCTGGTACAACGAAGAGCTTCGTGTTGGTAGTCATACACATTCTTGGCCGCACATGCATAGCCTGCTCTCTGATCAATTTGACCCTGCCTACCTTCGCCCTGCTGACACCAAGCCTATGAGTGAGTATCATTATGGCACTAGTTCCATATCTGCCTTTAAGAATGATTACAAACCAAATGCCCAGACCAAGAGACAGATAACAGATGATTTGACTAACCTTAAACAAGGGAACAAGTCGGTCTCAGATTATATGCGTCTTTTTAAGGATATGATGGTTAGAAGTGGTGTGAAGGAGTTGCCAGAGATCACCCTCTCTAGGTTTCGTAGGGGGTTAAACCCCTACATCCAGGGTAAATTACTGCGTTATTGTCACACCGATCTAGACACCACATTTAACACGGCATTAGAAATTGAGAAGCACCACCTTCCTAGGAATAAAGCTCACTCGTGTCAAACCGGAAAGGCCATATTAGGACCACCCCCCTACCCCGTTAGGGAAACCTCTCCTAATAGGTATTTTGTTGTGTACTCGATAGATGTTACCACTAGGGTTATGCCTCTATTAGCCTCGCCATCAAAGTCCCTAGAGATAGTGACTTATACCCATGAGGATGCTTATGTTGATATTCTATCTCTAGATTTTGAGGATGACCCCATAGGTGAGAGTATTCTGACATGTTTGTTAGTGCCCGAAGATTCTGATGCATCTGAGTCTGAGGGAATACCTAGTGATCTAGAAGATAATGTTTGGGATGATGATGATAGTCCAAGCTGTGAGAGTGTCTATTTGGCGGTTACGAGCCCTACTAGCGTGTGTCTGTACACCCTAGTATTGAGTGCCCTCTCCCGGATATGATCCCCATCGCGTTAGAGCCTACGATTATACCCACTGAGACTTTATCTGACTTTCCTGGGGAGCCTGTGAGTAAGGCTTTTCCCATTGTCATTGACGACCCTGACTTAGTGGATGTTCCAACTGATTGGGAAGACTCACCTTATGTGAGAAGTTTATGTTTGGATGATTTTAGCGCTGCGAACTCGAACGATAGTTCTTTGTTGTTATCACCATTATCTGAAGATCAATCTGAATTAAAATTTTCATCGGGTTCGATTTTGCCCATTTCTGAGGCCTATACTAATTCTGAATTGGATGATGTATCTAACGTGTTGGAAGAATTTTCATGTGAGAGAGATATACTTTTGGGAGACATTATTGAAGTAGACCTTGATGAGCGTCCCATGATGTTGTCTCCGTTGCGTAAAATTGAATATGATTTTGATTCTCCCTCAGTTTTTATTTTACTGACTCTCCCACTAGATTCATTGACTCGTTTAGTGGGCCCTTTAGGACACGAGTTTCGTAGGTTTGATCTGTGTCATTTTATGTTGCCAACCCTGTGGGCCCCTCCTTTGGACATGACTTATCGTACAAGTTCTAGTGAGTTATTATATTTTGTAAACGATCTTTTCACTGCGCCTCCTAGATTTAATTTCACGTCATATTTGACTATTCATTTCTCTGCGTTTCAAGCTACGGGTCTATCCTCGTCTGTGTCTGATTCCTTGGCTCTTGTGCCTCTGGATGTGGTGCCTCCTTCACATACTTATATACCACACCCAATCACACGTATTTACCCACCGCCATTTGATGAACCTTTTTCCCACACATTCGTGACCAAGGTTAGGCCCCATAAGTTGTATCGCTCGTGCCTCTTGTCCCATCCGGGAGCGTCGAACTCTTTTAGTATTTATGATGAGATGTTTACCTTGGCATATCTTCATGCCAAGCATGAAAATATTAATTATAAAATTAGGACTGTGGATTTGAAGCCTATGAAAATCATCTTTGATTATAAGGCTCCCGTACCCCCAGACTTAACCCCTTTATCCTCTGTATTTGGGGTAAGTCATGTAGCCCACGGTTTCACTCCTCACGATAGTATGATACTTAGGCGCACTTTAAGAGAATTAATTACACAAGTTGCATCTTATTATTTACTTGCTAGTTTATCGCCGAAACTCGCACCGGATTATGCTCATCATGATCACATTTTATATAGGCACATTAGTGAAGCGCTAACCACAACATATAAATCTTATCAATTTCTTGCTAGCTTACATAAAAGAGTGTCTCACCATATGATTGACGATTTAGTTTTGGTGCATCTCATCCCTGAATGGTTGCCTTTGGGTGCCACAGAAAGTGGGCGAGTTGGCGAGTTAGACCTTTTTCGGATTTTAAAGAAATTAGGAGAATACGCATATCATTTGAAGTTTTCCACTGATTGGGGTATTACCCCTATTTTTTATGTTTCTAATTTAATGTTATATGTTTCTCCACCACTTGAATTATCTGCCTATCCGTTTGGGTCCACTTTATTCTCTTATGGTTTGGGTTGTGAGCTTGTGCCTGGATCGCAATCTTCATCGGTCTTCACTGGAGGTATGTTGGTTGTTGATGTAGAAACTTGTTTTCCTTTATTGCCTAATGCTTTTCTAAGGATCTCCAGGACCATCTCTTTGCATGATAGGATACTCCAGGTTGAAGTGCCCTCCTTTACATGTGGTGATGTTTGCCACTACTTGATTCAATGGCGTGATCGGCCGACCTCCGATGACACTTGGTTTCTTGGATTGGAGGTGGCTCTTTGGGATGTCGCTCTCCCGCATTGGTGCATTCAGACCAACTCATCAGTGATGAGTAATTTTGAGCGGGGGAGGATTGATGGAGACGAAGGCCCTCAACCTATTGAAGACGGTGACGGCATACTTTCGGATGACCATGTGGAGCGTCGCCATAATATCCGTCCTGGACGCAAACCAATTTATTAATAATTATTAATATTTTTTTAATAATTATTAATAATTATTAAGTCATCTTTTATGTTTTTTTTTATTTTTGCAACGTTATTTAATATTTAATTTTCATGTCATGCTTAATATTATGGTGATGTTAGAACCATGGTGTATGTTTATTTTTATATTTGGGCTGCATGTAGCCAAGTCATGGTTGTAAGCCTATATATATGTAAGACCCCCTTTTTTTTCCTTTTCTCGACACCGGGGTCTTAGCCCAGAATTGCCGCTTTGCGGTGACACCGACTCACGGGAAGGCCGCCACTACAAAACGCCAATTCTGCCGGCCCTTTTCGATCATAAGAGAGAGAAGTAATTATACATAAATGTAAACAAGTCCAAAGAAGCAGGTATGAAAGTGAAATCACATCCAACCCATCAGTAGCTAATAACAGGAAATAGATAATAGAAGTACTGCAAGATACGGTTCTGAAGAAATATAGATAAATGGGCTCGAGCCCGGTACATCAGAGTCCTCACTACAATTCACTCATCGCAGAACTAAAAAGTTATTAATCACTCACGGAGCTAGTCGCAGGTGCACCGGTGCTAGAATTACCCACCTCCATGCGCACCGTACTCCGCTGGTGCCGGTCCCTGGACTGCTGGTCCCTGTCTCCCATCCGGAGCTCCTGTAATGTTGTGGTTCGAAAACCATTAGTCATAAAGACTAAGCCCTATCATCCCCTACCCCTCCCCCCCCCACAGCTCCTAAGCATCGAGCGGAGAGGAGGAAAGGAAAGCTACAAAGGTGGAGAAAAATCAAGCAGATGACAGGGGAGTTATTCTAACAACTATCTAGAACATGGAACAACTAGCAATTCTATGGTCGTAAGTGGTATAGAAGAGAAGTAGTAAGTAGCAATTGTATAAAAAGGGCAGCTAGAGAACAGTAAGTAAACAGGTAAGTAAGTAGGAAACCTTAACTTATATGAATGCCCATACAAACTTATAAGTTAAGGGGTCTTCTGCAAGGCTCCCATCGTATAAAAAGTCCCATACCGATTTATACGTTGGGGTGTCGGTTGTATGCAAATATGAGTGTAGTGATATGCTATGCCATGATTCATGCAAGTGCAACTCACGCACACGACTCTATGCGCACAGACCTTTAGTTCCCCCTATTCGAGCAGCTAGCTTCACTCCCAGGAACCTCCGTAGTGTCAAACGGAGACAGTGGGTCGGGCCCCCCACTCCTAGGCGGGTATCCACACTACCGGGCCTAGCCCTTCCGTACGCCCCTAGAAGAACACAACCTAGAGCATCCGCGTACTACTGCTGGCTATACCGACCAGACTTTCTTTGGCTAATTGTCCCACACCGCCGAGTCAACGTACCAATGCTGGTGTGAACGACAATCAGATATCGAAGACCCACCACCTTTATTCTGTACTCCAACCCTCGAGCCCTCGGCTCCCCGAACTGTCCCATCCGTGCATCTACCTTCAGAGCTACCGTCTGAATGGCAAACAAACCAATTATTCTACCTTCCTATCTATCGGGGTGTATGTGTGTGCAACCCTAAATATACTAGTTTCTCTTTAGATTATTAATTCTACAGTTTACATTAGCCCAGGACTGCCCCCGGTATTCCCTGTGAAGGGCTGTCAAAGGGCACTAGGAACTATTATGGTAACTAAAGCCCACTGTTCCCTTTCGCAAGGCACTTATTGTTATTGGTTGATACCCATTACCCGATCCCTTTTTAAGTTACTTTAGATCTTGCCCTAGCGTATTAAGACTCTTCCACTACTACTCGGGGTGGACGATCTTTCGTCGTTCCCGTACGCCCTTATCCTTAACCAGTCTCACACTCTACTTATCCTGACCTCCAATAAAGAACTTAACTTAGCTTGCCCTAACCAACCAGCAACTACCAAAAATTCCATCTCTCAAAGTTCATTATCCGCTCTAGTTTAGTTTCCGTGGTTTTACTATATGCAGACCATCCTAAGATACGTGAGGAGTATGAGGGGAGGTACTCCAATTTGTCTTCTGAATCTCCTATAGTATTTACTGGAGGTCTATCTTGACATAATATAGCTAAGACTAAGATTTCCAAATTTTCCTATTTATCGGGCATTTAATTTTTTTATTCTAAGATTCCAAATGCCCTAGTATGAACATGAAGTGCACTAATGAGCCAATAATAAATGATCATAAAATCAGTAAAAATCCTATGAGATATTTAAACAGTAATTCCAAGTTTTGAGAAATTCTAGAGGTGTTGGGGCCTATATTTCTTAATTTACCATTTTAGGCCATTTCTACTATATTATGAAGGAAGTACTGTAGATATGTATCAAATAATCCCAAGAAAATTATAGAAGCTTTACGGTGACCTAAAATAATCAGAAACCAAGTCCCATAATTTTTATCTAACATTTGGGCTCTGAATCTATTTTAATGTAAAAATCCAATTTTCCTAGCCTAGAGAAGGAGGTACTATTTTTAATCATCTAAAAAACCATAGAAATTTACAGGATTACTATTATTGTCTGAAACACCCACTGACCAAATTTCATAATTTTACAAATAGTAATTTGGGCATTATTTGTATTTTTGACTACATATCACAATTAGTATGTTAAAGAATAAAGTACCCAAAATAACCAGATAAAACTCTCAAGAAAAATACATAAGGTATAACATGCTATTAGATACCCTAATCCAAGGTTTCATAACATTCCAGTGCATAGAAATTCCAAAATCATCAAGATAAATATCTAGGGCACAATTAGAGTTGTAAATGAATTACTGTATAAATTAACTCAAAAATCTCAACAAAATTATAACATGGCTATTTAGATTAGAATATCACCCTACTTTAATTTTACTTGATTTAAAGTTCATTTGACAGCTTAATAATTCAAATTAAGGTTGTTGACCTAAACTAGGGTTAGGATTTTAGGTGGCCTAGCTGTCTCCAAATACCCTAAACTTTCGTCCAGAGAACTATACTGGCCCTATGGTTCTCTCCACCAAATTTTAAGTCAGTCAAAGGTCATTTGATCCCATGACCTTCACAACCCCGAAAACCACCATTAAGGGATTTTCCCTAGGGTTCTAGGGCTGCCCTACACCAAACCAACCAAAACTCCCTTGGAGGGTGTGTCATGCCCTAAACAGCTATTGGACAAAATATCAGCCTCTGTTGAGGTGATATGACCACCCAAATACCAAGGGGGTGTTTGATCCTAAATTATCCTATAAGGATCAACCTAGGGTTAGACTTAAACCTATTCAAAACATCTCCAAATGAAATGAAATTTTTACCAAAACCTTATGATAAACCCAGGGACCACTCACCAAAATTTGGGAGGCTTTGGAAGTCATTTAGCCATCTAATTAAATTATGCTAAGATTATTGAATTTTTCTAAAAACTATAGAAAAGTATTTCCCAAAAATCCTAATTTTTGGATAGCATCTGTATATAGATAAGATTAGGCCACACCCCAAATTTCAAGTCATTTTGATGACTGGATTTGAGTGGGGAATTTTTCTAAGGTCAGGACAGCCCTATGGGTAGACCTCACCAAAGTGAGTGCTGAGGTCTATCCAGTGGTCCAAACTGCTTGAAAAAAATTTAAAATTTACTAGACTATAAGGGCTACAATATTGGTGTTGACCACTTTTTCTGTAGGAGCCTCTAAGTATTTTTCCTAAATTTTCTAATGTGACTGTTAGTTCCATACAAAAATTACTTATAAAATAAAATCTATTTAAACTACACAGATCTTGAAGCAAGATCTAAAGACTCTGGACTCGTCTTCTTCCTCCAGCCAAGGGCCCTGATTTGCTCGACCTGGAGTCATTTTCAAGAGCAGCTACCGGCCGTCCAGCCTCCTCCCTGGCCGGCCACCGCCACCACTACCTCCGTTGAGGTGGCGGCCATCGCCGGGCGGCGGCGCAGCCGCCGGAGAGGCTTTTTCCGGCGAGCACGAACACAGGTTTCATGGAAAAATCCATGAAAATGGAAGTTTCAACCGGGCTCAGTTGAGCCCGATTCTCAAACCTATTAGTCCTAAGATCTATCCGCAGAAGAAGAGGGAGGGGGGGACCTTGTTCGCGGGCTGGAGGGGTGCAGACCGTCGGGAAGCCATTTGCGCGGCGGCGACGTCGCCAGAAATTCTTCAATAGCAAGGGGAGGCTCGAAAACTTCGGGTAACACTGGGAAAAAATCCTCTTGGGCCTCTGAAGATGTTTAAAAGCTTGGGCAAGGAGGGAGATCGGCCAAAAGCTGGTGGCCATTAATGGCCCATAAAAGCTTGGCTCGGCCATGATGGAGGGGGGCTGAATCGGCCCTATGACAGCTGGAGGAGGGCTGGAAACTCCTCCTCTCCCTGAGAGGAGTTGAATCCAGCAGTTTTAGGGGAAGGGAAAGAGTCATGGCATCAAATGCCATTGATGGCCGTGACTTCAAGCTTTCAGCCATGGCCGCAACCGTCCTTTTGCAAAACCGGCGGTCCACATGGCACAGCATGACTGGTCAACTTAAATCAAATAAAACTTATCAGGTCTTATTGGAGAAGACGGCTCACTCCTGAACCGGACCGGTTCAGCTAAACCAGCTCCCAACTAGAAGTAAAAATTCCAGAAAAAAGTCTATGTATAATGGCGTTGAGTGAGCTCAGCTCACTCAACACTATCAGGCTACGGCGTTAAGTGAGCTCTGCTCACTCAACGCCATTCCAGACTATGGCGTCGAGTGAGCTCAGCTCACTCAATGCCATCCGGATTATGGCGTTAAGTGAGCTCAGCTCACTCAATGCCATCCGAATTATGGCGTTGAGTGAGCTCTGCTCACTCAACGCCACCCGGAATATGTCTTTTTAGATGATGGCGTTGAGTGAGCTTAGCTCACTCAACACCGTCCAGGTTATGGCATTGAGTGAGCTCTGCTCACTCAACGCCATCCAGACAACACCAAATGGCGTTGAGTGCAGTCAGTGCACTCAACGCCGTTCAGCTTATGGCGTTGAGTGCACTCAACGCACTCAATGCCATCCCGCCTGACCGTTTACGGCATTGAGTGAGCTAAGCTCACTCAAAGCCATCAAGTCTATGGCGTTGAGTGAGCCTAGCTCACTCAACGCCATTCCTGCCGACACTAGATGGCGTTGAGTGTAGTCAGTGCACTCAACGCCCTTCAACCTATGGCTTTGAGTGAGCTAAACTCACTCAACGCCATCCTGCTTATGGCTTTGAGTGAGCTAAGCTCACTCAACGCCATCCAGCTTATGGCTTTGAGTGAGCTAAGATCACTCAATGCCATCCAGCCCACGGCATTGAGTAAGCTTAGCTCACTCAATGCCATTCCAAGGTCACGGGCGTGATGGACCGGTCACGAGCGTGACGGACAGGTCACGGGCGTGTTAGGCCCATGATGACATTTCTGAGCTCGACGATCATCTTCCAGAGGTCGACGATCGCCGAAGGGGTCACGCCCTAGGTCACGGGCGTGACGGGTCGGCCATGGGCGTGACCACCCTTGACTCGAAGTTTTTGTCGATAATCTTCAATTCCTGGGTTTCCTAAGGTTCTGTTATGACAAAACCACCTCTAGGGGTCTAGCCGGAAATGGGATGTTACAAATCCCAATAAACAAAACAAAGATTTCGTCCCCGAAATAAAGGTTAAGCCTACGAGACTCTAATCGAGAAAAAGAAGCTTGTAACATCCCATGAGAATTGAAAGATTACATCTCTACGTTATGTTTGCTCTATGCAGTTTCAAATCTAAGATTAATTCGCCCAATTAACTAGGAATATACACCCCAATAAACAAAAGATTAGCCCCTATTCTTGAAATTTAAGTCCTATTGGTTTAAAACAGGAAAGCAAATTGATTATCTAGAGGGGTTGTGAGGTATACCTGACAAAAAAGTTCCGGGTATTTTTGCCGCATCAAGTCCTGTGGCTCCCATGTATGCTCCTCCTGCCCATGATTGTTCCACAGAACCTTGACTAATGGAACCTTCTTCCGTCGCAAGACCCGCACTGTTGTATCGTCAATCCTGATAGGCTCCAAGTTTACTGACCGATCCGAGGCAACTGGGCCATCTGCCGAGGAAATCAGCTGCTCAGGGCGTAGCAGAGCCCTCCGAAGTGAGGAGACGTGGAAGACGTCATGCAATTTCGCTAACTCCAGTGGTAGCTCTAGTCTATAGGCTAAGAGGCCGATCCGCTCCAGGATCCTATAAGGCCCCATATATCTCGGGCTGAGCTTCTTCCGCCCGCGAACCCGCGAGACTCCGTGCATCGGCCGTATCTTCAAGAAAACCTGGTCTCCCACCTGGAACTCCACTTGACGGTGCCTCGCATCGTAGTATTTGGTCTGTCTACTCTGGGCTTCCAACATACTGTCCCGGATCAATCTAATCTGAGACTCTGTGTCTCCCACAAACTCCGAGCCTAGTGCCTGCAGATCCTCATCCTGAACCCATGATAGTGGGGTCCTGCACCTCCTTCCGTATAATGCCTCGTATGGAGCCATGCCTATGCTGGACTGATGGGCGTTGTTGTACGAAAAATCGACCAATGGCAGCAACCTCTCCCAAGGCTCGCCACGGTCCAAAATACACAGTCGCAACAGATCTTCCAGTGTATGGTTGGTGTGCTCTGTCTGCCCGTCGGTCTGAGGGTGAAAAGCTGTGCTGAATGTCAACCGAGAACCCAGATGGGCCTGGACTGACCTCCATTCCCTAGATGTAAACCGCCCATCCCGATCCGAAACGATAGTCTTGGGCACCCCATTATAATGCATAAACTACTCAATGAACCTCTGTACTAGTACACTAATCGGTGCGTCCTTCGCCACTGGAATGAATCTGGCCACCTTTGTTAGTCTGTCCACTATCACCCAGATCGAGTCATTCCCCGCACGGGATCGAGGTAGCCCATGTATGAAGTCCATGGCTATATCCTAAAATTTCCACTCCAGTACCGGAAGCGGCTGCAGCAAGCCTGCCGGGTTCCTACACTCCGCCTTCACGAGCAGGCAGGCCTCGCAATGCGTCACAAAGTACGTAATATCTTTCTTCATACCCGTCCAGTACATCGTCCTCTTCAAATCCTTTACCATCTTGGTGATCCCCGGGTGTACCGAATATCGGCTGTAGTGAGCTTCCGTCAAAATGTCCTCCCGGATCCGTCCTCCTGCTGGTATGTAGACTCTGCCTCGCAAACACAGGAGAACATCCCTCAAAGAGTAATCTCCTATCGTGCCTTCCTCCAAGGCTCGGAATATCGGCTCAGCTCTCTCATCCAGCATCTGCCCATATCTGATGCGATCTCGAATATCATCAGTAGTAACCATCGACCCCAGGTACTCCATGTATAGCTCCAGGTCATCCTCAGACACTAGTGAAATCTGCATCTCCTCGAACGATCTAACCAACTCCAAGGCCATCAGCTGCGGGCCTACTCCTGTCGTACTCGCTCTCCGGCTCAGAGCATCTGCGACCACGTTCGCCTTCCCCAGATGGTAGTGCATGGTGTACTGGTAGTCTGACAGAAATTCCACCCAGCGTCTCCGTCTGATGTTTAACTCCTTCTGGGTGTCGACGTACTTCAGATTCTTGTGGTTGGAGAAGATATCGCAATGTACTCCGTAGAGATAGTGTCGCCAGATCTTAAGAGCAAAAATAACTGCCCCCATCTCCAAATGGTGCACGGGGTAGTTCTGCTCGTGCTGCTTCAACTGATGGGAGGCATAGGCCATTACGTGCCTGTTCTACATCAGAACGGCACCCATCCCCTGATAGGAAGCATCTGTATACACCTGGAATCCCTCCTTCCCTGATGGAAGAGCAAGGATGGGAATCGAGGTGAGACGATCCTTCAGCTCCTGGAAGGCAGATTCGCATTGAGGCGTACAGATAAAAGGGGACTCCTTCTTCGTCAGGGACGTAAGAGGGAGGGCAATCTGAGAGAACCCCTTTATGATTTTCCGGTAGTAACCGGCAAGTCCAAAGAAACTTCGAACATCCGAGGCCGACTTTAGTGGTGGCCAATCCCGTACTGCCTGGACCTTCGCCGGATCCACTGCCAGACCTGCTCCACTGATGACATGGCCCAGAAAGGCTACCTCCTTTAGCCAGAACTGGCACTTGCTGTACTTGGTATACATCTCATGCTCCCGCAGCTTCCCCAAGGTCAAGGCCAGATGTCTCGCGTGCTCCTCCTCGGTCCTTGAATAGATAAGGATGTCGTCGATGAATACGATGATGAAGAAGTCCAGATACTCCTCAAACACCTGATTCATCAAGGCCATGAATGCAGAGGGTGCATTCGTGAGCCCGAACGGCATCACGGTAAACTCGTACAACCCATATCTGCTGCTAAAGGTCGTCTTCGGGATGTCCTCCTCTCGAATGCGAAGCTGGTAGTACCCTGACCTCAGATCCAGCTTTGAGAACCAATGGGCTCCCTCCAGCTGGTCAAATAGCTCGTCAATCCTTGGTAAGGGATAAGTATTCCGGACCATCAACCTGTTCAGGGCCCGGTAATCTATGCATTGTCGAAGGGTCCTGTCCTTCTTCTTAACGAATAGCACCGGAGCTCCCCATGGTGAAGAGCTAGGCCGAACAAACCCGGCCTCCACAAACTCCTGAAGCTGGCTTCGAAATTCCACCAACTCCTTTGGGGCCATTCGATAGGGAGCTCTGGATACCAGCTTAGCCCCCGGTATGAGCTGAATCTGAAAGTCATTCTCTCGGTGCGGGGGTAGCCCTGGTAGCTTCTCCGGAAACACGTCGACGAAGTCCCGCACTACTGGAATATCTGAAATGGAGTCCTTGGCCACGACCGCCTCAAAAAGGACCTGATAAACTTCTCCCCCCATGCAGGTGGGCCTTAACGGCCTACACAGACGATAATAAGGTACGAGGTGCTGGTATAATACCTTCTATGACAATGAAGGAGTCGTCGTGCCTCATGGTGATCATCTTCGCCACGCGGTTGATCTGGGCATGGTTCTAGCACAGCCAAGTCATGCCCAGGATCAGATCGTAATCTAGCATCTTTAGAATCATCGCTGGTGCCTCAAATGCCTTCCCGTCGACCCTCGCTTCCATATTGCAATGAGCAGAGGTCATTATCTCTGATCCATCGGGTAGGCGCACCCTCATCATCTTCCCGGTGAATGGCTCCACACCTTCTAGTCCTTTCACGAAATCCTCCGACACGAACGAGTGTGAAGCACCAGTGTCGAAGAGAGTGTGAGCGGGCTTGCCGCTAACGAAGACTATGCCTGGGGTAATTAAGTGTCTTAGTATTTTTTTTTTGTAGTTGTCTTCTCTTAATTTCTAACTAGGTTATGTCTAGAATACTAGTTTATATGAAGAAAATTTAAAAGTACTGCCATACCTGCGATAACCTGCTCCGGGTTTCGGGGGTTTGTCAGGTCTAGAGCATACACCTGCTCCCTCTCTGGTCTGCAGCCTCGATCCTGAAATCCTCGTCCTCGGTCATGTCCTCGTCCGCCAAACTGCCGGGGAGGTCGAGCGCCCTGATGTGTTGGTTGGGGTGCTCGCCTCATAGAGCAGTTCCTCTTAATATTCCCCGGCTGGTTGCACTGATAGCATACCGGTGGCTGCTCAGCTGTCCTTGGCATTTCCAGCATCTGT
Source organism: Platanthera zijinensis (assembly GCA_039513925.1). Lineage (NCBI taxonomy): Eukaryota > Viridiplantae > Streptophyta > Magnoliopsida > Asparagales > Orchidaceae > Platanthera > Platanthera zijinensis. The sequence continues at coordinate 52,880,567 of CM077079.1, read as the reverse complement.
ATAGGCTGGGGAGCTAGTACCCCCTGACTCCTCTGCTCCTGCCCAAACTCCTGACGAGGCTGATCCCCGTTCCTTCTCTCCCCAATAACCTGGCCCCGAGGACGGTCTCTACGACCTCCAATCACTGTATCATCAGCCGGTCTCTCCCGGCTCTTCACTGTAAGCTGATCTGCCTCTCTCTTCTTAGCCATCTCCAGAATCCTGGCCAGACTCCCCTCTAAGATGAAAAGGACGGCTTGTCTCATGTTGTTTTGCAGCCCCTTATAAAACCTCCGGGCATAGCCAGCATCGTCTAACTGATAAGCGTCTGCATAACGGGCCAGGTGAGTGAACTCCTGATACTAGTTTATCCACAGTCCTGTTCCCCTGCCTCAATCGCAGGAACCTATCCTCCAGGTCATCGCTCGCCGACTGAGGTACAAAATGTCCAAGGAGCGCTGCTCTGAACTCCTCCCAAGTAATATCAGCGCAATCCATCCCCGCAAAGGTGGTGTCAAGCTGAGACTTCCACCACCTCTTTCCGTGTGACTCTAGGCAGGAGGTCGCCAAAGCAACTGCCTCCTCAGTGGGGCATCGAATCCCTGTCAGCATCTCGTAAATGGTGTCCAACCATTCCTCCGTACGTACTGCAGACTCCGTCCCCTGGTAAGCTGGAGGGGAAAGTCCCCGGAAGACAGTTATCCAATTGGCCCCGGGGTTTGGCTGTAGAGACGGGGCTTCCTGAGCTCTGAATGCCTCCAGAATGGCCATCAGTGTTTGCCCCATCTTTGTCTGCTGGAACGGAGCTGGAGCCGGTAGAGGCGGGACCACATTCGGAGCTTGGGGTGTCCCCTGCTGTGATGTAGGGTTCGTCGCAGGCTACAAGTAAAAATTCTGTTTGTTAGAGAGCGAATGAATGGAATTTTAAGAGGGGTTAGGATGGACTTTCACATGTGATTTCCCTTATGGGCATACCACTGCTTCCGCTGCTAGTTTGTCCGCAAACTAAGCTCGCACGGGGGGTGGCCCAAGATTTTGTGGACTACTTCTCTTTCGATCGAGGTCTCCTCTGATACCACTTGTAAGACCCCCTTTTTTTTTCCTTTTCTCGACACCGGGGTCTTAGCCTAGAATTTCCGCTTTGCGGTGGCACCGACTCACGGGAAGGCCGCAACTACAAAACGCCAATTCTGCCGGCCCTTTTCGATCATAAGAGAGAGAAGTAATTATACATAAATGTAAACAAGTCCACAGAAGCATGTATAAAAGTGAAATCACATCCAGCCCATCAGTAGCTAATAACAGGAAATAGATAATAAAAGTACTGTAAGATACGGTTCAGATGAAATATAGATAAAAGGGCTCGAGCCCGGTACATCAGAGTCCTCACTACAAGTCACTCATCGCAGAACTAAAAAGGTACTAATCACTCACGGAGCTGTTCGCAGGTGCACCGGTGCTAGACTGACCCACCTCCATGTGCACCGTACTCCGATGGTGCTGGTCCCTGGACTGCTGGTCCCTGTCTCCCATCCGGAGCTCCTGTAATGTTGTGGTTTGAAAACCATTAGTCATAAAGACTAAGCCCTATCATCCCCTACCCCTCCCCCCCCCCCCCACGGCTCCTAAGCACCGAGCGAAGAGGAGGAAAGGAAAGCTACAAAGGTGGAGAAAAATCAAGCAGATGACAGGGGAGTTATTCTAACAACTATCTTGAATAAGGAACAACTAGCAATTCTATGGTAGTAAGTGGTAAAGAAGAGAAGTAGTAAGTAGCAATTGTATAAAAAGGGCAGCTAGAGAACAGTAAGTAAACAGGTAAGTAAGTAGGTAACCTTAACTTATATGAATGCTCATACAAACTTATAAGTTAAGGGGTCTTCTGCAAGGCTCCCATCGTATAAAAAGTCCCATACTGATTTATACGTTGGGGTGTCGGTTGTATGCAAATATCAGAGTAGTTATATGTTATGCCATGATTCATGCAAGTGCAACTAACGCACACGACTCTATGCGCACAGACCTTTAGTTTCCCCTATTCGGGCAGCTAGCTTCACTCCCAGGAACATCCGTAGTGGTAAACCGAGACAGTGGGTCGGGCCCCCCACTCCTAAGCGGGTATCCACACTACCGGGCCTAGCCCTTCCGTACGCCCCTAGAAGAACACAACCTAGAGCATCCGCGTACTACTGCTGGTTATACCCACCAGACTTTCTTTGGCTAAGTGTCCCACACCGCCAAGTCAACATACCGATGCCGGTGTGAACGACAATCAGATATCAAAGACCCACCACCTTTATTCTGTACTCCAACCCTCGAGCCCTCGGCTCCCCGGACTGTCCCGTCCGTGCATCTACCTTCAGAGCTACCGTCTGAATGGCAACCAAACCAATTATTCTACCTTCCTAGCTATCGGGGTGTATGTGTGTGCAACCCTAAATATACTAGTTGCTCTTTATATTATTAATTCTACAGTTTAAATTAGACCAGGACTGCCCCCGGTATTCCCCGTGAAGGGCTCTCAAAGGGCACTAGGAACTATGATGGTAGCTGAAGCCCACCGTTCCCTTTCGCAAGGCACTTATTGTTATTGGTTGATACCCATTACCCGATCCCTTTTTAAGATACTTTAGATCTGGCCCTAGCGTATTAAGACTCTTCCACTACTACTCAGGTTGGACGATCTTTCGTCGTTCCCGTACGCCCTTATCCTTAACCAGTCTCACACTCTACTTATCCTGATGTAACGACCCCATCCGTTAAATGACGTATAGTAGAAGGTCCGGCCGGGGCCCCACACCATATGCCACAAACAGACGGTGAGGTCACAGGATAATACCAAACCAAACACGAATCCTAACTCAGAGCATTCTAGCGGAAGCTTTAAGTTGTACTTTGAACTCTAACCAGGAATGTCCAATATATAAACCACCTTTATATATAACCACGGAATGTACACAAATACATAGAGTTTGGCCTTAAGGCCTTACAGTTCCTCTTTTCACACCGTATGGTTTACAAACCTCGGCGCGCAGGCCGGCCATACATGAGCAAAAGAAAATAAGCAAAAGCATTCGCTCAGCCTTCAAGGGCTAGCCGGAGCAGCAGCAGCAACAGCAGTAGGGCTTCAGCCCTTCACTTACCACTTGGCTCTCCAACACCTGCATGGGAACAATCCACCCAACTGGTGGCAAACAATGCAACGGTCAGCATTCAGCTGACCCAATTATAACAATCCTACCCCTTTCTCGGGGCATTAGCATTCTTTCCCTGCAAAGCATGGCATCAACATATAGCAACTATGTGCGCGCAGGCACATTCAAGCCATCACAACTATCGGCCACACAGCCCGACAGTTCGTGCACTCAGGGCACATTCTTGGTGTACCGGAATACCAGGGTCAACACCACCGTCTATACGGTATTTGAGCATTCTAGTCTTTCTGGCGCGCGGGCCTAAGACTCTCATTAGGCGCTCCAACAAAACCTATAACCAGGCTTCCAAGTCGGACGGACCTAACGCAGGTACGGATCAGCCACCCCCCCGTTGCTCAAGTCGCCGTGCCACCTCAAATACGGAAGTATCCATGGCTATTTATAGGCGCGGGTCGGTTTCACCTTTCCTGTTCGGCAATCTGCCTTTTCATCGAGTTGCAGCCCAACGGCTCAACCGCTCATAAAGTGGCAACGCACGGCCACAAGAGTTGCATCCAATTCTACTATACGTATTGTTGGTACTTGTTTCCTTACCGTGCACATTTCGGGACGAAATTTTGTTAAGGGGGGGAGGATTGTAACACCCCAAAAAGACCCCAAAAAGACTCAAAATGGGTTTGAGGTGCAGGTCAGTGTACACGGCCTGGGGCACGGGTGTGTCCCAGGGCGTGTCACGCAAATAAAATGCGTTTTGAGTCAGAAGATTACACGGCCTTGAACCAAGCCTTGAACACGGGCGTGTCAGGTTGGACACGGGCGTGTCCGATGCCGTGTTCCGACCCATGTACTGCTTGCAGCTCGATGAGGAGGGGGTGACACGGGCGTGTCTTAGGAATGACACGGGCGTGTCAGGTTCGACACGGGCGTGTCGTTGCCCGTGTTCTGGTAAATCTGAGTCGGTACGAATACCGCGTGTGCCGCTTAAGGGTACACGGCCTGTGACACGGGCGTGTCACAGGCCGTGTCAGCCAAAAATTGAGTTTTTGGGCAAATCGTGGCCGTTCAGATTTCTCTCTTTTGATCCAAGGGCTCAGGTGATTTCCTGGCTGGATTTAATCCGTGAAGGCTGATGAAGACTTCATTCTTCATTTGCTTAAGGAAGAGAGAAAGAGAGAGGAGGAAGAAGAAGGAGGAGGAGATCAAGCCACCGACGGAGTTCCCGTGGTCCGATTCGTGATCTGAAGCCGGCGTTGTGAAGGCAAGGCTGCTGCGGTTCTTTCTCACTTGCTAGTTTTCGATGGCTCCCAAGAGATCGACAAGGGTAACGATCTCCCTTCTTGGACATGTGAAGTCCTTCTTTTCTGCATTGCATAGGGAAAACCCTTCCCCGCGAGTGTGCGGTGGGTTGTGGTGTCCCTTGGGGTAGATATGTGAAGTCCCCCTTGTTAGAGGCCGGAATTGGAGTACGGCTCTAGGCATGCTGTGTGAAGCCCATCTGGATATGGTCTGGATTGGTGATGCTTGTTTGCATATCGGAGAAGGCTCCGTGATTATGGCTTGTGTTGCCTTGTGCCTACCTGTTGCTTGGTGCAGCAGGAAGTACTGGATGATGTCCAGGAAATGAAGAGGGTTGGATGCAACTCTTGTGGCCGTGCGTTGCCACTTATTGAGCGGTTGAGCCGTTGGGCTGCAACTCGATGAAAAGGCAGATTGCCGAACAGGAAAGGTGAAACCGACCCTCGCCTATAAATAGCCATGGATACTTCCGTATTCGAGGTGGCATGGCGACTTGAGCAACAGGGGGTGGCTGATCCGTACCTGCGTTAGGTCCGTCCGACTTGGAAGCCTGGTTATAGGTTTTGTTGGAGCGCCTAATGAGAGTCTTAGGCCCGCGCACCGGAAAGACTAGAATGCTCAAATACCGTGTAGACGGTGGTGTTGACCCTGGTATTCCGGTACACCAAGAATGTGCCCTGAGTGCACGGACTGTCGGGCCGTGTGGCCGATAGTTGTGATGGCTTGAATGTGCCTACGCGCACATAGTTGCTATATGATGATGCCATGTTTTGCAGGGAAAGAATGTTAATGCCCCGAGAAAGGGGTAGGATTGTTATAATTGGGTCAGCTGAATGTTGACCATTGCATTGTTTGCCACTGGTTGGGTGGATTGTTCCCATGCAGGTGCTGGAGAGCCAAGTGGTAAGTGAAGGGCTGAAGCCCTACTGCTGTTGCTGCTGCTGCTGCTGCGGCTAGCCCTTGAAGGCTAAGCGAATGTTTTTGCTTGTTTTCTTTTACTCATGTATGGCCGGCCTGCGCGCCGAGGTTTGTTAACCATACGGTGTGAAAAGAGGAACTGTAAGGCCTTAAGGCCAAACTCAATGTATTTGTGTACATTCCGTGGTTATATATAAAGGTGGTTTATATATTGGATATTCCTGGTTAGAGTTCAAATTATAACTTAAAGCTTCCGCTAGAATGCTCTAAGTTAGGATTCGTGTTTGGTTTGGTATTATCCTGTGACTTCACCGTCTGTTTGTGGCATATAGTGTGGGGCCCCGGCCAGACCTTCTACTATTATAACTCAATTTTTGGCTGACACGGCCTGTGACACGCCCGTGTCACAGGCCGTGTACCCTTAAGCGGCACACGCGGTATTCGTACCGACTGAGATTTACCAGAACACGGGCATCGACACGCCCGTGTAGAACCTGACACGCCCGTATCATTCCTTAGACATGCCCGTGTCACCCCTGCCTCATCGAGCTGCAAGCAGTACACGGGTAGGCACACGGCATCGGACACGCCCGTGTCCAACCTGACACGCCGGTGTTCAAGGCTTGGTTCAAGGCCGTGTAATCTTCTGACTCAAAACGCATTTTATTTGCGTGACACGCCCTGGGACATACCCGTGTCCCAGGCCGTGTACCCCCGACACGCCCTGGGACACGCCCGTGTCCCAGGCCGTGTAAACTGACCTGCACCTCAAAACCATTTTGAGTCTTTTTGGGGTCTTTTTGGGGTGTTACACCTGACCTCTAATAATAAACTTAACTTAGCTTGCCCTAACCAACCAGCAACTACCAAAAATTCCATCTCTCAAAGTTCATTATCCGCTCTAGTTCAGTTTCCGTGGTTTTACTATATGCAGACCATCCTACGATACGTGAGGAGTATGAGGGGAGGTACTCCAATTTGTCTTCTGAATCTCCTATAGTATTTACTGGAGGTCTATCTTGACATAATATAGCTAATACCAAGATTTCCAAATTTTCCTATTTATCGGGCATTTTATTTATTTATTCTAAGATTCCAAATGCCCTAGTATGAACATTAAGTGCACTAATGAGCCAACAATAAATCATCATAAAATCAGTAAAACTCCTATGAGACATTTAAACAGTAATTCCAAGTTTTGAGAAATTCTAGAGGTGTTGGGGCCTATATTTCCTAATTTACCATTTTAGGCTATTTCTACTATATTATGAAGGAAGTACTGTAGATATGTATCAAAAAATCCCAAGAAAATTATAGAAGCTTTATGGTGACCTAAAACAATCAGAAACCAAGTCCCATAATTTTTATCTAACATTTGGGCTCTGAATCTATTTTAATGTAAAACACCAATTTTCCTAGCCCAGAGAAGTGGGTACTATTTTTAATCATCTAAAAATCCATAGAAATTTACAGGATTGCTATCATGGTCTGAAACACCCACTGACCAAATTTCAAAATTTTACAAAGAGTAATTTGGACATTATTTGTATTTTTGACTACATATCACAATTAGTACATTAAATAATAAAGTACCCAAAATAATCAGTTAAAACTCTCAAGAAAAATACATAAGGTATATCATGCTATTAGATGCCTTAATCCAAGGTTTCATAACATTCCAGTGCATAGAAATTCCAAAATTATCAAGATAAATATCTAGGGCACAATTAGAGTTTTAAATGAAGTACTGTATAAATTAACCCAAAAATCTCAACAAAATTACAACATGGCTATTTAGATTAGAAAATCACCCTACTCCAATTTTACTTGATTTAAAGTTCATTTGACAGCTTAATAATTCAAATTAAGGTTGGTGACCTAAACTAGGGTTAGGATTTTAGGTAGCCTAGCTGTCCCCAAATACCCTAAACTTTTGTTCAGAGAACTATACTGGCCCTATGGTTCTCTCCACCAAATTTTAAGTCAGTCCAAGGTCATTTGACCCCATGACCTTCACAACCCTGAAAACCACCATTAAGGGATTTTCCCTAGGGTTCTAGGGCTGCCCTACACCAAACCACCCCAAACTCTCTTGGAGGGTGTGTCATGCCCTAAACAGCCATTGGACAAAATATCAGCCTCTGTTGAGGTGATATGACCACCCAAATACCAAGGGGGTGTTTGATCCTAAATTATCCTATAAGGATCAACCTAGGGTTGGACTCAAACCTAATCAAAACATCTCCAAATGAGATGAAATTTTTTCCAGAACCTTATGCTAAACCCAGGGACCACTCACCAAAATTTGGGAGGGTTTGGAAGTAATTTAGCCATCTAAATAAATTATGCTAGGATTTTTGAATTTTTCTAAAAACTATAGAAAAGTATTTCCCAAATATCCTAATTTTTGGATAGCATCTGGATATTGATAAGATTAGGCCACAACCCAAATTTCAAGTCATTTTGATGACTGGATTGGAGTGGGGAATTTTTCTAAGGTCAGGACAGCCCTATGGGTAGACCTCACCAAAGTTAGTGCTGAGGTCTATCCAGTGGTCCAAACTGCTTGAAACAAATTTTAAAATTTACTAGACTCAAAGGGCTACAATATTGGTGTCGACCACTATTTTTGTAGGAGCCTCTAAGTATTTTTCCTAAATTTTCTAATGTGACTGTTAGTTCCATACAAAAATTACTTATAAAATAAAATCTATTTAAACAGCACAAATCTTGAAGCAAGATCTAAAGATTCTGTACTCGTCTTCTTCCTCCAGCCAAGGGCCCTGATTTGCCCGACCTGGAGTCATTTTCAAGAGCAGTTGTCGGCCGTCCAGCTTCCTCCCTGGCCGGCCACCGCCACCACCACCTCCATTGAGCTGGCGCTCATCGCCGGGCGGCGGCGCAGCCGCCGGAGGGGCTTTTTCCGGCGAGCCCGAACACGAGTTTCATGGAAAAATCCATGAAAATGGAAGTTTCAACCGGGCTCAGTTGACCCCGATTCTCAAACCTATTAGTCCTAAGATCTATCCGCAGAAGAAGAGGGAGGGGAGGACCTTGTTCGCGGGTTGGAGGCGTGCAGACCGTCGGGAAGCCATTTGCGCGGTGGCGGCAACGCCGGAAATTCTTCAACAGTAAGGGGAGGCTCAAAAACTTCAGGTAACACTGGGAAAAACTCCCCGTGGGCCTCTGAAGATGTTTAAAAGCTTGGGCAAGGAGGGGGATCGGCCAAAAGCTGGTGGCCATTAATGGCCCATAAAAGCTTGGCTCGGCCATGATGGAGGGGGGCTGAATCGGCCCTATGACAGCTGGAGGAGGGCTGGAAACTCCTCCTCTCCCTGAGAGGAGTTGAATCCAGCAGTTTTAGGGGAAGGGAAACATTCATGGCATCAAATGCCATTGATAGCCGTGACTTCAAGCTTTCGGCCATGGCCGCAACCGTCCTTTTGCAAAACTGGCGGTCCACGTGGCACAGCATGACTGGTCAACTTAAATCAAATAAAACTTATCAGGTCTTATTGGAGAAGACGGCTCACTCCTGAACCGGCCCGGTTCAACTAAACCAGCACCCAGCTAGAAGTTAAAAATGCAAGAAAAAAGTCTAAGTATAATGGCGTTGAGTGAGCTAAGCTCACTCAACGCCATCAGGCTACGGCGTTGAGTGAGCTCTGCTCACTCAATGCCATTCCAGACTATGGCGTTGAGTGAGCTCAGCTCACTCAACGCCATCCGAATTATGGCGTTGAGTGAGCTGTCACTCAACGCCATCCGAATTATGGTGTTGAGTGAGCTCTGCTCACTCAACGCCACCCGGAATATGTCTTTTTAGATGATGGCGTTGAGTGAGCTTAGCTCACTCAACGCCGTCCAGGTTATGGCATTGAGTGAGCTCTGCTCACTCAACGCAATCCAGACAACACCAAATGGCATTTAGTACAGTCAGTGCACTCAACGCCATTCAGCTTATGGCGTTGAGTGCACTCAACGCACTCAACGCCATCCCGCCTGACCGTTTACGGCGTTGAGTGAGCTAAGCTCACTCAACGCCATCCAGTCTACAGCATTAAGTGAGCCCAGCTCACTCAACGCCATTCATGCCGACACCAGATGGCGTTGAGTGCAGTCAGTGCACTCAATGCCCTTCAACCTATGGATTTTAGTGAGCTAAGCTCACTCAACGCCATCCTGGTTATGGCTTTGAGTGAGCTAAGCTCACTTAACTCCATCAAGCTTATGGCTTTGAGTGAGCTAAGTTCACTCAATTCCATCCAGCCCACGGCGTTGAGTGAGCTTAGCTCACTCAACGCCATTCCAAGGTCACAGGCGTGACGGAAAGGTCACGGGCGTGACGGACCGGTCTCGGGCGTGTCAGGCCCATGATGACATTTCTGAGCTCGATGATCGTCTTCCTGAGGTCGACGATCGTCGAAGGGGTCACGCCCTAGGTCACGGGCGTGACGGGTCGGCCATGGGCGTGACCACCCTTGACTCGAAGTTTTTGTCGATAATCTTCAATTCCTGGGTTTCCTAAGGTTCTGTTATGACAAAACCACCTCCAGGGGTCTAGCCGGAAAAGGGATGTTACAAATCCCAATAAACAAAACAAAGATTTCATCCCCGAAATAAAGGTTAAGCCTACGGGACTCTAATCGGGAAAAAGAAGCTTGTAACATCCCATAAGAATTGAAAGATTACATCTCTACGTTATGTTTGCTTTGTGCGGTTTCAAATCTAAGATTAATTCGCCCAATTAACTAGAAATATAGACCCCAATAAACAAAAGATTAGCCCCTATTCTTGAAATTTCAGTCCTATTGGTTTAAAACAGGAAAGCAAATTGATTGTCCAGAGGGGTTGTGAGGTATACCTGACGAAAAAGTTCCGGGTATTTTTGCCGCATCAAGTCCTGTGGCTCCCATGTATACTCCTCCTGCCCATGATTGTTCCACAGAACCTTGACTAACGGAACCTTCTTCCGACGCTAGACCCGCACTGCTGTATTGTCAATCCTGATAGGCTCCAAGTTGACTGACCGATCCGAGGCCACCGGGCCATCTGCCAAGGAAATCAGCTGCTCAGGGCATAGCAGAGCCCTCTGAAGTGAGGAGACGTGGAAGACGTCATGCAATCCCGCTAACTCCGGTGGTATCTCTAGTCTATAGGCTAAGAGGCCGATCCGCTCCAGGATCCTATAAGGCCTCATATATCTCGGGCTGAGCTTCTTCCTCCCGCGAGACTCCGTGCATCGGCCATATCTTCAAGAAAACCTGGTCTCCCACCTAGAACTCCACTTGACGGTGCCTCGCATCGTAGTATTTGGCCTGTCTGCTCTGGGCTTCCAACATCCTGTCCCGGATCAATCTAATCTGAGCATCTGTGGCTCCCACAAACTCCGAGCCTAGTGCCTGCGGATCCTCATCCTGAACCCATGATAGTGGGGTCCTGCACCTCCTTCCGTACAATGCCTCGTATGGAGCCATGCCTATGCTGGACTGATGGGCGTTGTTGTACGAAAACTCGACCAGTGGCAGTAACCTCTCCCAAGGCTCGCCACGGTCCAAAATACACAGTCGCAACAGATCTTCCAGTGTACAGTTGGTGTGCTCTGTCTGCCCGTCGGTCTAAGGGTTAAAAGCTGTGCTGAATGTCAACCGAGAACCCAGATGGGCCTGGACTAACCTCCATTCCCTGGATGTAAACCGCCCATCCCGATCTGAAACGATAGTCTTGGGCACCCCATGATAACGCACAAACTGCTCAATGAACCTCCGTACTAGTACACTAACCGGTGCGCCCTTCGCCACTGGAATGAATCTGGCCACCTTTGTTAGTCTGTCCACTATCACCCAGATCGAGTCATTCCCCGCACGGGATCGAGGTAGCCCATGTATGAAGTCCATGGCTATATCCTCAAATTTCCACTCCGGCACCGGAAGCGGCTGCAGCAAGCCTGCCGGGTTCCTACACTCTGCCTTCACGAGCTGGCAGGCCTCGCAATGCGTCACAAAGTACATAATATCTTTCTTCATACCCGGCAAGTACATCGTACTCTTCAAATCCTTTACCATCTTGGTGATCCCCGGGTGTACCGAATACCGGCTGTAGTGAGCTTGCATCAAAATGTCCTCCCGGATCCGTCCTCCTGCTGGTATGTAGACTCTGCCTCGGAAACACAGGAGACCATCCCTCAAAGAGTAATCTCCTGTCGTGCCTTCCTCCAAGGCTCGAAATATCGGCTCAGCTCTCTCATCCAGCATCTGCCTATCTATGATGCGTTCTCGAATATCATCAATAGTAACCATCGACACCAGGTACTCCATGTATAGCTCCGGGTCATCCTCAGACACTAGTAAATCTGCATCTCCTCGAATGATCTAACCAACTCCAAGGCCATCAGCTGCGGGCCCACTCCTGTCGTACTCGCTCTCCGGCTCAGAGCATCTGCGACCACGTTCGCCTTCCCCGGATGGTAGTGCATGGTGTACTGGTAGTCCGACAGAAATTCCACCCAGCGTCTCCGTCTGATGTTTAACTCCTTCTGGGTGTCGACGTACATCAGATTCTTATGGTCGGAGAAGATATCGCAATGTACTCCGTAGAGATAGTGTCGCCAGATCTTAAGAGCAAAAATAACTGCCCCCATCTCCAAATCGTGCACGGGGTAGTTCTGCTCGTGCTACTTCAACTAATGAGAGGCATAGGCTATTACGTGCCCGTTCTGCATCAGAACGGCACCCATCCCCTGATTGGAAGCATCTGTATACACCTGGAATCCCTCCTTCCCTGATGGAAGAGCAAGGATGGGAGCCGAGGTGAGACGATCCTTCAGCTCCTGGAAGGCAGATTCGCATCGTGGCGTCCAGATAAAAGGGGACTCCTTCTTCGTCAGGGACGTAAGAGGGAGGGCAATCTGAGAGAACCTTCGAAAATCACCCTACTCCAATTTTACTTGATTTAAAGTTCATTTGACAGCTTAATAATTCAAATTAAGGTTGGTGACCTAAACTAGGGTTAGGATTTTAGGTGCCCTAGCTGTCTCCAAATACCCTAAACTTTCGTCCAGAGAACTATACTGGCCCTATGGTTCTCTCCACCAAATTTTAAGTCATTCCAAGGTCATTTGATCCCATGACCTTCACAACCCCGAAAACCACCATTAAGGGATTTTCCCTAGGGTTCTAGGGCTGCCCTACACCAAACCACCCAAAACTCCCTTGGAGGGTGTGTCATGCCCTAAACAGCCATTGGACAAAATATTAGCCTATGTTGAGGTGATATGACCACCCAAATACCAAGGGGGTGTTTGATCCTAAATTATCCTATAAGGATCAACCTAGGGTTAGACTCAAACCTAATCAAAACATCTCCAAATAAAATGAAATTTTTACCAAAACCTTATGATAAACCCCGGGACCACTCACCAAAATTTGGGAGGGTTTGGAAGTAATTTAGCCATCTAATTAAATTATGCTAGGATTATTGAATTTTTCTAAAAACTATAGAAAAGTATTTCCCAAAAATCCTAATTTTTGGATAACATCTGGATATAGATAATCTTAGGCCACAGCCCAAATTTCAAGTCATTTTGATGACTGGATTGGAGTGGGGAATTTTTCTAAGGTCAGGAAAGCCCTATGGGTAGACCTCACCAAAGTGAGTGCTGAGGTCTATCCAGTAGTCCAAACTGCTTGAAACAAATTTTAAAATTTACTAGACTCAAAGGGCTATAATATTGGTGTTGACCACTTTTTCTGTAAGGACCTCTAATTATTTTTCCTAAATTTTCTAACGTGACTGTTAGTTCCATACAAAAATTACCTATAAAATAAAATCTATTTAAACAGCACAGATCTTGAACCAAGATCTAAAGACTCTGGACTCGTCTTCTTCCTCCAGCCAAGGGCCCTGATTTGGCCGACCTGGAGTCATTTTCAAGAGCAGCTGCCGGCCATCCAGCCTCCTCCCTGGCCGGCCACCGCCACCACCACCTCCGTTGAGGTGGCAGCCATCGCCGGGCGGCGGCGCAGCCGCCGGAGGGGCTTTTTTCGGCGAGCCCAAACACGAGTTTCATGGAAAAATCCAAGAAAATGGAAGTTTCAACCGGGCTCAGTTGAGCCTGATTCTCAAACCTATTAGTCCTAAGATCTATCCGCAGAAGAAGAGGGAGGGGAGGACCTTGTTCGCGGGCTGGAGGCGTGCAAACCGTCGGGAAGCCATTTGCGTGGTGGCGGCGTCGCTAGAAATTCTTCAACAGCAAGGGGAGGCTCGAAAACTTCGGGTAACACTGGGCAAAACTCACCTTGGGCCTCTGAAGATGTTTAAAAGCTTGGGCAAGGAGGGGGATCGGCCAAAAGCTGGTGGTCATTAATGGCCCATAAAAGCATGGCTCCGCCATGATGGAGGGGGCTGAATCGGCCCTATGATAGCTGGAGGAGGGCTGGAAACTCCTCCTCTCCCTGAGAGGAGTTGAATGCAACAGTTTCAGGGGAAGGGTAAGAGTCATAGCATCAAATTCCATTAATGGCCATGACTTCAAGCTTTCGGCCATGGCCGCAACCGTCCTTTTGAAAAACCGGCAGTCCACGTGGCACAGCATGACTGGTCAACTTAAATCAAATAAAACTTATCAGGTCTTATTGGAGAAGACGGCTCACTCCTGAACCGGCCCGGTTCAGCTAAACCAGCACCCAGCTAGAAGTAAAAAATGCCAGAAAAAAGTATAAGTATAATGGCGTTGAGTGAGCTCAGCTCACTCATCGCCATCAGGCTACGGCGTTGAGTGAGCTCTGCTCACTCAACGCCATTCAAGACTATGGCGTTGAGTGAGCTCAGCTCACTCAATGCCATCCGGATTATGGCATTGAGTGAGCTTAGATCACTCAACGCCATCCGGATTATTGCGTTGAGTGAGCTCTGCTCACTCAACGCCACCCGGAATATGTCTTTTTAGATGATGGCGTTGAGTGAGCATAGCTCACTCAACGCCGTCCTGGTTATGGCGTTGAGTGAGCTCTGCTCACTCAACGCCATCCAGACAACACCAAATGGCGTTGAGTGCAGTCAGTGCACTCAACGCCATTCAGCTTATGGCATTGAGTGCACTCAACGCACTCAACGCCATCCCGCCTGAACGTTTACGGCGTTGACTGAGCTAAGCTCGCTCAACGCCATCCAGTCTACGGCATTGAGTGAGCCCAGCTCACTCAACGCCATTCCTGCCGACACTAGATGGCGTTGAGTGCAGTCAGTGCACTCAACGCCCTTCAACCTATGGCTTTGAGTGATCTAAGCTCACTCAACGCCATCCTGCTTATGGATTTGAGGGAGCTAAGCTCACTCAACGCCATCCAGCTTATGGCTTTGAGTGAGCTGAGCTCACTCAATGCCATCCAGCCCACGGCGTTGAGTGAGCTTAGCTTACTCAACGCCATTCCAAGGTCACGGGTGTGACGGACCGGTCACGGGCGTGTCAGGCCCATGATGACATTTCTGAGCTCGACGATCATCTTCCTGAGGTCGACGATCATCGAAGGGGTCACGCCCTAGGTCACGGGCGTGACGGGTCGGCCATGGGCGTGACGGGTCGGCCATGGGCGTGACCACCCTTGACTCGAAGTTTTTGTCGATAATCTTCAATTCCTGGGTTTCCTAAGGTTCTGTTATGACAAAACCACCTCCAGGGGTCTAGCCGGAAATGGGATGTTACAATATAGGCATATAATGTTTCATATTTAATTAATTGAATAAGAAAATATTGAACCCTAATTTTGAGAATCCTCCTTCTCCTCTCTTCCTTGGCCGACCCCCTCTCTTCTCCCTCCAAGGCAATTTTCGGCCACCCACTATCTCCTCCTCTCCCTCTCTTCTCCTCCTTCCTCTCCTCTTATCCCTAAGGAAAAATCCGGACCCCTTCCTTTGCCTTTCAAGTTCGGCCACCCTTCAACACCTAGCCGCCAACCACCACCTCCTCCTCATCATAGCCGACCACCTCTAAAGAAACCGACCACCATCCATTTTCTCTCGGCCAACCCCCTATTACACAACCCGACCACCCATAGCCACCAACTTTTCTCTCTCCACCATTCTCTATATACCCGGCCACCTTTTCTCTTTCAAAAAACCGACCCATAGCCACCCTATCAAGGACGGCCATCCTTCAAAGTTTGGGTGAACATCGGCCAAAGCATGAAACGATGAAGGAGGACAAGTTTTACATCTTCAACCGACGTGACTCCGACAGAGCTACTAAAGAATGATCCAAATAGAGAAATCGGAATCATCCATTCCGATAAGGTAACGAATCATTTCTACCTATTATGTGTTTCTCTTCCTAGATTAATTCCTGTGATGGTAGATTCTTAGCGTTGAATTTTTTATAGCAATAAAAATTATATCGTGGTGATCTTTCAATTGTTTTTGTTGTCCCTCTTAATTTTCTTTAATTTCGAGAAAGGTTTGGTGAACCTTCGTTTTCTTTTGTTGGGAGAGATCTACCTTTTCCGAATCGTATTTTATTTGGTAGATCTCTTTCGGTACAACACCGCTCGTTCGGACCGGGTTGGTCCTTTTAGCCGGAAAGAATATTGGCCTATCACCTCTATTCAATCCTAATTGGTTTGGCTACCCGTACGCTAGCATATAATTGATAGAATTAATTAGCGTGGTGCTGCGTATAATGATTGTGCGAGTATAGGGTTGGATCATAGAGAAGTATACGTGCTAGTCCGTAGATTTATTCGTTGTCAACGTGCAAGCCTACATCACTGGAACAACCACTGTCCAAGTACCATATTGGGGTATGGCCACTTGAACTAACCTTCATTAAGAAGTTTAGTTTACCTTAGGCCCCAATATCTATTAGGTCCTAGGTGCATATTAGTTTGAAACTGAACATATCCACCCACAAGTTTTCTGACTGGTGGACTAACTCTAGCTCTGACTATATTTGGATTGTGCCAACAGTCAATGACATAATGGCCTACCTTGCCATAGCACCAACAATCATATATGTTGTATCTTATTTTCTGTGTAGGCGCTGTAGTTGGTTTGACTGCAGTCTTGATAGAAGGAAGAGGTACAACAGCCATTTTCTGATTCCTTTCAGCATGGATTTGACTGAAGGTTAGTCTGCTTGCTGGCTTATGTGGCCTGTTCTGAATCCCATTAGTAGCACATTTCTTTTCAAACAACATACTCTTGATAGCATCAGAGACAGCCATTTCAGGCAAGCTAACATACTGACCCTTAGTCGGATTCTGTGCTGACAGGTTCTTAAAAATTGGTTGTAGCCACATTTTTGAGAGAGGGGGTTATAGCACCAAAAACAAATGGTCCATGAAGGGCCATTTGAATTTCTTCATGGTCATCCTTAAAGGCATTTACCCTGTTATTCCTTACAGAATGGCTGAGAGCATCTTTTGTTTCACTTGTGTAAGCACCATTCATATAGTGACCATATATACTTTCCTGGTCAAACCAATTTGAAGGAAATATCACTTTCCTGAATGGGATGGGTGGCCTGGATGCCATAGACACAATAAGAACTTTCCCTTTCCCTTTGGGATGGGCAAGTCTTGTGTTACCCTTGAAGCCCAACCCCTTCTTACCCTTCTGTGAGGAGAAGGGGTCTATTAAGGGAAACACTGTGTTGGGTTGAGAGAAACTGGCCATAATATCTTTATCCCTCTGGATCTTTTCTTTAAGATCTCTAGTGAGACTATTTGTGCTTTTGATAGTCTCCATCTGGATGCCTGACATGGTTTTCAGTTGACTAAGTTCCCTCATTGTATGATTCAGCATAAAAGTTATGTTGGAATCCCACCTAATTTAGGGTCGATTTGGGCTAGGTTCACTACTAGGATTCTCTAACTTCCCATATGTATAATATAGGGTCATAAGTCTTTTTCTAGGTCTAGGATAAGTCAATAACCTAGAATGATTTGATTTCACATTCAGAAGACTTAGAAGACAGAAGAACCCTTCAGAGAAAAGCAGTTTTCCAAAGTCATAAAATTCGTTCGACGATAGCTGAACTCAGCTCGACGATCTTCAATCTTAGATCGACGAAGTCAGGATTTCTTCTCTGAGTTGAGCTCGACGAAAGTTTAGCTCAGTTCTACAAAGTACTATCTCAGCTCAACGAAATTCTATCTCAACTCGATGAACTTAGAGTTCCATTCGACGATTTTTCTACTGCCTGTCTGCCTTATTCAGCTTGATGATATTGGATCTCAGGTCGACGAAATTGTTGAGTTCGACTATTCTATGGTAGATTCAGTTCGACTTTATTTCCTTGCAGTATTAAAAGGAAACTTGGTTTCAAATTTGATTTTATATGCCTTTAATGCTCTGATAATTAATGTTACATATTCTCTAGAATATAGTCGTTTCAAAGCAGCATTAATTATGGTATTTATAGAGTAATTGGCTTATTTACTGGGAAAGTTAGGGAAACAATATAATGGCATTTTCTAGCCGTTCAACCCCTGGGATTTCTACAGTAAATCAAGGATAAGTTTTATAATTCAAAAGATTGCTTTCTACAATGAATATATATGGTTTCTTCTTCTTCAACGATAATAAGAGATATACAGATACAGAACCAGAGATAATACATAAAAGTGATATACAGAAAACTGAAAGAAGAACACAGCAACAATACATCCTCATTCTTTTTCAGTTTTCCTTCAGGAATTTCAAGAGACAACAAATATTCATCAGTTTAACAATTTCCTGAAGATCATTCATCATTTGAAGACCTACACCCTGAGCAAAGCTCTTCTCTCCAGAACCATTCCTTGTCTCAGGGGGAGCTTTGACAACAGCTATATCAACTAGTCTTCTCTCTGACTGTTGACAGAGAAGACATCATCTTTTACTTCCTTTCACCACTATAAAAAAGGTTTCTTAACACCCTCCAAAAGTTATTCCTTTTAGTTGTCAAGTCTCCTGATCAAAAGACTTGGTTTGGGTTTTGGGCACCTGGTCAAAAGCTCAAAGGGTTGTTATATTTCCCTTAAAAAAAGGTATTTTGGTGGCAGGGCACCTGATAAAAAACCTATAGTGGATTCCTACTAGGGTGGTAGAAGAGGGGATGTACCCAAGTTTTGGGGAACCACTAAAAATTCTTTGTGTCGTCTGGATTGCCATTTTTTTATTTGTTGTGATCTGATAGTTCTTATTTGTTTTCTCTCTTTACATATGCATATCACTTATTTTAATTCCGCTATAAAAATTATTCAAAAGTTTTTAAAACTCTATTCACCCCCCCCCCTCAAGAGTTAGTGTGATCTATCACTTCTTTTCAATTGGTATTAGAGGGTAAGGTTGTTTGGTTTCACAGGCTAACACCTGAACTAAAAGATCTTTTGTAGATCTCATTTTATCTAGTGTCTTCTCTCTAAATCATGGCATAATATAAAGAATACTCAAGCAACAGACCTCTAGTGTGCAAACTGAACAAGTTTGCACTTTGGAAGGAAAGGATCAGATTATATATGAATTCAATTAATGAAGATATATATAATTCTATCTTGACAGGTCCCCCACATCTTTTACAATAACATCAATAAGTCCCAATGCAGTTCCACCACCTGAGTGGATAGATACACAGAAGAAAGCAAAGATGGCAGATGCTAAAGCTATGAATATGCTGGTACAGACAGTGTCAGATGACAAATTTCAGAAGGTTGCAGAATGCACTTCAGCCAAGGACATCTTTGATTCCTTAAATGCAATGGTTGCTGGTTCAGTAGATTAAAGGGAGGACAGAAGGTCTCATTTGATTTCTCAATATGAGAATTTCAAGAAGGGTGAATCAGAATCAGTTACTGAAATGTACACCAGACTCAGTCTCATCATCAATGAGCTGAAGACTCTTGAAAAGGACATCACAATAACAGAAGTCAATGACAAGATCCTTATGTACTTCCCTAGCACATGGGACTCAAGGATCTGTCCAATCAAAGAAGCCAGAAGTCTGAATGAGATTTCAACTGAAACTCTGTTGGTCAAGCTCAAGTCTTATGAGCAGCTAATCAAGTCAGGGGAAGCTGAGCAAAAGGCTTCACCTTCACTCAGGAAAGAAAAGAGCATTACTTTCAAAGCTACAGTTAAAGCAGAATCTCTTCCAGCAAATAAAGAATCGATGAGTCTTCTGGCCAAAAAATTCTACAAGATGGCCAAGAAGGACTTCAGGAGAAGATCTTCAAGAAATGAAGATAAACTAAGGTATGATAAAACTCCTACAAAGGAAATTATTTGCTTTGGTTGCAGGAAGCCTGGACACATTATATCTGAGTGTCCAGAGAAGCTGAAGAAGAACAAGCTGAAGGAAAAGAACTCCAGGAAGAACTCCAACAGATCCTCTTCCAACAAATATAAGAAGAAGGAGAGAGGTTTTGTTGCTGAGATATTGAGTGACTCAGCTTCAGAGTCTTCATCTTCTAGCTCCAATGAAGATCAAGAAGAAGCAAAAGAAAAGGAAGTTTGTTTGATGGCAATCAATGCCTCATGCAATAATTTTGAAGAAGAATCAAAAGCTATGGATTATGAGCCAGAAGAGGATCAGGTAATATCCTCATTTGATATTACTTCAAAACTATTTAAAACTGAATTTAAATCACTATGTAATGATTTAATTAAGTCTGAGAAGGAAATCAAGCTTATCAGAGAAAAATTAATTGAATATGACAATTTGTTTTCTGAAAACTTAAAATTATAAGATGAACTAGATGCTGCTTCTAAAAAAATTATCTCTTTATAAACTAAACTGAATGAAGCTAAGCAATTTGAAGTATCCCTGAATGGGAGAATCATTAAATTAATGAACCTTACTAGTACTGTAAATGCTAGACTAAATGACAAGTTAGTCTTAGGAGATTCACCTAGTCATTAATCTATCATTAAGAAAAATATTCTTTTAACCCCTATAAAATTTATATCAGAAAAGGGTAAAGAAAAGATAGAAAATAACAAATAGTGTTGAAGCTAGAAACCCGACTTCACCTAGAGTTCAGATCTAGAGTTGCAGCTCACACCTACTCTTCTTGAATTCCTTCCTTGATGAGAGTCTCGAGGACTAGAAATAAATCATGGGCTTTAGCTCGGAGGTCCCACCTCTTACCCAGAAGAACTAGAATTCTTCCCCTCCCTAGCCAGTACTGAGCTAGGTGCCTTAGTGGAAGAAGAAGAAAGGGGTCAACACCCTTCTTCCAGGCACCTTATCAGTCGATTTATAGGACTCAGAATATAACCTACCAATAAATAAACTGAACCGACCTGAAATTACCAAAATACCCTGGTTTAGGTCTGCCAACAGCCAAACTCCACTATTCTGAAGGGTTATATGCAGACCACCAAGGTCAAAAGAGTAAAATTACCTGGGGTTAAAAAGGTAAAAACCGCCTTCCAACTGGACCGGCGCTCGAACAATCATCGAACTGGCGCTAGACCCATCGTCGAACCGGCGCTCGCGAGCGAGAGCTTCTCCCCATCCTGCCTCATCCTGCCTTACAAGTAACTCGTCTTGCCTACTTTACTACTCCTCTCTCGCCTTACGAGTGCCCCACTCTATAGCTCCCTCTCGCCTTGCGAGTGCCGCGCTCCATGGCTCCCTCTCTCCTTCCGAGTGGGCTCTCGCCTACTCCGTTTCTCCTCTCTCTCCTTGTGAGTGCCACGCTCCACGGCTCCCTCTCGCCTTGCGAGTGGGCTCTCACCTGCTCCCACTGCTCCTCTCTCGCCTTGCAAGTGCCCCGCTCCATGGCTCCCTCTCGCCTTGCGAGTGAGCTTTTGCCTACTCCACTGCTCCTCTCTCACCTTACGAGTGCCCCGCTCTATGGCTCCCTCTCGCCTTGGGAGTATTCTATCACCTACCCCTCTACTTTCCTTGAGCCTTCTCCTCCCGCGGGCCCGAGGTTTTACACAATCCCCGCTCTTTTCGAGGTTGCCTCAACCACAAAAAGATAGTCCAACCGAGGCTCGTGGTATTAAAGTTAATTTATGAGAGAATCTTTTGTGGGGCCCCCTACCGGAGCCTATAAATATTTGACACTTACCCCGCGTAGAGAGTGTCCCCCTCTCGAACCACTTCCTTCCTCTGCTCCATTATCATCATGTCTCATAGCTAGAGTTTTTGCGAACGTCTCGCGATGGTGCGCAAACAAAATAAGGCCAATATGGTTGCTCTGCCCCCTGCTTTGGTTCGCACCCCTGCTCCCTTACCGTCATCGTCTCGCCCAAAGAAAGTTAAAACCTCTGGCCCCTCTTCTCAGTCGAGGAGCCCACTCCCGCCTCTTTAGAAATCTGTACCCCTCCTCCCCCATCTCTTGAGGAGAGAGAGGTGAATTTTTGCTCTCGCCCCTCATTTTCTTTTGTTCATCTTCTTCTTTACTCACTTCATGCTTCGCCATGGGGATCTTGCACCTCATCACAAACTGGTAACCCCGTTGGATAATACCGTCATCCATCACCAAGACTCTGACTCACCTCGGCCATCTACCCCTCCGAATACGAAGAATGATGACCCTTCCCAGGTCATCGGGACCTCTCGCAATCCAGGTAAATGAACTAGACATTCCCTCTCGCTCCTCTATGCCGCTTGCCACTTCCAAGCTTTCTTGCAAGAACACCTCTAATTCTGTCTTTTCGATCCTTTCTACGTAGGAACCCAGATCAAATCGCCTACAAAAGACTTATTTGGCAGCTCGTGGTCTCACCTCCTCCTTACCCAGACGAAATTGAAGACTATCTGGGCGACCCTATAGATCCGGTGGATATGAAGCGTAGGACTGCAGAGATGTTTCGGAAGTACATACACATTATTCGCGAGATGGAATAGGATAAACAAGCTACCGACAGGCGAATTGACTTACTGGAGATTGAATCTGCTCGCCTGTCCTTCGAGATTGATTTTGGAATCGAGATAGATGAGATGAAAACTCAGGCAATTATAAATGAGACCGACCAACAACTCCATCTCGTGCGTCGTGGTCTCGATGTCATTCGCACCTTTCACGTCCCTGGTCGTCCCCCATGCGCGGGGTCTCACGGTGGAGGACGTTGGAAATGGCACAAGAACTGAAGACCCTCTGCCTCGTCTCACCTTTTTAATAGTCTTGCTCATTTGATTTTATTCATAATTCTGTAATCTATATTATTGTGTCGTCTCGCCTATAATTTAAACCTTGCAAACACGATGCCTGCCTCGTGCAGAATGGAACAAATAATAACCTTGCTATCCTGTTAATTTCTCTCTGGTGAGCTTAATTATATAGCTATGTTTAATTGATTGCTTATTACTTGATTTTATTTTTTGTTCTGGCATGCTAGAAAAATCCATGTTGGGTAACGCGATTCGAGGTATAGAGGGAGAACGTGAAATACCGACCGACTCTCCAACTTCCTCCATGCTTTTCCCGCCTATTTTCCACTTTCATTATCCACTATAAATATCCCCCTAGACCAGAATGACTCACCTGTGCTGTCTCACCCCTCTTACATCCCAGATCTTGCTCTCTCACTTCCTTCATCTCGCTACTTGCTCTCGTTATTCCCTCTTCGCCCCCTCCAGATTTTACCATCTTGCTTATAATGGGAAAGAAGAAGGCTGAGGTGGGTGAAGGGCGCAGCCGGTGTTGGAGGAGATTTGCCGACCATGACTTCCCCCCGGCAAAATCTCTGAAGAGGACTACAACCTCTTCACCCACGAGTTCCTGGCGGAGGGATTCGAGTCACGGCCCCCAAAGTTCGCCGAGTCGATCAATACTTTCTACCCTGACAAACTCGCCTTCCCCGTCTCGCACTTCTAGGAGGGGCTGATACTTTCTCTCTGGCCGGAGGTTAAACAGGTCTTGAAGTATTTTGGAGCAGTCCCTGATCAACTAAATACGAACGCCATCTCGATTTTTGTTGCTTCCGCAAGTTATATGCTCCGGGAGCGCATTGAATTTTGCTTGACCGTCTTCTGCATGTTATTCATCTACCACGCCAACCACGATGGCGTCTCCTACTTCACAGGGAAAGGCCTGAAGGTATGCAAGGCACCCAACAAAAACCACCAGTGGCATACCCGCTTCGTCTTCATCCACGGGAACTTGGGGGGCGTCCCGCTGGAGCTCGTGTCGCCTGCCGAGATGTTCTACGTATCTCCCCAGGTCGGTAGCGCAGACAAAGTCCTCTATGACTTCTTTACAGGAAAGAATTTCGAAGTCCATTTCTTGAGGCGAGGCCTCGACTCGCTCCTTCCCGTGCTTCCTGGTGAAGGTACACTCACACTTCTTGAATGTCACGTTTGTTATCCCTTCATCTCGCTCTCTAATCACCGAGTTGTTTGTTTAGGGGAGCGGAATATCCCTGTCCATCCTCCTTATAAGAGCAGCGCGAAGCCATCAAAAGGTCTCGCCCTCGCTAGCTTGGCGGCTGAGGCGGCGAAAGAATCATTGGCTCCTACCCCCAAGAAGAGACCCGAAGATGATGTCGTTCCCTTTCGGCACAGCCCCAAGAAAAGATTAAAAAGGTTGTGACATTCCCTAAAGGGAAGAAAGAGATTACCCGGAATGAGAAAAAGGAGATGTCGGGATCCTTGAGCACCATCTCCGTTGGAGAATCGCAGTCGCCTCGATCGCCTCCCAGACGGGCCGTCTCGCCTCCCCGACAAGTCGTCTCGCCTACCCGCGAGACGACACTACTCGACAATCCCGCAACCACTTCAACTCACCCGACCGGATCTCCATCTCAAGAAGCCGCTTCCTCCATTCGCCCAGCCACCTCCTCACACCAAAACTTCAACATGGGTCCCATGGTACAAGATGCTGCCTACTACCTAGTTCTGCTATGGGAGAAGGACATGAACCGGGTGTCGGTCTCTACCCTCCTACCCTCATGGAAGGAGCAGGACCCTCTCACTAGCCACGCCTTCTCCCAGGGCTACGGCCTATATGGTGGTCCAGAGGCAGATTATGTCGAAAAGGAATCCTCACAAGACCTCGTATTGAAGACCTCGCACGCCCAGTTGCGCGCCCTGGAGCTCTCACGCCGCCTGGTTTTCAACAATAAGAAATGGAAGGATGTTGAGGTGGGCCTAGAGACGGAGTGTGAGAGGTTGGATGGTCTCGAAAAGAGGCTGGCCGTTGCTGAAGCCCTCCTCACAAAGGCTCGGGGCAACATGGTAAGCCTTAGTCTTATCCTTAGCTAGTTTTTCTTTTGCGTGTGTATTTCTAGCTAACTTATGAGAATCTCGCAAAATGCCGAGACGGTGGAACAAATGTGCTTGCGCATAATGACCTTGGAGGAGGAGAACAAAGACTTGAATGCCCAGAATGCCCATCTTCGGGAAAGCGCTCTGTCATCCTCTCGCCCAGAACCCCTCCAAGATCCTCCACCTCATTATTTTTATGAAGAGGTCAAAGAGCTTTGTCGAGACGCAAACATCAAGACAGTCGAGCTCATTCTGAAGATGATGAAGGAGCTGGGGGTCGTCAAAGAAAACTCTGAAACTGTCACTGCTCGTGACCTAGTGCCAAATCTGTACGGCGAGGAGGACGAGGATTCCTATTCCAGCGAAGATGAGTGAAGAACCGTTTGCGGGATCTGGGGCTCCTTTTGCTTTTTCTTAACTGTATTATCTAATACTTGTTATTTTTGAGATTTTTTGAAGTATTACTTCATAAGAGAGTACTCCTTCTGTTTTTTTATAATGAACAATTATGACCAAATGTATAAAGTAAACTTTAGCCATGTCCTCTCGCTCTTCCTTCTCCTGATTTTACTTTACTTTGCTTTGTTTACTGCGAGACAGCCCTCTAATTTGTTTATAGTTGCGAGATGTAACTACTCATCGTCTCTCCGCCGCGCTCGAGAGTTAGTTTTAGAGTGAGAGTCATTAGACTTCCCCCCGCCTCTTCTGCACACGAGACCATCTGACTTCCCCCTCACGTCTCGCCTCAAGACACTTACGGCGTGAGTGGACCCCTCGGGGATTAATCCATTCCCATATTAGACGAGGCCTTTCTTCCCCCCGCGAGTGCCCACTCGCCGCGGGCGAGACCCTCATTCCTGAGCACCGGCTGGGAATGTCTATCTTCATTTGTGCTGCTCCAACCTTTTCCTCCCATAATTTTTAATTTTTCATGAACTTTCCTCATTTGCTGAACTAGTAAAGATATTTTTTCTTCGAGAGATCTCACTGTTTACCCTGCCACCGAGAAAGCCGGCAGTCATGCCAGCTTGATGAGAGCCTGTTCAGCGGGTCTTATCGGGGCCTTGCCATTCATCCTGCAACCGAGTGAGCCTACAGTCCTGTAAGCTTGATGAGAGCCTAGTCAACAGGTCTTCTAGGGGCCTTGCCATTCATCTTGCCACCGAGTGAGCCTATAGCCCTGCCATCTTGATGAGAGCCTAGTCAGCGGGTCTTCTTCGGGCCTTGCCATTCATCCTGCCATTGAGTGAGCCTACAGTCCTGCTAGCTTGATGAGAGCCTGGTCAGCGGGTCTTCTCGGGGCCTTGCCATTCATCCTGCCACCGAGTGAGCCTACAGTCCTGCCAACTTGATGAGAGCCTGGTCAGCGGGTCTTCTCGGGGCCTTATCATACATCCTGCCACTGAGTGAGCCTACAGTCCTGCCTGCTTGATGAGATTCTGGTTAGCATGTCTTCTCGGGGCCTTGAAATTCATTCGGCCACCGAGTGAGCCTACATTCTTTCCACCATGATGAGATCCTGGTCAGCAGGTCTTCTCGAGGCCTTGCCATTCATCCTGCCGTTGAGTGAGCCTACAGTCCTAACCGTTTGATGAGAGCCTGGTCAGCGGGTCTTCTCGGGGCTTTGCCATTCATCCTACCACCGAGTGAGCCTACAGTCCTACTAGTTTGATGAGAGCCTAGTTAGTGGGTTTTCTCGGGGCCTTGCCTTTCATCCTGCCATCGAGTGAGCCTACAGTCCTACCAGCTTGATGAGATCCTGGTCAGCGGGTCTTCTCGGGGCCTTGCTATTCATCCTACCACTGAGTGATCCTACAGTCCTACCAGCTTGATGAGAGCCTAGTCAGCGTGTCTTCTCAGGGCCTTGCCATTCATCCTTCCATCGAGTGAGCCTACAGTCCTGCCAGCTTGATGAGAGCCTAGTCAGCGGGTCTTCTCGGGGCCTTGCCATTCATCCTGCCACCGAGTGAGCCTACAGTCTTGCCAGCTTGATGAGATTCTGGTCAGCGGGTCTTCTCGGGGCCTTACCATTCATCCTACCAATGAGTGAGCCTACAGTCCTACCAGCTTGATGAGAGCCTTGTCAACGGGTCTTCTCAGGGCCTTGATATTCATCCTGCCACCGAGTGAGCCTACAGTCCTGTTAGCTTGATGAGAGCCTGGTCAGCGGGTCTTCACGGGGCATTCCATTCATCTGTTGAAATCTCATTTCATGGAAGAAAACACCTTGAATTTCATTATATCAGGAAATCATAACAAATTTATAAGTATTTAAAAAGATGAAAAATGTCAAGGGTAGAATCTTTTCAGGTCATCGTGGCTTCTGGCGCGATCGAGGGGTACCCCATCCACATCCTGGAGGTGGTACCCTCCTGACTTCAGGACCTCCCTTAACACAAAGGGGTCTTCCCTGTTGGGATTGAGTTTTCCCACTGAGGCTCCTCTGCCCGCTGCATAAACCTTTTTTAGAATCAAGTCGCCTTTCTGGAACTGCCTGACCCTTATATTCTTATCGAAATATCTGGCCATCCGGCGCATGACTTCTTCCTGTCGGATCGATGCCAATTCTCGGAGCTCCTCTACCAGATCAAGAGAGAGCTTCTGCTCCTCCTCGTTCTCTACCCGCCATCCTTCGTCTCCTTTCTTTGCAACAGCCACTCTGGGAGATTCAACCTCGAACTCTATAGGTATAACGGTCTCCGATCCATGGGAGAGTTTGAATGGAGTCTCTCCCATATCCATGTTCGGCGTGATCCTCAAAGACTATAGAAAGGAAGGGAGCTGTTATACCAAACTTCCCCTTAAGTTCTCTACCTTCTTTTTCAAAAGATTCACTGTAATCTTGTTCGCCGTTTCAACCTGCCCGTTATTTTGATGATGATGAACCGAGGCGAAGCGGAGGTCTATGCCTAGCTGGACACAGAAGTTTACGAATTCTATACTAGCAAACTATGGTCCATTATCCGTGACGATGGCCAACGGGAGCCAATGCCGGCATATGATCACTCTTGAGGGTAGGCCAGAAGTAGCCTTGCCTTAACACTCTTCCTTCCAAGGTCCGACTTCCTGAGTGGCTCCCACATTCTCTTGAATGAATTTCTTATAGAACACTTGAGATCTACTTCTCAGACACACACTGAGCCAACAAACCAGATAGTGTCTTTTGGTATAACGTCCCTTCTTTCAGTAGGTAGTACGCCGATTTATACTTTCTCCATTTCTTATCGAGGTCTCTCTCGGTAAGATGTCCCGAGGTCAAAAAGGTGATGATGGGGTCCATCCAAGACCCTTGCTGGTCCACTTCAATCAATTCTCCTTCTTTATGGAGGGTCTGAAGAGCTCCGTCACAGTTCCCCCGGCTTGAGGGCCGTGCTTGGCGAGCACGTCATCCTGAGCACTTTCTTCTCTTGGGATGTGTTGAATTAAAAAGCTACGAAACTGTCTGATGACACATTTCACCTTCATCAGATACAATTGGAGGGTGGGCTCCCTTGCTTCAAACTCTCCATTGATTTGCGCTGCTACTACCATAGAGTCTATGGAGACTTTGATGTCTTGTATGCCTACCTACAAAGCTAGCTTGAGCCCTGTGATGATCACTTCGTACTCTACCTATTTGTTAGTGATGGTGAAGTGAATCTTCAGGGCTTGCTCAATTCTGGTTCCTTCGGGACTAACGCAGGTCATCCCTCCTCCGAAAGAACCTTTTCTAGAGGCTTCATCTACTAGCATCTCCAAGGCCTCTAGAAGAGGTGCCTCAGCTTCTCCGACCTCAACCACATAGTCTGCAAGGAAATCTGCAACCGTTTGCGCCTTGATAGCTACCCGAGGAGTAAAAGTGAGATCGAACTCATTGAGCTATATCGAGCACTTGGCCAACCACCAAGAATGCTCCACCCCTTCCAAGATGCGGTGGAGAGGATGATCTATCACCACCTGGATTGAGTGAGCCTGAAAGTATGGCTTGATCTTCCTGACCGAGATGATGAGTGCGAAAGCCAACTTTTCAAGGATGGGGTATCTGAGCTCTGCCTTCTTTAGGACCCTGCTTATGTAGTAGATTGTGAATTGCTTCTTTCCTTCTTCTCGGACAAGGACTGAACTCACTTCTCTTGTCCCCACTCCCAGGTACAAAAAATAACCCTCCCCCTCTCTTGGCCCTTGAAGTAGTGGTGTTTGGGTGAGCTGTTACTTTAGAGCTCGGAAAGCTTCTTCTCACTCGGGGTCCATTCAAACTTCTTGCCTCCTCTCAGTGCTCGGAAGAAGGGCGAGCACTTCTCTACAGCCTGGGAGA
The DNA here is from genome assembly GCA_039513925.1 of Platanthera zijinensis. Taxonomy (NCBI): domain Eukaryota; kingdom Viridiplantae; phylum Streptophyta; class Magnoliopsida; order Asparagales; family Orchidaceae; genus Platanthera; species Platanthera zijinensis. The sequence goes on along the minus strand of CM077079.1, from coordinate 52,851,733 downwards.
GGAACTTGCTTAATTCGGCCAGCTTGCCGGCGAGACATTGAACTTCTTTAGCGCTTCTCGGAGATTCTAATTCCAAGATCGCCTTCACTTTGTCATGATTGGGCTCCACTCCTGAGGGGGTAAGGAGGTGTCCTAAGAACTTTCCCCTATTGGCCCCGAAGATGCACTTCAGAGGGTTGAGCCTCATCTTGTATTTCCTTATGGTCCCAAAAGTTTCTTCGAGATCCAAGATGTGGGACCCGAGATCTCGGCACATGATCATCAAGTCATCCACGTAAACCTCGAGGTTCCGTCCCTTCTGATCCCAGAAGATCCGGTCCATCATTCTTTTGTAAGTTGCCCCTACGTTCTTTAATCTTAAGGGCATCATGTTGAAGCTAAATCATCCATATCCCATGACGAAGGTAACATCATTGACATCTGGGGGGTGCATGCGTATTTGATGGTACCCTGAAAATTCATCTAGAAAACTCATTAGCGAAAAACTAACGGCTGAGTCAACAAGCGCGTTGATTTGAGGTTGAGGATAACAATCCTTAGGGCACGCTTTC